>VZRV01010293.1:33055-214026 GCA_013398115.1 Falcunculus frontatus | reverse complement strand
CATTCCTGTGCGAGTCTCCTGCATGGCCTCCACCGGGATGCAGAGGCCCAGCCAGTGGCCGACAGCCCAGCAGGACCAGGAGCACAGCCTGCCTGCCCCAGCTCCCCTGGGAGAGCAGGGCCCAGCACAGCCATTGCTCCGTGAGACAGAACCTGCTCAGGAGCTGGACACAATGAGCCCGGTAGGCAGCAGCGCATGGCAGGAGACCGATGTGGTGCACAGGAGCTGCTTCCCTGTGCGAGTGTCCTCCATGGTCTCCTCTGGGATGCAGAGGCCCAGCCAGAGGCCGACAGAAGAGCAGGAGCGGGCACATGGCAGGCCTCTGTCAGCTTCTCTGGGCAGGATTCCAGGGACATGGTGCCACAGGCAGGGCTCAGAGCAGGGCCCAGCAGTGCCCTGTGTGCAAAGGGGGAGGCAAAACCTCCCCGGCACATCTCTGCCACTGCCTGCAAAGATTGCTGAGAATCTGAGCACCCTGTCCCAGAGGGAGCCCCCACAGGACCTGAACATGAGGCACCTGCCCCATGCAGAGCACACACTGCCCATGCTCAGGGAAGCCAGCCCAGTTCTCCAGAAACTGGAGAAAATCCCCAGTGATCAGAGGGTGCTGGACTGGCTGGAAGCAAACTTCCGAAATGAAGAGGAAGACCAGACACACCAAGAGCTGTCTCAAAGGGAATGTGACACTGATGAAGAGCTGTCCCAAGGAGAAGAGGACAGCAAAAAATAACTTTCCCACTGGGAAGAGAGCAATGACAAAAAGCTGTCCCAAGGGGAAAATGATATCAGCTATAACCTCTGGGACATCCCCTTGGGCCCAGTGAATGAGCGGCACCCTGACACTGCTGCCCGGGAAGTGCTCAGCTGTCTCAGCACTTTGGGCCGAGGCAGCAGCAGAGGCAGTCGCTGACATGCCCAGCACGGCTCCAGCCACAGCCGGTGCCACGGGCTCAGAGCCAGCAGGTTCTGCCCTGGCCAGAGCTGTGGAGGCACAAGAGGAGGCCATGGCAGCTTCTCCTGCCCTTGCTGAGCAGGTGAGAGCTGCAGGGGCAGAGAGCCAGGCAGCTGCCCTGCACAGCCCCTGCAGCCAGGCCAGCCCTTTGCCCAGCTGGCCAGAAGCCCATGGCCTCAGAGGGCAGCAGGAGGGGGCAGTGGTGGGGTCAGTCCTGCCAGTGCCGGACACCGAGGAGGTGGCACTCTTGGCTAAGGAAGAGTAGAAAGGCTCTCTTGACCAGGAGCTGTCCCAAGGACAAGCTGACACAGCCCAAGTCCTGTCTCAAGGGCAAGGTGACAGTGAGGAAGAACTGTCCTGAAGGGAAGACAAGAGGGACCAAGACCAGTCCCAGATGAAAGGGGACCAAGGCCTGAGCAGTCCTGCAGAAGAGCAGACACAGGCCTCGCTCAGGCACGCACAGGCCCATGGCCTCCGCGGGCCGCAGGCTGTGCATCGGCAACGTCCCTCCCGCTTCAGGCGGGCGCTCCGGGCTCTGGGCAGGCTGTGCCGCTGTCCCTGCATGGGGGAATGGCCTGAGGATCAGTGCCCTGCTGCCAGCACCGGGCCGGGCCCCAGGCAGGCTGGCTGGCCCTCAGCCTGCTCAGCATCCCATGGCAGCAGCCCAGGTGGAGAGTCCCGGGAGATGGGAGGCTGGTGTGGGTGTCTCACACAGCCACAGCTGGATGGCTGTGGAGGCAGCCAGACACTCTTGGCAATAACAGACAAGAGCTATTGGGAGTAACCCAGCGCTGCTGGGAACAACCAGACACGACAAAGAAGATACTGTGGCTGGAGCAGGGGGCCATGCGGAGAGAGGACAGCACTCTTCAGGGACAAACATCCTGCTTCTAGTCCCTGAAAAGAAGCACAAAACAGGACAGCAAAAGGGCAGCAATGAAGCCAAGAAGAGAGCGTGGACTGTAGGGCAGAATCAAGACCACTCAAGAGCCCTGACATCTTCGACCCATTTCCAGAAAGGTCTGAAAGAACAGACTGTGCATGACAACAAATTTGCAGAGAAAGCAAGAAACATGTCTTCAGGGCAATTAAACCCTTTCATGCAGAGGACCCCTCTCAAGCCTGGGCAGTGCTTCCAGGACCCTGGACATCCCATCATCTGGATCAAGGCTTGAACCAGGAATGACATCCCATCAGTGGTATTGATGCTGGAACTAGGAATGACATCCCCATCGGCTGGAACAATGCTCGAACCAGGAGGGACATCCCCATCAGCAGGATCAACGCTGGAACTAGGACTGCTGATCTCTTATTCTCTTTCTCTTTTTTTCTCTTTCTTTCTCGCTTCTTTCTCTCTCCCTCTCTTTAACTCATCTCTTCTCTCCCTTCCTTTTTCCCCCTACGCCCTTCTCCCAAATCCCCTGCCAGGTGTAGATAGGGTATCTTAGGGACTACTATAGATTCCTAAATATGTTTGCTTTTTATGTATTTTTCAAATATTCATAGCTCTGTAGGATACTGTTACATAGTTATATAGCTCCCAGTCTTTTTCCTACTCTTTTGCTTTGATTTTAGAGCAATAATTTGACTTTCTAACACTTTCCTTAAATACTGTTCAATCTTTTTTCCAAGAAGTACATTTTCTTTTCCAATCAGAGTCTCAGAAGACATAACAAGAGAATGGGGCAAAGAAACTCTGGACCAAGTCCAATGGGACAGTTAGGAGTGACTCATGGACCACAAACACAGAAAGATTTGGATGCCTCAAGTATGAAATTGCACCTTTTAGGTATCTGGCACGGACTCCAGGTCCCTGAGGGATTGTCTAAGTATGGAGCCCCTGATCTGGGAGATGTATAATACCTGTCAATACAAGAGTTAAACACGGATCTCCTTGTGAAAGCACGCTTTCCTCTACGTCTTGGGCACCAGTCAGGATTTAAGGGGATATCTCCCTCATGAAAAGCCTGGAATCCCCTCCGAGGACAGGAAAACACGACTGCCTGTTCCGTCTGACAATCTCCAGCAGTGTTCTGGCTTTGGGGGTGGTGTCACTGGCCACCTGTGAGGGAACACAGAATTCACCCAGAGTCCTGAAGATATGCTCCTTTCCTTAGCCTCAGGGAATTGCCAAGAAAGGCCTGTAAATATCAATAAGAGTGACAAAATCTTATGATTTTTTTTGTTTGTTTTTAGATCCAACAGGCCAATGTTTATATTATGTATTAAGGAAGAACCCTGGAAGGAGCTCATCCAAAGCCTCTCTACCCAACCAGGCAAGGACCCTGTGCATAAGGCTGCAAAAACTTCTTCTTTTTTTATTGTATCCCTCCCTTCTCCTGAAAACTGTATTGTATAAAACAGCGCAGCTTCACTGGAAAACATAGATCATGTCTCCAGCCCAGCCCCTCAACCTTAAGATCACTAAAAAGACTGAAGACTGAAGACATTAAAAAGACTGAAGTAGTCTTTTTTCAAAAGTAGTTATTGTACCTCAGGACAGCAAAAAAAAAAAGAAAAAGTAATTTGAATTGAGTAATTTTAAATACTGTGTATGCCCATGCCTTTTAATTAGGCTGCTTTTGTGGAAGAACTTACAAAAGTATCTCTTCATTCTTTCTAATAAAAGCAGAGCAGATGAGAGACACATCTGCTCTCCTTAAATCTTCTTTGAAGGACGGGTGTTGAGTAAAGGTCTCATTTAGGAGAGCAAACTTCCAACTGAACATTGCACTCTCTAAAGGCATTACTTCAGAGCACTGATTTTTTAACTAATGGCATCACTTCAGAAAGATAATTATAATGACATATTTAAACATATTCCACACTGGAACACGTTGTTTGACATTTTTATACGTCTGGGTATACGTGTAGCTCTTTTTAAAGAGAGAAATCATTCTCTCATCAGATTTTCCCTTTAGCATCTTTTGGTTTGAGATCATATTGTGAGACATCGCCATAATTTCAGAAAGATATCTGAAAAAACCCAGACATGAAAGGACTGTGTAATTCTGCTGCACAGCCAACAGCAGAGATTTATGAAGTTCAGAAGTATTGTAACCTTGCAACAGAAAGGAAGGTTCTTCATTTCCTTTGCTTACATTGCAGAGAAATTTTGTTTTAAACACAGGCAAAATACATTGTAAAGCAGCCCCTACAGCAGAAAATAGTCTGCTTATGCAAGAGAAGAAAACAAGGAATGAGAAAGATAATATACCCTTATTAAGCTGAGACATGGAAAAAAATGACAGGATATGTCTGAAGCCTCAGAGGAAAACCCTCTGTGTCTGTGGAGAGAAACCACGTATTTCATATAATGGCACCCGAACATAGACATTGAAAATAGGCCAGAAATGCCCATGTCTCCTAAATACCTATAAAGAGTCAAGGTGATTCATCTGTTGACATTCACATGAAAGCAAGATAAAACAGGTTAAATGATTCTTAAACCTGAAGACAACTTGATGTCCTGCATCTCGAGGTGCCCTTGTCCCAAAGGCTTCTCCTGCTGCCTTCCAGCAGTCTGAGCCAGGAAAGAGTGAACCACGGCGTCAAAAGACAAGAATACCAAATTCTGCATTCTATCTGAGGAAGCAGAAGAGAAATCTCAAGTTACATCATTCTAGTATCTATTTTTTTCTTTTTTAAAAGACAATTTAAGAACTGCTAAGACAAAAACATCAGTATGGACTGTCAAGCCATAGCAGCAGAAGCTGACGTGATTTAACTTACCTAGGATGTCTTAAGTGAAAACCTGGAATTTCTACGTCATCACTGGGGCATGTAGAGAAGAAACAAGCAAGCCTAAATTAAGTAATAATTCTTTCCTGACCACATTCTTAGTTTCTAATTTAGGTTTGGCTGTTAGATGACTCAAAATACACTGGATCAATACCCCATCTCATTTTTACTGGGAGAAAAGCAGAACAAGCCAACTCTGTTTCATCACTTCTTCCTACATCTCTGGTGTCGCTGAAATGAGAACGAAGTTCAACTGTAAAATGTCAGGGTGGAATTGGAAGGAAGGGAAAAAATGTTTGGTTAAAAACAGCAAAGGTACCAAAAAACTACTAAGTATATCATCCATTTTACTTCCCCTATAGAAGCTAAATATTTCCAAGGGGAAAATGTTGTTCCTACTCTTCTCAGTGTTATTCCTCTTCTTTTGCCAGGTGATAGGGTATAATGGCAGTCAAAGGTGTCACCTCTATTCAGAACTTCCCTTACTAAGTGTCCCAGTCTTTGTGTGAATGTGTAGCATTACTGCCATACCAAAACAGATGAAGAATGAACACGTAACATAAAGAGACAACTCCATAATTAGAAGGAAAGTGGAGATATGGGACAGTATTCAAGAAAATAAAGCAAGTAAACACACAAATTAAATAAAAGCAGAAATTTTAAAAACCCACAAAATATATGACTGCTCAATTAATGATTAGAGAGCAGGTCCTATTGTAATTATTTATTTTGCTAACATTTTTTTTTTATTGTTTTGCATAACATTTGTTATTTTGTCCTGTAGATATCCAATAGCTCTCTAAGTTTACAAAGACGTGAGATACATGAACAAGTTCACAGCAGTTAGTAAAATACCGGGTCTAGTTGCTTTACATGCCTACAGTTTCTAAAACTTCACGGGGTAAGAATTCAGCCATGCATAATCCAAAAATAAAGTAGGCAAATGAAGCTCTTTTTTTTCATGTTGCTTCTCTTGCAGGTATTCATGTCCCAGGTCATGAATCCCTACCATGATATAGTTTAAGAGCTGACACAAAATGCAGCATGCATTTAAACACCTGTTTCTTACACCCAGCAGTGACTCACTATTAATTTCCATGGTTAAAAAACAAGCCTGGAGGCTGCAGGAATTTTCTCTATTTTAAGCCACCTTGGAGGTCTCTCACCATTTTTTCCATGTTACAAGAGCACAGAGGTGTCTCAGTTTTGACCTTTAAACTCAACATTACTTCAATTGGGGCATATATTGGAGTTGATGTCAGTATAGAAGAAATGGATTTTAAATGCTGTTTTGGAAGCAGCACAGGAATTCCTGCAGCTTGGGTGCAAAATTGTATTGACACAGAAAAAAAGCTGTATTAATTCTGCTAGGCTGATACAAACACACCTCATCCTGACTAAATTTCAAAGGAAAAAGAAGTCTGTAGCACTTTCCCATATTTGGTATCTGGATTAAAATTCTTACATGTTTTTTAATTGCTTGATTTAGAAAGTGAAGTGATCAGTTTAATAAAACTTGCCCCCAGGAGGTCTCTGTTTTCCTTTAATAAAGGATGGGCACAAGTTTACAAAATGAAAACTCTTGATGGCACAAAGACCTGTGTTTACCATGTAGGTATAAGATAAGATGTAGATCTCCCAGGCAAAGAGGAAAAGGATGCAAAAGAGCATCAGCCCTCGGTTGTGAGCTCCCGAATCTGCAGTCACATCCATCTCTTCATTTAGATCAGGGCTTTGATAATCTTGGTGTTGTGTGGAGTGTTCAGAAGAATTGATTTCATGTAACCTGTTGTGGTTTAACCCAGTAGGCAGATAAGGCCCTCACAGCCCTGGTTTGCTGCCTCCTGTAGAAAGGGAGAGGGAATTGGACGGGTAAAGGTGAGAAAACACAGGGGCTGAGAGAAACACAGTTTAGGAAGTAAAAAAAAAAAAAAAACAAATACACAAGCAAAGAAAACATCCTGAGCACCAGGCCGTATGATCTGGGATATCCCTTGGGTCAGTTGGGGTCAGTTGTCCTGGCTGTGTCCCCTCCCCATGTCTTCTGCACCCCCAACTCCTTGCTGGTGAGGTGGGGTGAGAAGCAGAAAATGCCTTGGCCCTGTGTAAGCTCTGCCCAGCAATAGGGAAAATATCCCTGAATTATCCACATTGTTTTGGTCATAAATCCAAACCATAGCACCATATAGGTGGCTTTGAAGAAAATTAACTTTATCCCAGCCAAAAGCAGTATCCCTGTGGACTTCACATCTGTGGGCTTCAGAGGTAGGGGCTTTGGCTTTAGGGCACAGAGCCAGCTGGTTCTGTCTTCTTCCCAAACTCTATGGCAGTCTCCCTGATATGGAGTGTGGAGATAATACTTCCCATGATGTCTATGAAAAACAAGATATATAAATGGCACACAGCCTATCCAAACCAGCCACCCTCTCCTGAAACAGGAATTTCTTCTCTATCTTCTTTTCCAAATAAGGGGGGAAATCTCCTTCAGTTTGGAGCTAATGATAAGGCATTTGGAACATTTTCAGCAGCACATCCCTCTCATACAGAACTTGAAGTTTCAGTGTGACTCTGGAGAAAATGTTCAAGATAAAAAAAGATTCTTTAGAGCGCAGCTATTTAAATGGCAGCTTGTTTAGGCACAGTACAGTAAGGTTGCAGTATAGTTAAAATATTCATCCATTTCAGTATGCTTACATTATCGAGGGATTGATTTCTAGGGAGTTGATTACAAAACTTAATAAGAAAGAAACAAAGAAACAACTGATGTCTCCAGACACTGGGAAGGAAAAAGGTCAATGTTTTAAAAAAACAGTATCTAAGCTACTTACAATTAAGCTTAAAAGTATTACAGAATCACAGAATGATTTGGGTTAAAGGGGACCTTGAAGATCATTTAGTTCCACCCCTTTGCCATGGGCAGTGACACCTTCCCCTGTCCCAGGCTGTTCCAAGCCCTGTCCAACCTGGCCTTGAACACTTTCAGGAATGAGGCATCCACAACTTCCCTGAGCAACCTGAGAAGGGCTTCACCACCCTCAGAGGGAAGGATTTCTTCCTAAATGTGATCTAGATCTACCCTTGTTCAGCTTAAAGCCATTCCCCTAGAACTAGTACATATATATTTATATATACATATATACATATATATATATATAAAGAAACAGCTTTAACTCCTGCCAGTTTTTTCATACTTTAAGAAATCTCAGAACATACTCATAGCACAAGGAACATGTATTTTAAACACGTTCCAGGGCTTCCTGGAATAAAGACTGGCACCTCTATTAACAAATTTCTTAAACTAATGAGGCCACCAACAGCATCTGTAAAGGACTTAAGCTAGTAAAAGATGAAAGCAGGGAATATTTTTTTCTTCTCCTCAGCCTCTAAAGAAAAGTTCCATCTCCAAAGTTCAGTATTACTCTCCTAATTTCTTAGTCTGTTCATGCCCTCAGCTCTTTTAAGGAATGAAGCAGTGACCAGGATACAAAGAACAAAGGATCCTCTAAGTGGCGCCAAAAAGAAACAGCCAAGGAGCAGAGTGCCAGTTTCCCAATTTTTGCTGTTACTAAACATCAGTATCAAAGATAGGACAGGCAAAGCTATGAGGATTACCCCCTTAGAAAAGCTTCCCAAATTAATTCAGTTTTGCCTGATTATAATGGGAACATGAAAAAAATATTTATAGTCTTAAACAGAAACAGTTTTTCTCATTAAATATCAAAGTGATTTTGCATATATATTTCCACAGAAAAGATATATTAAACTTGGTTAAATAAGAAGTATTTACATTCTTCCTATTCAAGAAATCGTGTACCTCAAGAGACTTTTTTGCAAGATGTCTGTGTAGTGAAAGAATTCATATGCTTTCTCTGATTTCATGTTTATTTAAATACATACTTTTTACCATGTGCATACTTTTTTAAAAAAGCTTTTTAACAGTTTAGGTTATCTCTGATTAAAACAAAACAAACCAAACAAAAACCAAACCAAACCAAACCAAACCAAACCAAACCAAACCAGGGCATATCTAGCCATGACCCATCTGGCTATTTCCACAAATTTATGGAATATGAATTATTCGTGATGGCCCAAAACTGAATTTTTTTCACTTCGAATATGAAAACTTTAGCTTTAATTAGAAATCAGTATTAATTCCAGTAGGGAATTGAATATGAAGACTTTGTGTGTTTGAGAGAAGGATGTAATTATATGGCAACTTATGAAAACCCTTTTCATATTTAGTTTAATTTCTCCTTTCTCATTTTATCTCTTCTTTAATAAGACAAGGATTTAGTAGTTTTGTGATTGTTCTGCTTCCCCTTCATTATCCTGTTGTTTAACGTAGGGTGGAGAGCCCATGTTGAAAGAACAGTCTCTGAGGCAATTTCAAACTGATTCTTGCATGTTTTCCCATCCCAATGTTGCCTCATGAAAAGGCCCTGCTTTATCAAATTTTCAAGGTAATATCCATGATTTCTTTGTTTTGACCTTTAAAGTGTCATCGTGTCCTTTAGTTCCATCATTTATTACACCAAGACTGATTCGGTCAACCAAGCCGCCAAAAAGTGACCTTGTTTTCACAGCTCAAAGCATCCAGAAACACAAATTAATCATAAAAGTAAAAAAAAAAAAAAAAAAAAAATTGTATTCTTTCAAAACCACCTTGAATTGCATACCAGTAGTAATGTTCTTGACCTGGGATTTTGCCTCTAAAAAGTGTTATTATTCAAAAGCTCTTGCTTCTGCTTTTGAAGAAAACGGAATATAAAATTTTAGAAAATCTGGCAAGGTTTGTTACTGATTGTCTGAACAGCCCTGGCCCTGGGTGGGTATCATGGCAAGCAGACATGGATGTGGGGATCAAGGTATTTGTTCTGAAAGGGTCTGGCAGTTACCACACATTGGCCTTACCAGTTACTAATGGGAATTTTCTTCCAGGCTCAGTGCTTCCTTGAAGGAAAGGAGCTCACACAGGACATCATTATTACAGATATGGTGACTCCACCACTTCCCAGTCCCTCAGTTGCATTGTTACACAAGTATCAAGCCACACAACTTTAAATTACAGCTAGCTGCAGTTCTTCAGTATCTCTGATTGGGAAAGATCCTGACTGATGAAGCTTTCTTACAAAGTTTGTATAGAATAAACAACATCCATCTCCTTTGAAATGTGTCTCGGAAAACAATATGCAAAACCCGTGATCCACCTAAAAAAAAAGTAATTCCTACCAAAGATTATATTATCCTATATACTCACTCTTTTGGCATGAAATGACAATTTTTAATCCATAAAATAATTTTTATTTCATGCACTTACATTTAGCTGAAGATTGTGTATGTGGAACAAAATTCCTGGGACCTATTCTACCATCAGAAGGAAAATGGAGAGAAGAAAGAGAGTTTGTAGTCTATAACTAAATCTAATATCTCCTGTGCTTTAAAGTGACTGACACCTTTTCATGCACTAATTGTGCTGCAGTGGATAGAGTTCTTTAGCAGTTCAATCTGTTCTCTTCAAAAAGATTGACTGTTGTTTCTTTCAGAATGAGACAGGGTTTTTTTTCTTGAAATGGCCAAGATAGCAATTATTTCTGTAAAACCTCCTGTATTGTATGCACACACATTTTTTCAGTTGTTTGAGATGGACTGTCAGATGTAAGAAAGTCTGAAAAGGTAATGGCTCATTAAATGATTCTACTATTTCTAAGAACAAAGATCTTGATTCCTATTGCTAAGCAAATCAGAGAGAAGAACCTGTTGGCTTCTGCTGGAGCAATAAGAACAAACAAGGCCAGGTTGGACAGGGCTTGGAGCAACCTGATCTAGTGGAACGTGATGCTCTTTATGGTCACTTCCAACCCAAAAACATTCTATGATTCAGTGATACCACTGTACTGTTCATAGTCATGTTTGTACATCACTTGCTCATTGCAAAAAATGCAGATTTTTTTTTTTCCAAGATTGACCCTTTGTTAAAATGCTTGCATTTTGCAAGAAGAAAAAAAACTTTGTATAATTTTTACACATTAATTTCTCTTGCAACTGTGAAAATGTCAAAATTCTTTCTTGAAAGATACATTTCTGATATCTCCAATTACAGAAATAACAAAATATTTCCAGTAATTTTTCACTTCTACACACTTAACATGGCAATAATCCATTTGCTGTTTAATTACTATTAAGAAAGCAATGAATTCACACAAGGAAATTTTGGAAAATAGGAAAAAAAATGTGTTGAAAATATAGGAACATCCATAGCTAATATTTTTTTTTTAAATTGTAACTAATAGTAAAAAACCTAATAAATCCCAAACTTTTAGAAATAATTCCATCTACAATTTTTTTTAAAAGTAGAAAAAACTAGAGGTGCAAAAGCAACATAAATAATTATTATTTGTTCTTGAAGGATATATAAAAATTGTTTCATTCCTTGTTTTTGCTAAAATAGAATTTATAAAGCTTGTATAATGTAGACAGTGGGGAGTAAAAAGAGATCATCTCACATCAGGAACACGGAAGAGACTGGGAAGGGACTTAAGTACACTAATTCCCTAGTAGGTGACTTTACAGATTTTGCAATGTATGTGACTATTTATAAATCAGATTATAATAACCTGAGTCACCACTTTCAAGACAATTATAGCGTCTTTCCAGGAAATTATTCATTTACTGAGCAGTCTGACTTGGAATCACAGAATGACAGAATGGTTGGGGTTGGAAGGACATTAAAGCTCATCCAGTTTCACCTGCCATGGGCAGGGACACCTTCCACCATCCCAGGTTGCTCCAAGCCCCGTCCAACCCGGCCTTGGGCACTGCCAGCGATCCAGGGGCAGCCACAGCTTCTCTGGGCACCCTGTGCCAGGGCCTCCATCACCCTCACAGGGAAGAATTCCTTCCCAGTATCCCAACTAACCCCAACTCCTGTCAGTTTGAAGCCATTCCCACTTTTCCTGTCACTCCAAGGCCTCGTCCAAAGTCACTCTTCAACTTTCTTGTCACCACTTTAGGTACTGATAGGTACCCAAAAGTCTCACTGAAGCCTCCTCTTCTCCAGGCTGAACAATGCCAGCTCTCTCAGCCTGACCAAACCCTTGAATACATCCTGGTAGTGTGAGAGACTGAGATTTTATACTCGAAGAATTTACTGTACCATTGCATTTTCAAATGCAAAAGTAGAAAAAATATGTTTATGCTAGAAAAAAACCCAAACCAGACTGTAGAATGAAGCTATATATTGATAGTCCTTGTGCTGAAACCCAAAATAAACTTAACTCTTGCTGTGCCTTTGAAAAGTTTTATGAAATTCCTAGGAAAAAGTGTAATGAAACATGTTACAATGGATAACCATCATTAAATAATGCCTTAAAGATTGTAATAATGCTGATACAGAAAAATGATTCATCTCTGGAATGATGCTCAAAATGAGATATTATTCTTTTTTTTCCCTATGGTTGCCTAGGGAAGAGGCAAGACACAGAGAACTGCCGGTGATCTCGGATGTCAGGATGTTCATCCTTAAAAGGCTTATTCCAAAGGACATGCTGTGTCTTCATCTCAGACATCTCCGTGCTCCTGCAACATGGGAAAAATAGTGAGAGACCTTCAGGGTGGCTTAAAATAGAGAAACTTTTGTCCGTGAAATTGCATTACGTTAAATAAAACCCAATTATTCTCTGTTCATTTAAAGTAACATTTTTTGTTTACTTTTGTGCAAGGCTGCCTGCATTCACTGTGTGACAGCTGTTAGGAAGCACTGTTTCTGTGGTTATAACCAAAAACATTGTTAGGAGGGGCTTGCAGACACTGAGAATATCTAAAAAGGCCCAGTCTGCACCATGAATATGCTGAGGAATGAGATGCCCACCAGAGGTGATTTCCATGAACTTTTGCATTCTGCCTCAAAAATCCCTGAAACTTCAGTCTAGCCTTACTTCCTTTTGAACTTGCTGTGCATCTTAAAAATTGACCTCGTCTTTCCTCTGAAATAAAGTGTATTAAAATAGTCTAGAAAACTACAGCATGTTCTTACATAGAATCATAGAATATCCTGAGCTGGAAAGGACCCACAAGGATCATCCAAGTCTGACTCCTGGCCCTGCACAGGATCCTCCCAAGAATCCCTGAGAGCAGGCACACAGCCCTGACAACTTCCACTTCCATCCCTGGATCAGTTTATTTCAACAGAAAATGGGTTTGCAGAAGTCATTGTCTTCATGTGAAACCTGTAATTCCAGCCTTGCACTGCTCAGCTGCAGTGGATGGTCTGTAATGGCTAGAAAATATTAGAATAAAAACTGCATGCCCGGACTTTTGGGCAAAATAGGCATCTTTCTCTCAGATTTGTTGTTTCCAAAAGTTTGTAATGGGATTTATGCACACACTGGAATGCAGAAGGATGTCACAGTCCTCTGTACACAGGAAGATGATTTGATCCATCAGGCTTCAGCCTTTGATTAAAAGCTTTGGGAATTTGCAGGTGTTCAATTAGTCACCAGAGGGAGCCCATATTATGTCACAAACACAATAAGGACACAGTGAAAAGAAAAGGAGGGGAGAAAACCTGTAGGGTGACAGAGTGGGAGAATCAGCCTTGTTCCTCTCTGCTCCCTGATAATCAGGCTCCAGGAATTTACTGCACAGTGCAGGGTGGGTTTTTTCGACAACTTTACATTTTATAAAGTAAATTTTGAGGAGGATGACCACAAACTCTTTTTCTTAAGCTATCAATGATTTTTTAATTTCATTTGCTGATGTATTAAAGGATGTTGGCAAAGAATCCACTTTAGCAATATATGTTAATAAAGGTCATATGTCAGTACAGCAAAATCCCAATTATCACAGAGCCACTTTCATGACATCAGATATGTCTGGATAATCACACACAATCAAAAGGAACACGAGGTTAGACATCTTATCTATTAATCTGTTATAAAAGGATGTTGGGATAATGCATGATTTTATAAATTATGTTTTCACTGGGATTTCTGCTCATGGCAATACCCACTATGACCTGGGAAACAGCTTTCCATGAATTGCAAGAAGGAATTTTTTCTTCCTATACTAACAAGTAACTCCCTCATCCACCCAGCTTCTGTTTTCCTTCCTCACCATATCAACAACAAAAAATATTTTACTAGAAGTGGTATTTTTTGTGAGTGTGCTATATCTCTACCAAATCACTGATTCTATTTGGATATCTTCTTGAGTTATTTACCAGGGAAATGGCCTCAAATATATCATGTTTAACTCAGCAGTACTTGCTGTTAGTATTCTCTGTAGAGAATTCTCTGTTTTGCTAAAAAAGTGAAGGCGGAAAAAAAGAAAGATAATTTAATACATTTCTAAGTCTTATTTATAAGACTACAGTGGTGAAATACCTCTACTTTGGAATCAACTGGAAGTTTTTATATTAATATCTTGTCTGTCTCTCATGGTATGGTAGACACTCCAGTCTTTAGGGGAACTCTGGCTTTGTTACAGCCTATGTGAATTTTCCCACATTCACACATTAATTCTCCTGAAGACATCTACAAATGATCAGAATATTTCAAAAGTCTTTGTTTTTCACCACTGATTCATCGCTAGTCGAGCTGATAGAAGCCTGATAGAAGCTTCTGCCCTCTCTGTGCCTTCACCCTTTAATTGCAAGGCAATTAAATTCCCCGCTGTTTGCAATATCTTTGTCCAGAATGAGTCATCTTATCACATCACCTTTTCCTTTTTTTTTTTGCTTTTGCTACGTGCTTAGCAAAATGTAGTTTAATATTTCTCTGTCCTCACGGAACTGGAGGTTTCTCCATTAATTGCTCTTTTTCTAACCTTTATCCCTTAGCTGGTGTAGAGGTTTGAGAGCAAACCAGTGAGAGACTCCAAGTCAGAAATACAATTTAATAGGGAAAAGTAAAAATAAATGCAACAGTACGAAGAAGGAAAGAAATAACACTGACAGAGTCAGAATACAACCTGGCACCCTGTTGGTCAGGATGTCGGTAGCAGTCCAGATGAAGTGGTCCCGTTGAAGCAGTGATCCTGTAGAAAAGAGTCTGGTCTTCACCTGAAGGTCCAGTGGTGTAGCTCTTGTCCTCCGGGAATCCCATAGGTAAGGGCTGACTGTCCTAGTCCAAACCTCTGATTATACACAGATGGGAACTCTCAGCTCCTCCTCCTGGGCGGAGCCTCTCCCAATGGGATGGTGAGTCACAAGGCAAGGCATTGATGGGCCCATTAACAGGAAATAGCCCCCGGAGGGAGTTATCAAGGGTGAGTCATGGTAGCAGATAACGAACACGGCCCCAGCTGTTTATGAAGATGGTGATAGAATACATGCTTTTGGTTACATCTTATATTGTAACCTAGGACAGCTGGTCATGGCTTTCTTGCATCATTGCATGGAAAATAAAATAAAAAAAAATTTCTGTTTCTCACCACAATGCCTTCATTTTTGAGATGTATCCGATGACACCACATGAAAAGGATAAAGTATGTCTGTGACTGATAAACACTGATTTTAAGAAAAAGTATTCCATCTCCCACAGGCTGGCGCAGAGTACCCAGCATTTAATTTTAGATAGGATCTGAAGCATTTGAAGGAACAGCACTGCATACTAGGAAGAAAATGATGTGAAATGGTTTGGGTGTGATGTGTAACCCCAGCTACAGGTGCTGTCACAGCCACTGCAAACTGGCTTTGTCCAAGGGGGCTTTAGAGCACAGCTTTGGAACCTGCGCTGAAATGAAAGCACATGCCTCATTTGCTAGCATGAACAGGCAGAGGGGTTTTTTATGGTTCTGATGGTGTATCTGCAACTTGTTCAGGTTTTACAGATGGACCTGGTGCCAGAGGTATCAGAAAGATGGCCAGGGAACAACAATTTCCTCCTGTAGTCTGCACTCCATGTCTTTACATTAGAGGTGGGACACACTCAGGTGCGCTGCCCTTACCCAAGTCAAAGACTTTTTGTAGAGTTTGAAAAGAAAATCCCCCTTTCTCAAACTCAAGTGTCTGGATTCTAATAAAAAATTACTAAAGAAGGGTCATATGTAGGAAAGAGCTTCTCTTGTTCAGACCAGTCATTCATCAGGAAAACTCTACACAGTCTGCTGTGTCAGGATGAAGAGTTTTCCTGGGCAGTCTCCTGCCCTGTTTCCTCTGCAATGAGATGCTCAGGGCAGCATTATATGTGCTTTCTTAAAATCCCTTGGCTTACTAGAGTTCGTGACCTATCTGTGTTCTCTGCACCTGTGCTGCACAAGATAATTATTTTCGTAACAGGAGCCTCCACTTTTGCCTTAAGTTTATATAATCTTTCTGTTAATGTATTTATTTGTAAGCTAAACATTCTTGGCCACCATATCTGTTGGTGAAGGTGATTTTTTAAATTATTTATATAAATGCAAATACATCGTAAGAACCAGCCCATCTCTGCAGTAATCTCAGCCCGTTTTGAGAAGGGCTGTTTGGGAGAGCACTCAGATGAAGTGACATGCCAAAAGTGACATGGAAGTGTAGTGGTAGAGGCAGAAATAAAAGCTAGATTTTCTTTTCTTAATTATTTCTGCATTGGGCCATATCACCTTTTCTGAGTGATGCCTGACCTCTGAAATATTTGCTTTTCCTAAGTTTTTCTTATGTTACCCTAAGTTTTGCAAAATATAAAGGCATTGATTTATCTGAGAACATTTTGAAACATTTTTCAAGCCTCTTTTTGATTCCTATCCTAGCATACCCCCAGATTCCAAGCTGTCCCCTCCTCCCACCAAAGATGTGGGGGGCAGGGAGCGAGAGAAAATTGTTGAGTATATTATTTTTTTCTTAAATACTCTAATTAATAGAGCCTGTATATTAAAAACTCAGACAGACTTTCACTCCCCAGTCCCATCAGTTAATGCAGTATGTATCTCCATTAGAATGCGTGCTCACTCAGCAGCCTTCCACCATATTTCCCTCAGTATCAAGGATATCGCCAACCTTTGCCAGGATACTGCTGAATTAAGGTTATTAGCTGCCCTTGCTGTTTCTTCTAAACTTCTTTGGCTTTGGAGGCTCCTAATCAAATGCTTAAAAGTTATTTCATTGCAGCCTTCTGTGATGGTATTTGCTTGTTTTAAATGTGCTTTTCCTTTCCTGAGCAGTCAGCACATCTCCCTCTCATGGCAATATATACTCCTAAGAGTGCCAGTGGCCAAACTTTGCAGCACTTCTGAGGGTTCCACAAGGCAATAAATTGAATATAGCAGAGTATGTGAACTCCTGCAACTCCTGGCTATATATATTGTAATGAAATGGGAGATGTGCTGATTATCACATAATACAGATGTGCTATGTACAGAATAGGCACCAAGAGGAAAGAACGTGCTTTGGTTTTATCGCTCACTATTATGAGAAGGAAAGGACCCAAGCATGTATAATTATAAACTGCAAATGTCATGCCTCCTCCCCCTTCTTCCATCATCCAGAATAATCAGCACATTAAGAAGGAAGCAATGCCCTGGGTCTTGCCTATTAGCCTCACAAAATCAGCGAACAAAAATTTCACAACTACTGTCTGCAGTAAAAGAACTTTTATATCTCAGGAGTTAAGTTCTGATTTTAGTTCTCATGGTACTTAAGAAAAGAAGAAATATGATTAATCTATTAAAGGGTCAATATCCACTAGCAGTCAACAGCAGCTGCTTCAAAAGGAAATGCGGAAAATGCAAAACAGAGTTTAAGGGACTGAATCAAGCAAAGCATCTTCCTTGACATTGACAAGGAATCCTCAGATTTCAACTAAACCATATCTGACTAGCCCCCAAAGCTACAAATTTTATGGCTTAGCCATTCCATTTGTTTCCTTCCTTTAGCACCACTTTCTACATGTGTAAAGTCATGAAGTTGTGACTTCCAGAGGGAATGGCCTTTTAGAGCTATCACTGGCTTAATCTTAAAAAAATCCCCCCAAAAATGTACCATGAACTCACTTTCCACCTCTGAATGAAATCTTTTACAGACAGGATGCTTATGAGGTGTGTTCTTTTCTTATTCTACTCCTCGAATTATTTCATTTTGTTCCTGAAAGCAGGTGGAAATCCATGTCTGCACAGCTGTGTTGAGGATACTCTCCTAGTAAAGATGTGGTTCACTTGCGTACTCATTTTTAGCTGTTCACTCTACTATGCTTTGTTTACTCCTTCAATTTCTTAATATTTTGTTTCCTATTTTTGTCTTCTGTTGTATCTAAAGAACCTTTTATGTTTATCTTAATATTCTCCCTCAGTACTGCTTCATTATTCCCATTTGTACTGTCAATGCCCTCTTTATGGTCCCTCTGTTTCCTCACATAAAATTCTTACAGTACTGCAGATCTTTTCTTTCCTATAATTTTTTAAAGCTCTGTTTTGCTTTCATTTAACTTAAAAGACATATCAGTCATCCCCACTGAAGTTTAATAACTGGTTTTACATACTGGCATATTCTCCTTTTAAGCTCACTCCATCACCTCTAACATTTAGTTAATTTTGTCAACCTTGTCTCTCTCTAATAAGTACAGTCTGTTTATATTTTTTTGTTAGGAATTGTTCCCTGTGAGGGTTGTGAGGCCCTGGCACAGGTTGCTCAGAGAAGCTGTGGCTGCCTCATCCCTGGAAGTGCCCAAGGCCAGGTTGGATGGGGCTTGGAGCAACCTGGGATAGTGGAAGGTGTCCCTGCCCATGGCAGGGGGTGGAATGAGATGGGCTTGAAAGTCCCTTCCAGCCCAAACCTTTCTGTGGTTCTATGGTTCTATGATTCCATGGTAAATGGTATTAAATGTGACCTTTTATAGGTATAATTAACTTGTGTTTCTATTCAAAATGCCATCCAGCAAGTGAAAGCTATAATGAGCATCATCAGTGAAAATCAATCAATGAGCAGCATCATCATCATCACCATCACAACAACAACAATTTCTGAAATAGTCTCTAAGAGTCAAATCCTCCATCACAGCCTGTTCATATGACATTATAAATGCCATCCACTTTCTGGCATCTCTTAAACATAGTGGGTTTTTCCCCTTTTATCTCTTGATCCTTAGATGTTACAATTCATTTGCAGTAAATTTAAGTCCTCAGTTGTAACTGTAATTTTAGATCTTCGACAACATCTTGTGACCTTAGATTGAAGGATGATGAATATTTTCTGGTATGCTACTCAATAGCCAATAAATCAGCCAAAACTCTTTCTTAAAATCCTCTAGCAATACTGCAGAATCTACGATTCATTTATCTCCTACTTTTCCTTTTCATTACTGCCCTAGAGAATTTAAGGAAAGCTAAATGTTGATTAAGGTACAATAAATCCAACAAAACAGGATTTCTAACAGAAATTATCAAAGATCTCAGATCTCAAAGGAAAAAAATCAGCATATTTTCTCAGAAGCAGTATTGATAAATAGATTTATGCTGGCTGAAGGTGCAGTTCTGGGTTTGTAGTGGGGTTTGTAAGTCATTAAACACATCGCACACGTGCTTTTCTGTGTGTTTGCTTTATTTGTTCAGTAATTTTTGAGGCTGTTGACCAATTCTACCGAAATCTAATGGACAGTGTAGAGTCTGCAAATAAATTGACATATTATACATCCTTCCTTTGTTTTCCTCGCTTTCAAATTAAGAGGTTGGATGGAGTAAAACCACCCTATTGATTCCTCTGGTAAGGATGGAGTTCAGCTCAATCCTTATTAGACAACAGAGTCTGTACTCTCACATGGGACACTATGACCAGAAAAAGGGAGATTTAGCTGAAATTTGAAGCTTGCCGGTCAGCTCAGACACAAAGCAATACAAAACCAGTCTTTATTAGTTCCATATTTTGGATAAAATTTGCAGAATTTAATGGTCACATGATAGTAGTAACCTTTGCCGTTGGGCATGTAATGGTTACAATTCTTAGATTTGTATTTCAAAAAGCTACAGCTGACAATGAATTTGTGAGTGCTCACGTTCCTTGAATTCAAGCTTCAAGGAACCTGAATTGGGTGCTCACAAAATGAACAGAAATAAATTCATACGGAAACCAGTGACAGGATGAAATGGCCTCAGGCTGTGCCAGGGGAGGTTCAGATTGGACATCAGGAGGAATTTCATCACTGAAAGGGTGGTCAGGCATTGGAAGGGGCTGCCAGGGAGGTGGTGGAGTCCCCATCCCTTGAATTGTTCAAGGAATGACTGCACGTGGCACTCAGTGCTCTGGTCTGCTTGACAAGCTGGGCATGAGTCAAAGGTTGGACTTGATGATGTTGGAGGTGTTTTCCAACCTAAATTACTCTGTGATTCTGTAATTATAAGGTGTAATTATAATTTTTCTCCTCTTTTAACTGAAAAATTACTGGCATATTTCATAGTCCATTTTCAACTAAGCTTTTCTGTAGCAATGTACAAAATGAGTTTTCCACACTTAAAGCATTTACAGTACTAATAAAGAGGAAAGCACATTTGATGAGAGAGCTTTGCAAAGAGTCATTGAGCACTCATCTCCAATTTGTGTTTTTGATGCTTTCCCACAGTGTTAGCAGAGGCCCTCAACAAAACTCTCAGAAGAAACACATTATTACAGCTTCATTCAACTGAAACTATGACAATTCACAGGAGCCCCATTCTGCACACAATACATGCCAGGGAAGAAAGAACAGGAACAGAATCAGGGCTCTAGGAACACCAGCAGAGGGGAAATAATCCATACATTGCAAACATGGTGGGGTTTTGCAAGAGAAATTAATTAAAACCCACAAAACTTACACTTTGATGTCAGGAGCAAAGCAGTAGTGTGGAAAATTTCTTTTCCAAGTTAGGATGAGAAAGAATGTTGTAGGATTTCTGTTTATTTTAAAGAATTTCTTGGGACGCAGTTTTAACTGAGGAGCCTTTGCTATGATGTATCATGTCAAGGTATTTCACAGCAGTGTGACATCACTCTAGGGCATGTTAATTATGTAACATTGGCACCAAGACAAAATTATGATGGCTTTCCTCTTAATAGTACACTGTTAATTAGAACTCTCAAGTGAAATGGGGCTGTTGTTCATAAAGCTTTGTCAGAAAGAGAAAATGAGTATTTGTCCTGACTACAGGGTGCCCAATGTCTTTGTGAATAACTGATCTGGGATAATAAACACCACAGCAAATGCAAGAGAAAGCAGGAGGATGCAAATGGTACCATCTGACAATGCCTTGGGTCCAGAGTCTTTACAGTACTGTGTGGAAGTTCTCTTTAATCACTTTAAAGATCATAGAATCGTTTAGGTTGGGAAAGACCTCTGAGATCGGGTCCAACCATTAACCCAGCACTGCCAAGCCACCACTAAACCAAGGCCTCTAAGTTCGACATCTCCGCGAAAACTTGTGAAATAAAACAAAATCTCACAAACAAACCTCTTATCAATAGCTACATTAAGACTAGCAAATGGGATAAGTATATAAATATCCTCTCAGAGATATTTAGTTCAGCTTAGTGCACACATTCATTGTCCTGCCAATACTTCCACCTTCAGTGGTAAATTACTGTTTTCAGTAGTAAGATGCTCTCTTAGCACAAAAGAAGTTGTTCTTCATCTTCTCCAGTCATCCAAAAATTTGTGCTGTTGAATTTTTTGGAAAATGTTTCCAGCAAGTGGTGAAATTTAGCACCTGAAGGATCTGAATGAGGGACTGTTGCACTGGAATTACCTCTTCTATATCAGCAAAAGTGGTAGGAAAAGACCCCAGACTTTGCTGTTTCATTGCTAACTGGCTGATAATTCCAGATTTACTTTCTCCCATATGCTATGTAGTACAGAAAATGGTACAGAGTGTGTCTTAAGATTGTCTTGTTTGCACACCATCATGTATTCAGTGCAACAACTCACACCAATACCAAGTAGCTAAACTTATTGTATCTCCCTACCTAAGGAGGCAGGACCTCTGCCTGGGAAGAGAGAA
Organism: Falcunculus frontatus; assembly: GCA_013398115.1. NCBI lineage: Eukaryota > Metazoa > Chordata > Aves > Passeriformes > Falcunculus > Falcunculus frontatus. The sequence goes on along the minus strand of VZRV01010293.1, from coordinate 192,401 downwards.
AAGTAAAACAGAGCATTGCAGTTCACTTAATTTTCAGGTGTAATGGTGCTTGAAAAAATATCTTGACTTCTAATTTTTTTTTTTTTGTTATTACATTCTGGGTGTTTCATTTGTATCTTGCCTAAGTAAATAGAGTTATTATTATATAAGTGCAACATAATACCACTACTCATTCAGCAGCCAATACACTGTGTGTTAGTTTTATTAAAATTCAAACCTAGATGGCTGCTGAGTGTTGGAAAGTACATTACTAATATAACTCAATTGATTTTGTTGAGCCCATTGAAGGTGAAAACATTGGGCATAATTTGTCTGCATTTCTGAAAAAAAAACCACCCACATTTGAGACTTTACCACACAACAGATCCATTTATAAAGCCAGACAGCATAAAAGAGAGTAAACAATATCTTGGAAAATAGACACAAAGGTCAGTTAAAGAAAAACAAAGATTTTGTTTTGCAGAACAAAATCTGATTATGTTCAGGTTGGTACAAAATGCAGTAATAAAATAATTCTTAGTGTTGTCTTTATAAGGACTGTTCCAAAGCTTATTAATCTCAGTATTTCACACTTCATTCTTCCCACTTTAGTAAAGATCAGATGCTGGATGTTTGCGTTAACCTTTCAAGGTGGGTCCTGGGAATGTACTTCCTATAAAATATGAAAAAGACATTATTTTGCCCCCTATATACATCCATCAGGACTAACAGAATACACCTTATTCCACCTTGTCATTATTCAGCACAGAGAAAAGGGACTGGATGAAATAAAATCTATGCCAAAATTTTTTCGGGATCACATAGCAAACTAGTGTGTTTTGGTGAGGTGCAAACCCAATGGGGTAATTATCCAGCAGGTATCTGTGAAATATGTCTGCACTTTTGGATCAGCTGGAAGAAGAACTGCCAAAATACACTTCACTGGTAAGAATATTTCCTGCTCAGTTCACGACTATCCAGAGAAATTTGTGAACACATAATAGTGTCTTTTTAAGAAAGATTATTGGAGACAAAATGTATGTTAGTTATTTAAAAAAAATAAATGGAAGTAGGTAAAAAAGTGTCATTTCACATTCTGGAGTTGTGTGCTGTGAATAAAAATCAGCCATCCTTGACCTATGTGGCTGATGAAAAACTAAGTGGGAGGATGAATTCTGATAGAGAGATAAGATCCTGAGAAAAGAAAGAAGTAGATTGAATAATGTGTCTGGGATTGTAACTAATTCAGAAATAAGTCAGGGACTAAAGTGTAACCAAGGACTGGAATATAAATAGTTTGAGCAGAACAGTGGGAGTCTGGAGTGGAAGCAAAGTGACAGGGTCAGTAATGGAAGGAAATACAAATGAACTCCAAAGCAGGAAAGATGAATGGAGAAAAGGTAATTTCAGGGGTATTGCAGATCTGTGGAAATATAATAACGAGAAATGCAGCATGAACACTAGGAAAATGCAATGGTTTTCGTCAAGATTTTGTTGTGAGCAGAAATTAAGTCAGATCTTAGTCCATCCATACAGGATCTAGTGGACCTTTTATATACCTTAGGATAAGAGACTATATTTGCTATTTGATTAATCTCTCTATTTCATCCATGTTTCACCTCCTTGTGGCTTCGTTATTTTCCGTTCTTCTTAAATGCTGCACTGACGTGACATTCCATAAAGAGGTTGTTGGTCCTGTTATTCAGTTAGAACAACTTGGCCTTGAGGTGATGCAGCGGAAAGTTCTGGAGACACGAACTAGAAGTCTTCATAATGATGAGGGATAAGGATACCTCTAGTCAGCATTTATTTCTTTTCAATTTCTTTTCTGAAACAGCTGTGATGACACTATAAAGCACATGAATGGATACAGAATTGTGTCAGATATTGCTCTGACATACCCTAATGGTGTCAGGACTGAGGTCTGGTTTCAGGTCTCCATAAAAACCTTGATTATCACGTCCTCACTGTCAGAAGAGGTTCCTGGCAAACATAGGAAACTGAGGCAAAAAGGGGCAAAAAAAGTTACTCTATGTTATTCAAGGACTCTGTATTAGGAGCTGGATCCAGAAAGCACTGCCTTTGGATCTCAGACAAATGTGGAATTCTTTCAGGGAGAAAGCACCATGCAATCTTGCATATACCCAGCTATTAACAAACTCCCTTCATAATACAGAAAGACTCGATGAAATTTGTTCTCAAATTTCTTAACTTTAGGAAATGAAATAAAGTTCAGAATAAAATTACAAATGGAAAAAGCATTTTGTCTACTTAGGCTATTCTCTTCTCAGCAAATTTTGGCTACCTTCCTATTTCCTAAAACCAGACATGTTGGAGGTCCTCAAGAAGAAATAACAATCTGCTGTATTTTCAAGTTTTCATATGCCTTGCTTAGAAAATCACATTATTTTACAAAGAGTAAAGCCAGGAGGATAGTATCTTAAATCTGCCTCCCTGAGTGCCAGCACTCCTCCAGTTTTGTAACATTTATGAAGTGTTTTGTAAATTCACTCCACATTATAAACAGTATGTCCATATCACACGTGTTAATCATACACTGGGATAAATCCACGCCACGTTAAGGCATCTCTCTTGGTCGCAGGACAGAAAGCCAGGTACACCTCCAATTTTGGAACACTTTGAAAGCAGATCAAGGTTATGAGTGGAGAGAAACCATAGAACCAAAAATATATTGAGTTGGAAGGGACCCACAAGGATCATCGAATCCAACTCCTGGCCCTGCACAGGAGAATCCCAAAAATCACACCATGCATCTGAAAGCATTTTCCAAAATGCTGCGGTCCATGGCGTGGTTCAGAGTATGACAGTTTTTATTAGTCAAGCTCCACAGCACTTTGTAGGATTTCTTAAACAAAACCTTCAGGTTCAAACTGGGTGGCTCAGGAGCAATGGAGAGTAGAAAGACCCCAATTATTCAAATGCTCGTATCATGACACATTAGGAAAAGATGAGGGATATAAAATATCTTTCTTCTCCTCTGAGAGCTAGGAGGCTAAACATGCTATGACATTTAATAATGAAATGAAATCCCATAGGATGGGCAAAGAAGAGCCTTGAAGGAGATTGAAGGAATGCATCCAAAGCAGGAAGAGCTGTCAGACCTTTGAACAGGACCGCATTCCCCTTTACCCCTCCAGGGTTTTGTTACTCTGCCTCATGTTCCAGCCTTCACAGAAAATGTGTTTTAGCAGCTCCTCTCAGTGCTTCCCTGACTATTCTCCTACCCATGTCAGGGAACACAATTCAAATAAGGATCAAGGAACAAAACAAGAAAAAAACAATCACAGTTTGATAACATTTGTTGTCATTCTGCAGATTGCATGTAATCCATAGATCTAGCACATCAAATCTGAAGTGGATTTCTGTCTGTAAATCTGTTAGGTAAAAAAAAATGATTTAAAATAAATATATATCTGTTTGAAAATTTCCTCTTAACATGGAATAGATTTTTAAGCCCTGAAGTAGTAAAAACATCCCCTTTATAAAAATGGACAAGAGGCTTCACACAGTTGATTTGCACAGATTTACATTGCTGTAGAGCTATCTTCTATGGACCCCACTAAAAATACTGCCCACCGGCTATTATTTTCTTTCTCAGAATTTTCAGGAAATTAATCAAGTGCAGAAAATTGTGGCTTTTCAGAAGAATAATCCCTGCATGATTTATCATGGTGGTTTTTCACTGCATGCAAGTTTGTCCCAAAACTTTTTGAGTGTTTATTTGAACAAGCACACAAACAGAGTGGATATTACTGGAAGAGTTTATTAATTTCTGTTCCTTCCCTGCCTCATTTTCAGCCCCATCCACTTTCCATGAACATCAAAATGAAAGATTCTGTTTGCAGTCAAGACATGTGAATAAATAAGAATATTTATTAAAGAGATCAGACAGATGTTCAAGAGATTTCCTGAGAGGTAATCAGAAGACTGAAGCCCAGTTTCCAGAGTGAAGAATCACAGAAGCACATCTGTAACCATCCTACCTTAACGTTCCTATGTGCTTGTCTCAGTGTTTCCCTTGTAGCAGGATGTTTATTGCAGAATTTTCTTGATTTTAACTGATTTTTGCAGCCACATACAACCTCCCAATTAAGACATTACCTCCTATCCACATATGCTTAGTTGAAAGCAAACCAGTGAGAGATTCAAAGTCAGAACTAAAATTTAATAGGAAAATTAAAATAAATGCAATAATGCAGAAACACTGAGAAGTCAGAGTAAAATCTGACACCCTGTCGGTCAGGGTGGTGGTAAAAGTCCGAATAAACGGTGGCTGAAGGCCTTGTTGGACGTAATGCTGTCAATGCAGAGATCCTGTAGAAAGATCTGGTCCTTCTCCAGCGGTGGTTGTCAAGCTCTTTTTCCTCTGGGAATCCAGTGGTAGATGCTGCTCATGATGTTCCAAACCTCAGATTTTATCCAGGTAGGAATGCTTGGTTCCTCCCCCCAGGCAGAGCATTTCACAATGGGATGATGTAATTTTATGAGACTTGATGGCCCATTAGCCAAAGATATTCCCTGGAGGGAGTTATCAGGGATGAGTCATGCAAGAGATAAAAAACACTGTAAGAGTTTATGAAGAAGGTAACAGAACACATACTTTTGGTAACATCTTACATTGTAACCTAAGAGACTTAGTTTTTGTGATTGTTTTGCACATTGCCAGGAGAGAGGAGGGTTAAAGTATGAGCAGAACCAAGTGCCATCAGCTCTGGTAGTTTATCCCACTGGCACTGGAAAAACACTACAAACACATGGAATTGGCTGGAGCACGGCAAAGCTTATTAGCACAGATGTAGACATGGCCTTACTGATTCCAGACCTGGCTTCAATGTCTCTATTCCGTGCTCTCAGCAATGAAAGGGGTTTGCTAACCCCACCTGGTGCTGACCCTGACAGACCTGAGCCGGCTTTGCACAGCTCCATGTGTTTTGTCTTCATCCTGAACACCTCAGCTCTCGGTACTCCTGAAGATTTATCACTGTTGCATTAATGCAACTGAGCTATTCCTTGATCCGAGCTGTCACTGTGAGTTATGGGACGGAAGCAGCAGGAGATTTATCCCTTCTGCTTTATTGGGTGTTTGATGTTTTGAAAAGGGAGGACTCCCATTGCCCCACCTGAAAGGGCTTTATATCCACTTGCCTGGAGCCAGCTGTTGTGTTTTGATGTAGTTTCATTGAAGTCAGTGGAGTCATGTCAGGAAAGCAGGTTACAAGGGAAAAGATTAAATGCCATGTACTTATTTCATATTGCTCTTGATCTTTTGATAACATATGCTATTTCCACATTTGCTTTGCTAAGGAGATGTATTCCAAGCATTTTCTTGGAACAAAAACTTAGAGGGATTCCTACAAATTTATATGAAATCAATGGTCTTATAATTTTAGTTTGAATAAACATTAACAAAGGAACAAACAAATGGCACTAAATTAATGTCACAGGGGTTTTCTCCCTTATTTATTTTAAAACCCAGATGTCTGTTTAAATAAATTGTTCCTGCTCAATAAAATACTAACCACAGTATTTTTAATTTGGTATGGTAGTGACTTGAATAGACAGCTAGTTTTCAAGGAAATAATCTATAATTTTGGAATAATATGTCAGTTCTAGACTCATTTTTTAAGCTGCAATACTGAAGTAGCACTTTTTACTAAAAGGTTTTTTATCCACTATACACTGCACCTAAGGGAAAAATTAACAAATATTGAACCAATAAACTACAATATTTTTTTTAAATTCCTCTTGTAATTACCAGTGTTAGCCACAGAAAAGAAATATACTGAAGCATGAAATTTGGCAGTTCCCTTTCAATATGAGCAGTAAAGAAAAAATTGTTTTTAAAAGTCAGCGTAAATATTAAATTAAAATGTCAATGTAAATATAAAATGTCAATGTAAGCAAAAAACAAAAGAAAGCATTTTATGTTGGAAACATTGGATTTCTCTGTGATCTACAAAAGTCCAACCCATCAGTAGTGTAAAAGACCAATCTGGCAAATCTGCCATCACTGCTCAAAAGTAAATAAAAATGAAACTCATTCAAAAGTTGGTTTTATATCCTGTAGACAGTATGACTACAATGAGGACTTCAGCACAAAAAAGACCTAAAAGATGGATAAAAATGGAGTGCTGCTATCCACACACAGCAGAAGGTTAACTTTACAATGCCTAATAGCATCCCCAATCGGAATTGTGTCAGAGAGAAAGGAGAGCAAGAAGAACCGAACCTCTGGGAATTCATGAACTGATTGCCCCTTGTAGTTGAGGGAAATCTATTTGCAGAAACAAATTGACCTTGCCAGTGAGATAGAGACACAGATGTTAAATGATGTAACCAGGCTCCAAATCTGCTGAATCACACGTAGCTCTTGTAGCAGGGAAGAAAGTGGTAGAGGCTATTTTTACTAGCAAAAGACATTTTTGTTGGAACAGAAGTGTCTCTATTGAATCCTCAACAGATGTCTAATGTGAAAAATGGGTTTATTAAAAGTCTATTGTCCCACCTGTAGAAGACATGTGAGAGACCAAAATCATTAATGGCTTCAACACTGCTAAAATCATCAGAGGATTTTTGCCCACTGTAGCAAACTGCAAAGAAACAGCTGCTCATCTCTGACCACTGAAGCCACCCCTCCCCAAATGTGCCTCCTTACTGGAATTTGGACTGGGGTGGGAACTTGGGATAAGATAAATGAGATGTTATTGTCCAATACCAGGTCTGGGGAGAAGAACGTATCCAGCAGTGGTACTGGAAGAGAGACTGGGAAGGTGATGGCTCAAACAACTGGAGGAAGCTGCTGATATGTAAAGAACCCGAGAGTGAGCACAGCCCAGCTCACGGATGAGTAAAGGAAAGAGGTGAGTCCTCCTTGTCCTTATCAGTGAACTCAGCTGTGATAACTCCCCTGCCCGGGAGGTACTGGGACATTCACACGTGGCATGAAGGTGTTCACTCTGCTGATGGGCCATAATGGGCCCATCTGAACTCATGTGATGGGCAGCTGTATCCAATTAGAAGGTGTCAAAGACTCCCAAAGTGTCCCTGATCCACAACATCACATCATCAGCTGAAACTCTCCACCCCAGGGGAGGTACCTGGGTGTTGCTACCCGAACCTGAGTGACTATAAACCCAATAGGTGATGAATTTCAGGAAATCCCTTGGGAACTTTTCCTTACTACCCAAGGGGTGTGGTCTGTGGCCAACGCTTTGACCAAGACTTTTCAGAAACCAACTCTTACTGTGAGGCGTATGAGTGGTGAGATCCCTACACTTTGTCCCTTTCTTCTCCTTCTTATGCATTTTCTTAAGTGATATTTTTATGCTTTTATATTGTTGTATTACTAGACATAACAACTGAAATAGCTGCATATCTGTTTTCCTGTGCGACTAAATTATTTTGCAATTAATCCTACATGTGTGTATTTACAAACACCCTTCTTTGAGTGTTGTTTGACTCTAATTTGCCCAAGGGATTTCTTACAAAGAACCTTGGTTATCACTACCTTCTGTAGAGGGTTGTAATAACGTGAAGCATGCAAAACACAGATCCAGTCTATTTTTTCAGGTTTTTATGCTTTTAGAGGACTTTTTTTCCAAAACTAATAGATATATAAGAAACCTCCCATTTCCCTGCACATTACATCAAAACTCATTTTGCAGGAGAAATTAGTTCATGGTACACAAAGGATGCCTTTATTATTTTTAGTGAACTAAGGATGTGTTGGATTGCAGAGGTTTAGATGAACTGAAGGTGCGTCTAGACCAGTGTGTGGAAGAGAAATCCATTGACAATTGCTAAATCCAAAGCCCTTGGTGGAACCTATACAAACACCTGGGTCTAGAAGGGATATTCATAGAAACCTTGGTATAAACTGGTCCTGTTCTATCACTCTTTCCTTGGCACCTGGTTTAGCCACTATTGCAAATGGTTCTGGGTAGTGGGATTTTGGTCTGGAGTGAGAACAATTCTGGTGTTTTAGTGACATCCAGACTCAGGTAACATCGTTTTTCACACAGTGGTTTATGTTGGCCTAGAGAAAAAGGTAATTCCATTAATGTGAGGCATGTGAAAGGTCAGACCTAGAGTTTGACTCTAACATCATGTACTCAAGCATTAATATGGATGTCTTGTTCACTCCTGCAGTGTGTCCTAGAACTTTGCGAGTAAGGACATTCCTTGTTTGAAGGCACCTTTATTCAACATTTCTTTTTGTTTCAAACCCAAAAAGTGGCTTTGACTAAAAGTAGCATTCAAAGCAAACCTTAGCTGAGTCACAAATCTGGCCATTGGCTGCAGCACCCCAGTTTCTCACAGTGGTTTTTTTCAGGGTCCAAGATTAGGTCAGAAAAACATCATGGAGTAGGTAGAGTCCAGAGATGAAAGTAAAAACTATGATCACTTAGATCAGCTCCCACTGATTAAACCTTAAGGTTCACAAACTGTATTATTGTTCACTTTTTGATATAAATTGAAGGAATTAAATTACAAATTATCGATACTGTCAAGAAACATGATAATTCCTTATACCTACAGACACAAGACAAGTGTCATTGTCTGGAACAGGGTTACTGTGATGACTTCAAGGTAAGACTGCCCTCAAATTAATTAGCTTGGGTACAGATATCAGCCTAGCTTGAGCTATGTGCAAATGTGTTGTCAAAATCACCCCCAAAAAATTCATGAACATACAGGAGGTTGGTTTATCTTGTTGCACTCTCACAATCAAATTATCCTTATTGGTGACAATGAAATTCAGACAGACTCTATTTAACTATTGCTGCCTTTCTTTGAGGACTTAAACAGAGAAGTGTTCACATGGATTTAAAGAATAGTATGTATGTAAATATGGCTACGAACATTAATAAACTTCTGCTGAAATTTCTAGATACAATAAAAATCAAAAATGACCAAATCTCAGGAAGACTTCTCTCTTTTTTTGTGGGAAGCTAATTAAACAGAGGCACCTCGCCTTAGAACTCGCAGCTTGCCATATTTTAATATTTCATTTCTGAAATAGAAAATTAAAAAAGCATGTCAATGTAATGAGCTGTATTTATAAGCCCCCTTTTTGACAAGTGACTCAGGGCACTATAAAGACAATTAAAGTCAAATTGTAATCATACAAATTGTTATGAATGCATGTTATTAACTAATTAGAGAAAATCTAACCCCAAATTAGACTAAAAGTAAACAAATGTGGCACCATTAAAAGCAAACAGTAGAGCAAGACAACAGGTTGTTTGTCACAGTGTTGTTTCAGGAAGTTTAAAGATACTTTAATTTGTTTTTGTGATTTGTTTGACTTGCATTTTGTTGGGTTTTCTACCTCAAAAGACATAAGGCAGGATTTTCAGATGTCTCAAAATCTCATGAAATATTTATGTGCCTGAAACTTATCCATGGATGGAATAGAGAATGCTGACCCCAGGCAGCTGGGCTCTCTGCAGCATGTGCCAAAGAATAGCTTGAAAAATCCCTCTTCTTAACTGGGGAACAACTTAAAGTTGTCAGCAAGAAGGACGCATTCCCTTCCAGAACTTGTGTGTGAAAATCAGGGCTGCCAGCAATTACCTCTGTCCTTTCGAGACTGACATCCTGAAATTTTCTCTTCCATCTATTTTCGAAAAAAAAAAAAAAGGATTCAGACTTCATTGCTGCAATGTACAGACTTCATAAATATTGATTTTCTTTTTTTTTCTATAGAGGTAATTTACTCTGCTTTCTGGTGAGTTCTCTTCTAAGAAAAGATTGATCTGTGTTTGGACCTTTTCCAGGAAAAGGTGAGAATACAACCAAGCCTTCTATTCCTTTTTACAGATGGCCGCACTAATCAAGTTATGTTATTTGAAGAGAAAATGTCTGGCATTTCATATTGGGAAGAGCTTCTCATTTCTGATTTGTGTTAGATAGACTGAGCGTGGTTATTGAAGTCGGGCCTTGGGGATTTAGGCAGGCGAGGAGATGCATTTCAGCTGAGTTTAGACTTTGACAGCATCAATGTCTAACTTTGAGCTGGTCATCTGGGATCTTTCCGGTGTCGGGGGGAAGAAGTGAGAGCTTTGAGTGATTGTTTTATCTGATCTACTTAAGTTTCAGCTTCTTTTTTTCATTTAAATTCTTTTCATTGCTTTATTTTTTTTTTTTTCTCAAAGGGCATCCTGGTTATAAGGAGGTTTATCAGGCCCAAGAAAAACAAATTAGCTCATTTAATGCATGATCACTTATAGATTATTAAACAATAAATGTAAAGAAAAAAGGGTGAAAGCAGAATCGAGTCATTATGCCATCAACTCAAACCCCAATCAATTAAAGAGTTACCATTTCTGATAGGCCTTTATCTTCCTTGGCCTTCAGTGTTTACAGTGATGAAAATTATGTTGTTCTTTCAGGTAATCTAGTAACCGTTTCATGAATCCTCACCATGAGCCACTAGGAAAGTTTTCCTCCAGTTCAAAATAAATGTCACCAAATAGAATTTTAAGCCCCTTGTTTTTTAGATGATCTAAGGTTATGGAGAAGAGGCAATTTCCTGGTCTGCAGCAACCCTTCTGTGCATTTCAGCCTATTAACATGTCTTCCTTTGATCTGGTTTCTCACTTGATACCTGGAGACTTCCTTGTTAACAACCACAATTCAAAATATTTTGACTGTTAGGACCATGGAAAAAGAAGAGGAAATATACTTAAAATGCTTTCGATGCCTTTAAAAACTGAGGCTTTCAAAAAAAATTTTTTCTCTTTAACTAAACTGATTTTATTAATGCCAATTTGACAGTCTGATGTGGTTTAACCCCAGTTGGAAACCAAACACCATACAACCCCTTGCTCATTTCCTCAATCCCCTGGCCTAGTGAGATGGGGAAGAGGATCAAAGGTAAAACTTGTGGATTAAAATAATAACTAATTTAATAATTGATATTGTGAAGAATTATTATTACTTTAAATAAAATAAGATGCATTAATAGAATGATAGAATAGTTTGGCTTGGGAGGGACCTTCTGAAGACTATCAGCTCCCTTGCAATGAGCAGGGACATGGAAACACAGAATCACAGAATGGTTTGAGTTGGAAGGGACCTTAAAGGTCACCCCATTCCACCCCCTCTGCCATGGGCCAGGGACACCTTCTGCTATCCCAGGGTGCTCCAAGCCCTGTCCAACCTGGCCTTGGACACTTCCAGCTTCTCTGGGTACCCTGTGCCAGGGCCTCACCACCCTCACAGGGAGCAATTTCTAAATCTAACCCTGCCCTCTCTCAGTTTGAAGCCATTCCCCTTTGTCCTATCTCTACATACTCTTACAAAAAGTCTCTCCTTCACCTATACATCTCCTTTAAGTACTGAAAGGTTGCAATAAATTTGACCTGGAGTGTTCTCTTCTTCAGGCTGAGCAATCCCAATTCTCCCAGCCTTTCCTCATAGCAGAGGTGCTCCATCCCTCTGATCATCAGCAGGATGATCACATCTCTGATTTAGAGTAAACACTACCCAGCAACAACTGAAACATCCCTGTGTTATCGACAACAAGCTCATCCTAAACCTGAAATACAGCACTGTACCAGCTTCTGAGAAGCAAATGAACTGCATCCCAGCTGAAACCAGGACACAGTCTTCAAATATTTGACCTTTTGTTATTTGAAAGAATAAAAAGTCAGTTTAGATGGTCTATAGAACTGCTGCTCACAGCACAGTTTAATTTGGTCCAAAATACAAACATAGAGCAGCAATAAGAAAAAAAAATTCTTTCAATTCTTTCTATGCTGTTGTCTTTCATGTGAATGTGACAGTTTGGATAAAGTTTAGGCTTTTTAAATACCAGATCCCAAATATTCCCATGAGGTGGGAAGAGGAAGAGGATCAGCCATTTATTGTCTAATGACTCTCAGATTCTACTGGTTTGGGGTGGGACAGAGTTAATTTTCTCCACAGTAGCAGTGATGCATGTTTGATCCCGTGGCCAGGCACAATGCCATTTCAACTGACCCTTCCTAGGAATTGTGAAATTCCTCTGTCTCTTTATGTATCCCTGGATAATCAATACAGCCTTAAATGAAAAATAAATAAATAAAAAATGGGGTCTATTTGCTAAAGTGCGTTAAGCTAATGTTTTCTTTCACAATTTGGGCAGCCTAAAAACATGCATAGGATTAATAATGGTGGTCAGAATAACAACTTGATTGCTCTTCAAAATGTGCCCATTCTTTGGTAATCTTTCAAAATACTTTTGTTTAACACCTGTTCCCACCATTGGAATCACCATTAAGGTAAAACTCTCTCTAGTGTCTAATTTCTTCCCTATGATTTATCCTGTGGTTCAAAAGCATGTATGGAGATATGGAGGAGGAAAAATGACATCTCCCTTTAAAATGCAACTGATTTCAGGGAAAAAAGTTATGCTTTCACTATTTCAGTGTTAAACATATACTTCACATTAAAAGCAATCAGGCCAGAACATGGATAAGTAATTAAAGCCAAAAGAGACAGAGAGAAAAAAATTCAGTAGCAGTTCTTTTTCTTTTCAATTTTTCCCCCTCCCTTTCTTCCTCCATGGAGCCAATTTCATTTTCAGAGCCTGAAATTACATTGCAATCTCAAATCCATTTCTCTTTTTTTTGCTGGAATACAGAGATTGCTGGTTACTGCTGTTCTAGGGTTTTTTTCACCCTCTGTAAAACAGAAGGCTTGCAGGAGTACAGATTTGACAGGCACTAAAAAGAAAGTAGAGACAGGCTTGGTGTAGCAGTGCTTTAAAATCTCGTGTGCAGTGTATTGTATCACAGCACAGTCATCTGGCTGGAAGGAAAACACAAGTCCTGTCTCTGTGATAAGCTTCTCTCCAAAAGAAGTGAGACTAACTGCAACATAGTCCTGAAGCATAAAGGGCTTAGGTCTGAGTCTGAGAGGGAATAAAAAGCATCTTCCTGAACGATATACGAATAACAAGACCTTGGTCTCAGGAAATGCATTTGAGGTGCTTGTCACAAGTTGAGCAACTGAGATCACCACTGCATGTCACTCAGATCCAAAATCAAGCACAGGTCAAAATGAAAATCACATCAAAGGTCTTCATTTGATTGCTCATTAAGGACACTAAAGTAAAATGCTGGTGGTGAGCTACACTGTGTAGTCAGTAGTAGGGAGGGCCATAGGCTGGGACTCAGTACTGGAAAAAAGCACAGTCTCTCTGCTTTTCTTTTTGTGCAGTTCATGCTTTCATTGTAGATCCTGGATAGCCAGGACCATCCAGTCTTTTTATCCCATCATGATGAACAGGAATAATTATGGCTGTGCCTTCCCTTTCCTCTCAGCATGAGAGAGAGCCCTGGCCCAACAATCATTCACACCTGCACAGGGGATCTACAGGTATGAATATAACCAGCAATTTAGAGCACAAAGGGATGTCTAGAGGTGTTCCTAGGGTGGCATAATTCTTCCTGGGACTCTTCTTTGTTCCACTGGTGAAGAAATTTGGTCAGCTCTAAAACTGTGTCCGTAATTCTGGACATGAACGCAGATGGACAGGACACCGCGGCAGCCATCCACCAAAGCCATCTGAAGAGTCTGCACTAGGAATGATTTGCACTATAAACTAAGATAATAATTTATGTTAGATAACTTTCCTATAGTGTATCATGATGTACAGTGTAGGTTTTGCATTTCTGGAACCAATCCACTGCTGTCAATGACTCCAATCGTGTGAGGAAGACTGCAGAATTGGGATCACCTCTTGGAATCTGATTGGAATATTAGAGACTCTCAGAGCCTCCTTAAAGAGTTTAACAGAGAACAATATCCTCCTTTTAACAATTTATAGGATGGTTAAAAAAGCAATTTTAAAAAGACTCTCAATTTCATTTAAATTCTGTAAGGTTTTTACAATTACATCTATGGAACTTGGTATTTCCATTTCTATAATTTATGTACAGATCTGTAAAAGTTTATTGTAATATTCTTACTAAATCCACCGGGCTTTTCCAGAAGGATCTGTAGCTTCCTATTTTGAGTGCATTTAATTTTGGAAGAGCTGGGGGTTTTGCTTGCTTGCTTTAAAAACACACACAGAAAACCTGCTGTCATAAAATTCAAAGTGATCAATAAAGAGTTAAAATAATTCACAGGCTTCCTCACTCCCACATGGCTGGCAAGAAGCTTCTGCTTCAGCTGTTGGTAGACTTGCAGCAGGAATGTAGGCACAGAAATTAACAGTACTATTTGTGAAATAAGAAGGAAAAAAGAAAATGTCTCCATTACACCTGATCCACCTGGGACAGCACGAGGTAAGCTGTGCACAGCACACTGTGCATCACAACTCTCATCACAGATGAATGGCCAAAACCTCTGGAAAAGCATATGGCTTAAGCAAATTAAGAGTGTCTGGAGCTGTTTACTAATGAGGAAAAAGCAAGCAAACAAAACTGAATGTATTAGTCCATCACTAACTAAAGGGCACTGTATGACAGCAACAAAATAAACAGATAAATCAGTAAAATCCAGTAATCCTGCCAAATAAATCACAGGCTCACTGACAATTAAACGTAGCCTACTTTGACTCATAAATAGCATCATGTACTTACAGGCTAAAAAAGACTTTGCAAAGCCTTCTGTGCCATCATGTTAGTTTAAATCACCTGTGAAGTAGCAAACAATGGATGGCATTTAATAGGAGAGGGAAAATAATTTGGCAGAAAAATCAAGGGTTGTCAAGGTTTGTTACTTTCTCATATTTTCTCAAAAGACTGAGGCCAGGAAAGGCCTTTGTAACTGCACCATCAAGGTTCCCCACAGACTGTTCAGCCCTGGTGTGAAGGAAGTTCCTGCACAAGGAGCAGACAAATCCTTGTTTGACAACTCAAAAGCTTATGCAAAATTTTCAGTGGATTCCTATCAACCTCTCAGCAATAAATCAGCCCCTATTTAGACCATCCACCAAGTTCTAACATGAGGACTCATGGCAAGGAACATGAAAGTGTTATGCTTTAGGGGTAATAGTTTCATTCTAGCACCACAAGTAAATTGAGAGTCAAACCAAGCTCTACTGCCCCACATTAGTCAAACAGGTGTGGCTGGTATCATGTCACCTCATTTTCTCTCAGCAGGGCAGCGTAGGGGTTTAGGTAAGCTAAGTACATTTCTTTAAAAGCCTTCTGATTTATAACACTCTTGGTTAACTTGGACCAAATTTAAATCTTCATAATACATCTTATATTCAAAGCAGAGCGATCCAATCCAGTCAGAGTTCAGAAAAACAGTAAAAATATTACACCTCCATGTTGTACCTAAGACAGCTCTTTACTACAGATGTGACTGAAAGCATCTTGTGGATGTGGTGTTTATGCATGATTCTGGTATATTCTCTTTAATGTTTGCAGAAAAATAAGGTTAATATTACTATGCACAAGCTTGGAAATATGTCTTTACCATCTGAGGTGATTACTTATTTCCCTTTAGCTACCAGCTCTGAGAACCGTGTAATAGCAAGAAAAGAAAAGAGTTGAGTTTTGTTTTCTTTCAAGTACAGACATCTCTGTTTGTTTTGAACACTGTAGCCTTACTGGCTTAGCCCCTCCACAACAATATTTTCTCATAGATTCTTTCAGAAATGTAAGTTTTCTAGATTTTACCCATCCTTCTACAGCATTGAAATTGTTTCCTGACATATGGAGTGGCAGAGTCAGAAAGTTCTATTGCTTTGATTTTTCAAACACTTGAAAACAATGGTCAATCAGAAATTTTGGCACTAATTTCTGAACTGTTCCCTTGTTGAACATATCTCTAAAGAACAATGATAAGGTCAGACTTCCTGCCAAGACATCATTTCTCAACTGAGACAAGCATGGTAAAGATATCCTGGGAGGAAAGGAAGAGTGCTTAAGAAATTAATGGATACTTCTAGAAAGCAGTTCTATTTCTACATAGACATATCTGCATTGTATCGGACTGATATTTTTAATTCAGTGAGATGTTACAAAGGCATGGAATTCTTTGCTGTGGTAAACCTTTTGTAACTACAAGCAGTGGAAATGAAATCTGAAGTCAGGGTTAAACTGAGAGCCACAGTATCCTACACTGAAATTACTGTAATGGAAATACTGCCCATTAGAAATAGGAAAAAATAAAAATGGAACAAATGAAAAGCACAAGGAAAACCTTTCCTGACAGAAAAAAAGAAAAAAAAAAAAGGAATTTCATGGGTGAATTTTTATGAGGAATTCAGTTAAAAAGACAATTAGGTAGAATTATGCACAGAGATGATGACAGAGAAACACAAAACAGGAAACAGATGATTGACCCTGCACTGAAGTTTAACACCAAATTCAGAAATAACTGCGGGTTCTGAATGACGTCTGCTTATTTAGAGTGTGGAATTTCCAGCATCAATTCAGTTCAAAAAGCAGAAATTATTGTTCTGATTACCAAGAGCCTAGGAGTGCCGGGTCTCAACACATCGCTCCAAAGTTTTTCAAGGAGTTGGGAGCCTGGGTTACCAATCTCCCCCTTTGGTGCCTACTTAGACTGCGAGACCCAGCAGGAAAACCACGTAAGATTTTACACTGCATCTTTAGGAATTGCTTTTCTGGGAAAAGAAGTTCACTGTTTCTTTTAGCTATTGTTCTACCGCCTCAGAATTCTAAAGAGAGATAATTATTTGGACAGTGCTGAATTACTCAGAATGCACACACTGCTGAGCAGAAGCCGACTCCACTCCCTTTGGAAAGCTTGGTGAGAATAATTGTCTAATTTACAGACACTGCAGAAAATATCTATAATAAACGATGGTCCCTGTTCGGAACAGAATGCATCACACAGCCAGATTAAAATACAGTTAATTGTACAGAATGAGGGGGGTGTAGGGGCACAGAAATAGGATGCAATTTACAAAGGAGAAAACATGCCTTAGAGAGGCATCTCTAAAATACATCTCTAAATATAGAGTGATGATAGACAAGAAAACTAAACCCACAGATTTGAACATCTTTGTGGCTTGAAATCCATGTCCGAGCTATACAGCTGGTGCTCATCTTGAACAGGAAATGTCATTTGTAAACTTCTAGTACCATCTGATTTTAAGGGCCAAACTACCACAACTGAATTATAATCAAGTGCGTACAGTTATATCACTTTTTTTTTTTTGTTAAGATCGCTAGTTCAAAATAACTAAGGTTAGAAAAAAAATAGGGGGAAATACAGAAGGAGTTAAACAGTAGCCACATACTTAGAGAAAATGGAGTATATATAATAAAGACATTTGATCTTCACAAGTCTTCCACACCCTAGGACAAATATCTATGTATTTGAATATTCTTCAGTCTTTCTGTCAATTAGTATTTACCCAGGTTCTGTAAAACTCTAGGATGTGATAAAACTTCCACAGCTGCGAACTGCTTCAATGCCAGTATCAGACTTCCAAAGTGATATTTTTTTGTGCTTCTGGCTATGGGAATAATAACATAATTTCACAACATAGAAAGTTTCAATCTACTATCAGCAGAAAATTAAGATTCCTAGAGTAACTATACAAGGCTTTTAAATACAAAAGTAAACAGCTGCTTCAGCCACTCTGGGCAATACAAGCACATTTTTATTAAGGCCATCAGAGAAACACCACTGTCCTGGGTAATGAGGTGAAAATTCATCTGGGGTGAAAAAAGGTAAAGGTCAGCTAATGCAACAAGAAATCAAGGATTTAGCTACAGATCTGAACACAACTCTCAGTGAATTTGTGGGCTGTCCATAAGATCAACAATTTTTTAATAATAAACCAAGAGTACCACATTATCAGCTCTATGGAGTAACAACTTTGGAAAGGGATTCTATACACAGAAGGAAAATTCACATCCAAGGTGTGTGAACACACACCTTTTTTCTAATCTGCATCTGCTCGTCGACTGATACAAGTTTGGACATCTCCAACACAAATGTCTGGAACATAAAAGTGGATTAATGCTACTACTGGAACGGGCTGCACTGTGTTGGAGTGTAGAATAACCAGATGCACTGGCACATCAAAGCTTGTCCTCACATAGCTGCATATCCACTTGGAAAAACATACACAGAGGGGGATGAACCTCACAGTTCCCAGTGGTGGAAACAGGAAAGCTGCAAAGCTCCCAAAGAATCAGTGGGAAAGAGATGCAGAAAATGCATCCTGATTGATGGCACCAAACAAGGAGCCTGGACCCATCTTTAAATGAGGTGTATGTTGATGACAAACATTCTGTGCCAGCAGCAGCACAGGAAAAATATGATGAAGACTGCTGAGAAGAGACCAGAACTGAAAGAGTCAGGCACCAGAAGAGTTACAAAAAGGGAAATTCTGATTGGACATAGAGGAAAAAGTCTTTGGTGTGATGATGGTGATAGCATAGGGTTAAAATGTTTCTAAAACTGTGGTAGCTAAAGTTGGCCTTGGGAACGGGAGTGGGCATTGTCTTTGCTAAAATCATGTGAACCTGCACCTGTGTACCCACCTGTATTGTAGATGATAAAGTTAAACCCAATGATTGCTTAGTAATTAAATATAATTAAAAATAATTGTTTAATCACAACAAAGTTCACGAGAAAGGAACGACAACCATGAGAAATGTTGTGGGAAGGGGGCTTAAAACTCGTGCTCGGGTGCAATCAATATACACAATAGAACAATATTAAATTAATAATTAACATATGATTATACAACAGTTATGTAAGGAAAGGGTATAAAATGTATCCATCTCGAATCGATGTCGGAGTCAGATTTGGGTCTGTACCCCTGATTCCCAGAGCTCTTCAATAAAAGCACCTGCATATAATCATACCGTGATTATGTGTTTCTACGCTAACAATGGTTAAAGATTAAATCATTCCAAGGGGTTGTGGAATTTCTGTCCTTGAAGATTTTCCGAATTTGACTGGATAAGACCGTGAGCAAGTTGATTTAACTTTGCCAGTCCTTCACCGAAAAGTCCCTCTTACTTAAATCTTTCTATGATTGTGTTCTATCAGCCTGCCAGATCAGAATAGGCCCCACATCACAGGCTGCCTTTGAGTGCCTGTCTGCACAGCAGGCACATTCTCTGAATTTCCTAACATAGGAAATATTTTCCTGAAGAGAATAACACACTGAAACTCTTTCCATGGAGTGTCTATAGCTCTCCACTGGCTACAGAAGTTACTAGCTTACTCATATACATCTCATTTTGGATGTCTAACATCAGATGAAATAAATCCCACTCGCTGTTCATCCACGAACTCAGCACTTACTTCTGCAAATTGCCACTTGCGAAGGATCATACTATACTCTTTCATCCTGTAAGATCAGTATTTTTCAAGTGCTTTTCTCCTCAGTTCTGTCATAAAAATGAAAGGAAAACAGCAGTTCACTTTAATGACCAGCATAACATTACACAGTTTTGAATCCAAAAGCACATCTTTCATTTAATCATCATCCATAAAGATTTTTTTTTTTTTACTTCATCTAGAAGAGTCAGGGAATTGTTAGGTTTTACTGTAAGTCTCCTGGCACCACATTTCATAAGAATAACATTAATTTTGGCACTTTTATTTCAATTAAGCAATGATATTCTGCTGAAACCTCTAAGGATGTGGCATAGCTATCCTAATTTGGGCAGTATTTAAGTTTGGCGTGTTAAAATACCACTTTGTGAAAGTGAAACACATCACAAACTAATGCACATCTATGGATCTTACTTTACCACGTATCTTATGGTGTGATTACAGTTGATTTCCATCCCCTCTAATTTTGAAACAAATGAAAATGAAGGATAAATGTAACTATTTTTGTAGTCAGGAAGACAAACTACATTGTGGATGAATGATATTGAGTGTTCTGCAAGCACAGCAGCTGCAATACAAAATATCTTGAACAGAAGAAGTGAATGAGAACTTTGTGCCACTCTCATAGAATATTGTAGAATATTAATGCTTGGGATGCTGATGGAGAGAATTAACAGACACGTTAAATTATGATCCACTCACTTCCCCAAAAAAAAGCCATGGAGAAGACTGTAAACTCTGCTGTATCCTTAGACTTGAATCTGCATCACCAGTGATGTTCACTATACATTCACAAAACTGAAAAATCTCTTAAATGTGTGCATATAAAGATTGCAAGTCACTGCATCACTTTTCATTTGTGCTCTAATCTCTCATAGATTCAGGTGGGGTGTTTCACCCTCCTCAGGGGTCTTGTCTCTTTGTTCAAAGTTGTTCAGATATCCTGATTCCCAGTCTTGTACCTAAAGCTATTCGCTCATGAGGCTTTTTTTTTTTTTTCTTTGATATTAGGGACACTATGAAAACCTACTTTCAGGCAGATTACTGCATCTCCAGCCTTCTTCTCAAAGATGTTCAAGCGTAAATGGTGAGATCTTGTTTTTGTAGAAGAAGGAGCTGTCATCTTCTCTCAGATTTTTAGCCCAAAATGTGTCAGAGAGGTGATCTGAGTACTCTGTACTGTAACCACAGTGACTATCTTGTTCCTTTCTTTTCAGTTTTAGTAAAGAACAGTAAAGATACATTTTGTTTCCAACACTAACCAGTAGACGTGTTCTAAGATTACAGAAATAGATATTCAAACAATGAAAATTTAAAAGAATCACCACAGATTTTACTGATTTTTGGAAAGGAGTGTTGTGCTTGCTGATGGTCATGTGAGGTTTCACAACCACCAAGGGTAGAAGTCGAAACAGGTGTGATTTTATTCCTTTCAGGAAAATATACCAATAATGACCCATAATCTTCTGCAGATGTTAAATACCGTTAGTAAAATATCTGAATTATGCTTATAGTTCCTAAACACTGGGAGAGAGAACATGCATGTTACCTTACATTTCCATGACTAAAGAAAAGAGTGTGATCAGAGCACAAAAGTAAACTACTGCTGCTAACGCTCCTTCTGGCTTAGAACTCTGCTGCAGTCTAAAATCACCATTTTCTGGTTAAAACAAGAATCTGTATTCTGCTTTCTTGGCTGATAATAGTGAGAAACATGAATTTAGTACAGCAGATGTAGATGTAAGATTCCCTGGGAGGGCTGTTCCGTTCAGCCCCAGGATATTTTCCTAAAGGTATTTCAGGCTAATAACTTGAGTATCGGTATTTAAATGAATGCAGTATGAGAAAAAGGTCACAAATGAGCATTTCCTGAGAGCACTGTTTCTTACTAACACTAAGGATTAGTGGCATATAAAAGTTGATATTTTATCTCCAACAAGTACAAAGCTGAGCTCTTAAAAACCTTTTAGTGTCCCTGGTTGCACCATTAATCAGCTGGACTACATTGTCATGTCAAGAACATCTGCATAACTTTTACTAGTCTGGATTTAATTTTGATTTTTAAAGATTAATAAAGTGAGCTACTGCCTTCTGAACTGTCTCAAGTGGCCTCGCACATGGGCCATATGTTTATACTGAGTTATTTTTTAAACGTTCAGAAAGATAAGCAACATGAACTGGATAACTTCACAAAGGTGCAGTGAATGTTGGTGGTTCCATTTTCTTCCTAATTTATGTATATTTGATAAAAGAATCAGGAAAAGTAGGCAAGATATATTAGTTCTTCATCTTCATTCACTGACTTTACTTCAAAGGGCAGATTAAAAGTCCTTAACGCAGTTTACAAACCTTTATGATATTATTTACTTCAATTTGCATAAACATAAACAACAGCAAATGAGTATCTACAAAATATAGCAGAAGTGATATCTATCTATCTATCTATCTATCTATCTATCTATCTATCTATCTATCTATCTATCTATCATCTATCTATCATCTATCTATCTATATATATATATATCTATATATATATATCTATATATCTAATGCAAAATTTCAGGGAAGGAAACTTTCTGAAGCAAAGTGAATGCTTTGTGACCAGATGGAGATATAATGCTCATACTGCCTCCTAGACTATGAATTCACAGACCCCAGGGATCACCTGACTTTACCACACAGACATCTACATCTGAGTCCTGAAGGACTTGATCTTAGAGGTCTTTTCCAGCCTTAATGGTTCTGTGATTCCAGTCCATGTCAAAAAGCTGATTCTGACTCCCTTCAGGAGCCTCCTGAACTGTTTGCAGCCCTCCACACACCCCTTTCATTAAGTGGCAGGACAGAATCTCCAGTTCCATAGATTTCATCCGGTCCTTCGCCCTGACCATGTCTGTACCACGCCCTGCACAAGGTGACCCTGCCTGGCCTCTGCTCTCATCCCAACCCAAAGCTCTCCATCATGCTGGTTCCCAGCCTGTGGAACAGCTCCACACACCTGAGCAGCTCTTTCTCTTGGAGGGTAACATTCTGCTTTGTGTTCCTTGATCTGTCTGTCAGCACAGATCTCCAGGCAAACCATCCTGAATCCAGGCCATCCACTCCATCCTGGACAATCCAGTTCTGCAGCCACACCAGGAGATGTAGTTTCTTATTTCCCAGGCTGTGTGAATCTCCGAACAGACACTCCTATGCCTCTTTTTCACCAGGTTCACCCCTCCCAGGACTTTTATTACTCTTTCTCATGCACTTACTACCTTATTCTATTCTATTGGATCCTAGGAAGCCAGGACTTTGATGCAAGACTTACTAGAACATTTCATCTTAAAAAGTATGTAAAAACCATCAGGAGCAGACTTGAAAAAAATAGTTTGATAGCAAAAACAAATATAAGACTGCCTGAAGTGGAAGAAACTAAAGAAACAGTAGAATAGAAACAAAAATGATTAATTCCACCTATGCACTGTGTCTTTGCAGGTGCAAATTTCTTTCATTTAAGCTTGGTCTCAGGCCAATCTTTTTTCAATGGAATCCAGAATTGCAATAAAAGCCATCTCTGGTCACTCAAAAAAAATATTTCCTGCTACACAAGGTCTGGTTATGTGTCAGTTTCACCTTTCTCAGCATTTTCTGTTCTAGGCTGTGCTATAGGTTATGCTTCTCCTGCTGTTCTGTGCCCACCTCTGCACTGCACAAACTTCCTCCTCCTCCAGCCTGGTTGCTGTCTGGGAAAAGCCAGTCCCAGCCTTCCTCAAGAGAATTTCCCCAACGCGTAGCACTCTAAGCAGTGCCCCCCTGGCACTGAGCCATACCCACTCAAACCAGCACAAAGTGCATCCATAATCTTGGAGAGGTCAAACAGCTGTAAAACCTCTCATGGATACTCTAGAAAGAATCAGGTTTATTGTGTCATACCTCTCCCTGACACGCTTAGTGAGCACATCCACCTGTGTGGAGGACTCCTGAAAATCTATTATCCCTCACAGCACCACTGCAAAGATCCTTTTTTTCAAATGGGATTCCAGTTGGGTAGGGCTGAAGCTTCCCTGACCCCAACACGGATTGGCACTATCACAGGGAATCAGAATTTGCCCTGAGAACCTATTTAAAAAAATACATTTTATATTTGTTTAATATTGTATTTAATATAATGTATACATGTATATATATATGTATATATATTATAATATTATATAATATACAATATCTATAAGGTATATATAATACTATATTAAATAAAAATAATAGTTTGATTTGACAGACAGAGAGAAACAGTGACAGAAGACAAAAAAAGCAGCAGCAAGGACCACCTAGATATTTTTTATTTTTTAATAATAAAAACACTCAGTCAAGTTCATAGCTTAATTCCTAGCTAAGCAATACATCATCCTATTTCTCTTCAAACCCCTAGGGTCCTGGCCTGAAAAGCTTTAAGGATTGTAGCCCAAACAGTACAGATAAGCTCTTATCAGATAAGCCCATATCAGCAAAAATCATCAGGACATATGAATACTCTATTTTTTGAGGAGAAATACACAACTTCACATGGAAACTGTATACAACTAAATCCCATTTAAATATACACCCCAAGAAAATATTGCTGATAGAGACACCTGTGTACACTCAGCATAGTCATAACCACATGGAGCTGGATTCACCTTTCAGGGCCATTACCCTCCAATTCCACTTTCTGGTGTTTTCAGATCTGGCACCTAAGATGCTCATCCTGTTTCTTAGATGAGTATCTTGAGATAAGGATCTTCACTGAGCTGTTTCTAACGCAACTAAAAGGTTATAAAAGCAGTCTGTGCCTCCCCAGGGATGAAAACAAGACAAATGTCACCCACCTTTCCACTAACACCACCTGTCTGCAGCTATCTTTTCCCATATCTTTTCTGTTTCTCCCCATTTTCCTCAGTGGTGTCCAGAAACAGAAACACTTATTCAGGACAGATGAGGCATTTGAATGAGGCTCCTGAGCATTTCTTCTATGAAACTGAATCAGAAATAAGAGCAGCTGATGGCAATCCCAGCTAAATCAATACAACATGTTTTCCCACAGCATTTTTAAATGGTGTTTGTGTTTAAGTCACAGCTGTCCCAGGAAGTCCTGAGGCATTTAAAGCAGGTCCATTCTAGCACCTCGTTCTACCTGCCAGTCACAAATACACTCAGTTTTAGGACAAACCCCATTCTGACAAGATTTCTTGCTATTGTTCATGTAAGATTGAGTAAATTCAGAGATGTTTCACCAATATACACAGACCACAGATTCACTGAAGCAATGTAAGTGTTAAGTAACTACCAAAGCAAGATAACCAATTTCAAGGCAATAAAATCCTATAATTTAAGAATATTCACCAAGCTCTCTTAAGGAAAGGACCAACATTTTAGGCAAAGAGAGGCAAGCAAAGAAGCAAGAGCTACACACACTGATGCATGATTTGAAATCTTTTAGAAAGAGCAACAAACACGTAGAATTCAACTGTTGCACCCAGCCAGGGATCTGTTTCTACACGACTCTTGCCACAGTCATTCATAGAGCAGCTGTTGCAAAACTTTACTAACAAACCTCATGGCTTCACACAAAACTATTCACAGTTCAGAATCACCTTTTCATAATTAGGATCCTGACTCAGTCTTTCCCCAGATAACTGGGCTATCATTTCAGAAGCCAAACATACTGAAGGGTAGTCTCTTAAAAAACCCAGTGGCTATTAGAAGAGCTAGAGGAAAGGTGAGGCACTATACTGCTGCCTGAATAACACTCCATAACACAACCTGAAAGGTCTATTTTGTTTCACTGGTCCTGCCTTAAGGCTGAAATCTGTCACAGATGTCTTTAGGCAGCGCTGCCAGAGCTCTGAGTGCACCAACAGGCTCTGAGTGCCCTGTGCAGCCTCGGCTGGGACCTCCACACATCCACAAGCTCCCTTTGTCCTGGCACTGAATTTAAGCTCAGCACTTGGTTCCAGTGTTTTTTTGAGCTCTCCTGTGTGTGTGCTATGCTTGATTCTGTGCTGAGCTGACCCTGCTTGCCATCTTTTCTGATTTTATCTCAGACCTGCCTTATGGCTGTGGGCTTACTTCTGAATGGAAAGTCCTGCTCTCGTTGGAAAGTCCTGATTGTTCAGTGTATTTGTTCCTATTGCTCAGGTACTCAAATGATATTTAATTCAGCTTCTGTGGGTTAGAAGTGCACAGCAAATAGAAAACATAATAGGTATCTCTCAGCTGCTGGTGGTTTAGATGTTCCAGATTCTCTGTGCCATGGTGCCTTCCCCAGGGTTGGTGCAGAACTGTGATCAGCTGTACTGTCAGGTTGTTTGATGTTGCCAAATTCCCACAGGAGGTGCTGTAGGAAAAAAAAAAAAAAAAAAGGCATGGGGGAGGCCTTGAGCAACCAGGTCTAGTGAAATGTTCCCTGCCCATGGAGGGGCATTGGAACTAGGTTATCTTCAAGGTCACTTCAGACCCAAACCATTCTGTGATTTTAAGAAATGACCCTCTACTTCTGCCCCCGTTTGGCTCAGTTTTTACAGCTGATATGAGGAATCTGGGAGGGGCAAACACAAGCTCTCTCACTGTAACTTTCAGTGTTATAATTGTTTTTTTCTATACTTATTCCTAAAGAAGGCACATTCAAGATCCTCCGGCCTTACTTCCATAGGTCCCTAGGTGCCATTAGGTCTGCGAGTTCCAAGCTGGTTTCTTGCAGTAAAATACAGATTCTTAAATAAAAGTTAAAATGCATCTGCTTAAATACATATTTGGGGAGTGAAGGTGGTGTGTGAAGAGGGAAGCAGCGCAGTGCAGAAACCATTTAGAGTTCCATAACCTGTAGTGACATTAATCTGCCAGAATTTAAAGGTAAATAGACTTGAACCTGTCTGTAACTCTAACAAAAGAGGACTAATCATTGGCACTATAGTTCTTTAAAATCCGACAGAAGTAAAGCATATTATTAACTACAGAAGCATCTGTTAGACAAAAGCAACTAATAAAAGGCTCAATAAAGAAAAGTCTGTGTTGTATTTCTCCTTCCAGGTTTACTCTGTTCAGTAGCTTGCATTGGATGGGGGGGCCAACACATTTTTCACAGCTCTTTTTGGGACCTAGAAAAGTTTTACTCTTCATTCATTTACTTACTAGACCTTAAGGTGAATACAATGAATTTTGTGCTGTTAAAGATTTGAGACACTGGAAATCAGGGCAGGAATATAAACTTACATCAAGGTATGTGTTTGTATTCCCACAGAAATGAGCAACGTCCATCATCAGAGTAATAAAATCTCAGAAACAGATTGGCTACAGATACTTTTTCCTTGGAACAGAGCAGGGCAAACTTGGATGATCAAGAGTGTAAAACAAGAAAATTAATATTTGTTAGATGAAGACACTGAATCTCCAAAACTCAAGTCAATAAATCTCTGCTTTGAGTGAGTATCACACTGAGCATCTTTTGTGGCTGCTTCTGTGATTCAATTAATTGTTAACTGTTGTCAGCAGCTTGTTATAAAGGTGCTTATAAAACGCCTACTAAATTGGGGGAGTTGGAATCCCCATATGGATCAGAATATTCAAATCTATCTATTTACTTATCTTGTGAATTCCTCACATTTGAATACTGTGCTCACTGAGGAGTGAATAATAAATATTTATGGAAACACAGCACTTTCAACAAAGCTATTTTCTTGAGAAATTAGTTTTGTTTCTTGTGCAAGAGTTCTGATCCTTTTAATGATTTATTCAGCAAGAACTCAACGCAGACATTTGCACCCAAGTTTGCACAGTGATATTCGATACATGAAAATAATTGGCTATGACAGTTATTTAGGACCCATATTTTAATTATTGGTGCTTCTGTGACTTCCTTTTTCTCTAAGTTTTTAGACTCACCACATTTAATTTCATCCTGCTTTTCCCTGAATCTTTTGACACCATGTCAGTGATTGTGTTAATGCTGTTTCACATAACTGAGCTAAGGATGATATCTGAGTGTTCATATGTGATCACCTGAAATATCTCCAGCAACTGCTGATGTAACAGGAAAATAACTTTTCCATTTCTGAAGTACAAGTGAAATGATATCCAATGATATCCAAGAAATGGATTTTAAATTCTTAAAGAAGTGGTGCTGGGTTTTGAGTTTACTATTGATTAAAGGAACAAGTGAGGGCTTTTTGCCAGGCTTCTGTATATCTTCAAACATTTAGTGTGAGATTGTGGCTATTCCCTCCCAGGTGCCCATTTCCACTCTGCTCCCTTAGCACAGAAGAGAAAGAGATGTTTCTAGTAAGAATTAGCAGTTTTGTTCTGAGACAGGCAAGAAAACATGTAAGAGACCTGGAACTTTGGAGAGGTTTTCAAATGCCAACCAATTAATTTGGAGGTGATAAAACTTGTGGTATTATTTTAATTCATTCATCACTGGGAGGGGGTTATATTCACACCAGATTCTGTGGAGGTCTTTTAACATCAAATATGAAAAAGTTTAAGAAATTTGACTGGATGTTTGCTGAGATTTCTAAGTTCCAAAATTTCTACTGTCCTTGGCTAACTGATGGAAACGTATGTGAATAATACATGCAGACATTAAGAATTAGATGTTCTACTTTACTAACAATAAAAGAAAATATCTATTATATTTCCAACACCACCTCACACAACATGTTAATGAAGTTGAAGATACAGAAACCAGTTATGGACTGAAAATAACTATTTCCTTTCCGTGATAAGGAAATGATGGCCTATGGTATTACAAATATCAGCTAAAATTTACAATTTCTAGGAAACTGACACAGGGTACAGGACTACACAATTGGTAGAGTTTATTTTACATTTGAGATGAACTCAGAAAATCTGATACAAAGCAGTACAGAAATGACTTTAGCAGCCTTGCCAGCTCACGTAGGCAGAAAGCTCAAGCTGCTGGCAGTGCTTCCATGAAACTCAGGACAAGCGGAACAAAGGGACCTACTTGTCTGAAGTGCCAGGAGAAGACTCACAAGTCATGGCAGGAGTATAAATTTTATGTGAGAAAATGGTAAGATGCACATAAGTGGTGCAGGCTGCAGAATAACTCGAGAGTGACTCTGAGTGTAACAGAGGGAGTTAAGGAAAAGCTGTAAGGATCCAAGGCTGCTGCAGGGAGATCCTTGAGCAGCAGCTATGACAACCAGAGATGAGCCTAAATAAGATGCTCTCACCTGCCAGTAAAAACCTTTCCCTTTGGACTCGGGAAGAAGTGATGACAGGACAGGCAGAGATAGCAGAGGAAATGAATGAATTTGTCCCGGAATTGTGAGACTCATTCTATCAAAGAAGGGGTAGGCTTGTCAGTAGTGTCAATGCATTCAGGCTTAGATGAGCTTGGAGGTGCAATTCATAATATCTGTACCAATCTTGTCACCAGTTTCTTGAAGAAATCTGTTGTTCCTGACAATGGCACACAAAGCAATTATTTCTTTATAAATAAAGTTTCTCTTTATAACACTAAAAAAATAAATTGTAGCCGACATTAGACCAATCCACCTCTGTCACTGTCAGTGAGAAATCACCAGTAGCACAGCTCTTCTATGGAAAATTAATTCATTCTATTTTTGGCTATTATGAATGTTTTTCACCTATAGATCCCTGTTCATATTTTTCATCATCTTTTGTCATCAGATTATTCTCTATAACCACTTCATAACCTTCCGGGAAAGGATCAAAAATAAATATTATTTGCTAATTACAGTTCCAAGAATTGTTATCATAAATTAAGTGATTACTTGGTTTTAGGTAAACTCTTAAGATTCTCTCTGATTTACCTGGTATAAATTCACTTTCTTCACAAAGTGGCCCCAGTGTTCTGTACCCCATGCCTTGGGCAGGCCCCTCTGAGAAAGCATTTGGATGTGGGATTTTTGTTTTAGTCCTCTCTTTCAGCTGAGCTTGTTGGGCTGCAGGGCACAGCATTCATGATATAGGAAGTATTTAAAGAAAATAGGAAGAGATGGATGGATGGAATAGCACTGGCTTTTATTATAAAACATTGGAGGTAATTTAAATAGTAGTTGACTTCCAGAATATAATCTGTATATATTGGGCAGCTTTTATTGAAGTACATTCGTTCAAAGTTAATACTAATGTATAAATTACACCTTAGCAAATGAAAAAGCTCCACATCTTCTTTCACTGATATAAGCGTGGGTTTATACACTCACCAATAAATGATTTTTGAGTATCTCTCAGCTGCCTGTCCTTCAATTCTCAAGAATCCTCTTGAATCCTCAAGTCTAAAAAAAGAGAAAAGCAGTTTTGCCTCAGTTGCTGTGGCTGTCAGGATAGTTCAGAACAGGCATATTTCACTCTAAAATTAGAATTATTCAATGCTATTTGCTCCTACTTCAAAATGGAAGTAGCATACACTTTGCAAATGATTACCTGCAGTAAAAAGTATTAATCCCAATTCAGCTGAAGAGGGGGACAGAGTTCCATTAGCCAAGCTCACAGAAAGGCATTTCACAGCCTCTGAGATGGTTCTAAGTATTTGAGAAAATCAAAGTCAGTCAAGCCCTAAGCAGAACAGCTTGGTCTCATCCTGCCAAGCACACATATGTGGAGGGTTTATGCAGATTAATGTGTCTTTTCTGGAATCCATGTTCCATGGGTGCTATAATGCTTCTCTACTCAGCAAGTGCTCTGCAGCTTTTAATCAAGTTTCTAATCAATTCAGCATCAAAAAATGATTGGTTAACATCTGTGGTTTTAAACCCCTTCCCCATAAAATAAGCTGTGCTGTATAACGTGGGTTCTAATCTGCTTCATCTTTACTGAAGATGTTCATTCAAGCCAGGAAGAGCCGTGACTAAACTTCAGGAGTCTCTGCTGTCTAATGAGTGACTGGAACCACCCCCAGAACAAGTTTAGTCTCTGCAGAGGCAGCACGGGCCCTACACGAAGAAGCTGCAGCCAGCTGTGTCCAATATTACTACAGGAAAATTAAAGACAAAGTTTTTCTCTTCCCAGATTGTCTTGTCTGCCACTGCCTCAAGGGTATTGAGAAAGATACATTCCATTTCCTGTCTGGATTACTCTCATGCATCTGATTTCTGGTCATTTATAATCCAAGATATAATTTAATGTGTTGAATAAACATCCAGTAATATTAATACATTGGAGCTGACTCCCATGAGCTACAGTTCTAGTGCTGAACACCTGAAGCAGTGAAAGAAAGAAATATATTTCACAATTTAGGTTCTAGTTTATGTTCCTCACTGCATTTTTCTTCTCTGGCTTTTTGAGAAATAGAATTTATTACCAAAGAAGAATGGGATTCCTGCACGGTCAGCATCTCGTGTACTTTAGGAGAAGATCAGCTAACTCAAGATGACTTATGTTTTCCTCCTGCACTTCAGAGAATTTCAACTTTTTGTATGTATCAGCTGGAAGTGAAAATGCTGAAAAACACAAAGGAGGCAATAATTCTTGATTTTACTTTTAGCCAAGTCAATTACAGTGTGGAGGACAACCAACAACTTGATAAGTATAAGGTTTTAGAGGAGCTGGGCATCTGGTAGGTTTCTGTAACATATCTGTGCATATGTCTCACATTTAGAGGCCTGATGAGGAAGCACATTTGTTTGACATGTACATTGGAAGATTTTTACTCAGGAAACTAATTAAAGCTCACTGAATTTCTATGGGAATTCTTTCCCCAAGTTATCCTTTTTACCCCTTTGTTACCAGAGGGAGAGTCTGAGCATACTGAAGTTAGTGAGACTTCCACCATGCATTAATATAAAATTACTACTGAGTTATTCAGAGCAGAATAACATGATGTGATCTGATAACAACAACTACGATCACCCTGTTCTCCCCCTAAAACTCTTTTGCAGCCACTCTGCCATCTCCAGCAAAGTTTTTCTATAACAGACAAACACCATTTCTGCAAATTCAGAAACATAACAGATATTTTCTTTCTTGCATGTAGTCTTCCCAAAGACTACAGTCCTAAAGAATACAGTCAGGAAAAGTATCTCTCATTGGAAACCTTGTCTAGTAGAGGTCTTTAAACTAATTGTCACATCAAGGTCTATAAGGATGAGAGCATCATTTGTAAGAAATTTTAAGAAAGTTTGTGAGAACATTACTCTTCATCAGCAAATAAATGGGTTACAGCATGAAAAATTCTCATTTATTACGTCAGATTGCATCTTGAAAAAAGCACTTTGTGAGCATATTCTGACTTTACAGAGGTGAAAGATATCAGATTTCGATTACTTCTTACCAATTTGTTACATGGTCTGCTATAAAAAAGTGCATGGATATAAAATACAGAAGCATTAAGAGATTAAAACAGGTATTCTCACAGATTACATTTGATTTAGAAATAAAATATTTTTTAAATTCAAACAATGTTATTAAGAATAAAAAAAGTCTGGAGAAGTGTACACCTCCTCTATGGTGTAATCTCAAAGATACCTTGAGTCCGTTTAAAAATACAGCACTACTTTGTGAAATCTGAGCATAAGTTTATGTAATTAAGTCATTACTTGACTTAAAAGGTTTAAGGACCACGGAAAATGACAGAATGACAGTCACATTTCACAGACCCATTCTTTCAGACAATCTATAGGTAGCAGCACACATCTTGTACGGCTCTTTTTGCTCATTTTCGTTTCCCGTCAACTTACAAGGGCTGGTAGAAATAAATGGGTTTTCCTTAAAAAGGCAGATTATGAGTGGATCCTTTTTTACAGAATCTTGTTCTTTCTCTGAAGGTATTCTGATAACCTCTCATAGTGGAGAAACACAGTTTAAAGACAAAATTAAATTTATTAGCATCTCATGCTTATCTGAGGTAAGAAATATGGAGCAGACGGGTTGAGATTTTCCACCACTGAAAATTCAGGTTGTGAAATTAGCTTTCCAGATGGTCACTGCACATTTATTTTGGTCATTTTTATGTGATGACAATACCCACTTAATTGTGATGGCTCTGGAGCTAAAAAAAGAACATATTCATTGGCTGTATATAATCTAATCACCAAGACTGACTTGTTTTCAGAAAAGCTGTTAACAGTGTAAGAAATGTATCCCATACAGTCAAAATGAATGGTATTTCGGTATGAATAAGAAAATATTGAAACTAAAGCAGGGAGCAGTCTCAGGATATGGAAGACCGGAGCAGAGTGACAGATTTATGCAAGATCACCTGTCAGACCAGTGTAGAAGCTCAAAATTTTGTGGCTGCTCTTCACATGCTGCCAAGACCTTGTATTAGCCATATCTACCTGAGAGATCTGCTTTCACTGACAACCTAATCTACTCAGCTGAATTCAGTGAATCCTAATTAATGATGTCCTGGGACCTAAATATAGCAAACTCCTCTTCAGTCACTCAATTTAGATGTTACACAATGTTTGCCATGTTCAAAGCATGGTACAGACGGTAAAGGCTACATGGGGCACTTCTCCCAAACCAGTGGTGATGTGGAGTTGATGTTTTAGGTTTTAACTTTTATATTTTCAAAGTCTGTACTGCTTAGAGTGTAACTCTGAAGTTCCTTGTAGCCTGTAATTCCCACTCTCTCGTACCAGGTAGACATAACAAAGCCTCTCCAGGCTTTGCCTTCAAGGACAACCAGGCTGTTTTTAGGCCCAAAATGTGTAAACCAAAGATTCTAAGGGGGGCAAGCTGAGGGGCGTTACATCGTTAAACTGGGGCTTTAATTGGAGAATTAACCCTGATATGCAAATGATCTAAACCCATAAAAGTGTGAAGAACTCGTGACCTGTCGTCCATCTTGGGGTCCAATTTTGGAAGCAGCCTCTGGCTCCCCCAGGGTGTACCTTGAAGGCCCTTCAAATAAATACCTGTCTTTATTCCCTTACTCTTGTCTAATCTCTGTTTCTAGGTGGCTGGAGGAGGCATCAGAGCCACGATAAAGTTTGTGCCTCAAGCACTCAAAACCCCTTTCCATGGACATCCCAAGAGAGAATAGAGCATGAAGGCTCCATTCTTTGGTGCATTTCTTAAAATATCACTGGTGCCTGTGACTTTAATATGATTCATCCCACATTTCTGCAAGCAGCTCAGCCATGCCACTCAATTCATCTTTTTCAACTCCTTAATGCATGGTCCTGCTTATTTAAATCTCCAGTTTGCTTTTCTTCTTCTCTTACTTCCGTTTTGTGGCTTCTTCAAATCTTTGCTATCTGTAACAAAGAATCACAGCATGGATTGGGTTGGAAGGTTCCTTAAGGCCACTTCATCCCAACCCCCCTGCCCTGGGCAGAGACACCTCCCACTAGGCCAGGTTGATGTGAATTGCCTCCATTCTGCTAAGAGATGCCATGAAAAATTATTTATCTACAGAAACGCCCCTATTTTCCCCGAAGATCTCCTTACTACATGGACATTCATCAGAGCCATGCTTTTAATTCTGATTTATTGTGAGTCTTTTACATGATGTCAGCCAGAAAATTGTATTTATGGATTCCTGAATCTACCACAAGCACTGAAATTTGAAATATAGGGCATCATTTAGAAGCTAGTGAAAGATAAACAGAATTAGGTAAAATTATAATATAGGCCTTGGTTCCCTTAAGCTTCTTATTTCGATAAATAAACAACTGACCGACCAGCCAACTAACTAACTAACTAAATATATTTTTAGTTTAAATTTATTTGTCTACCAAATATATTTATATTAGGGTTTTTTTTATTTTATTGCTTGCTAAAATGACAAAGTATATTTTTAGTCCGATATTTCAAGACAATGTGGAATAATTCAGCAATTAGGTTTAAATGAAGAATTACAGGATACAAAGGGAGCTTATTTTCCTCTCTTCCAAACTATAAGAAAACAGGAAAGTCAACACTGGCAGTGAAGCTGTCCTACAGTACTGAATCTTAATCCTTTTTCTGCTTCATTCTGCAGATCTTTTTTCACACTGGATTTCGAAGGAAAGACAATCAATTTAAATAAACCACAGAATGCTTGGTTGGCCATATTTAGTTTTCACACATTATTTTCAATGCATTAATTTCATGGACATTAGAAAAAAATGTCCATTTAACCTGTTTTGGGGTTTTTTTTGTAGGTAAGAAAACTGAAAAGGCAGAAAACAGAATTACTTGCTCAAAGTCATACAAACTGATAGTGATAGAGGAATAAAACCCATGTCTCCCGGTTGTTATTCTGAGGCAGCAGTGATTGGATTATGGTGTTTCAGCTCTCCTTGGTGGAGATGCTGTTCTGCAGCCTGACCTCTGGAGCCAACACAGACACAAGTGTGGTGTTTGTTAATCTAAAGACTCTCAAGAGGGGTGGAAAATGTGACAGCAGGTATTAGACAGAGGGCAGGCAAACACACCACGAATAGAGACAGGGGTTTTATGTGGAGTTATAGGAGCTATTTTAAGAAAATCTGGCTGAGTCATTAACTTCATTAGTCACACAAAGAAGAGGATGTCCAAACTGAAAGAATTTGGACAATGTACCTCTGTGGAGGAGGTTTGCCTTCAGATTTCCCATGTTATCTAATATGCATTGTATTTGCTGTAAGCAGAGAAGACTGGTGTAGCCAAAGCAGAGGACTGTGACAATTCCAAACTAAAAATGCATTAATCAGGTAAAAAAAAATATTAGCTGGCCTTGAACCCAGATATGGACAAACCAAAATAGTCTAACCAACAGCACACCAACAACACGTGACTTTGTCAGATGCTGTCACAGCATCTGAATAATGTGATGATGGAAGGTGTAAAACTTGAAGACACCCACATGATAAAAAAGGTGCCAGATAAAGAATAAGGTAAGCACAAGATGCTGCAAATGTCCAAGCCATCCTGACTAATAGACATAAAAGAGAACTGGCAAAATTTAGAACAAGGTTAGCACTGACAGGAGCAGATGAGGTCCCGCTTCTCTGTCTGGGCAGATTGGAATAGGCAAGTAATATAAAACAGGTATGGAAAGGTAAGACAAAATATCTACCACAGAAAAAAAACACCCAACAAAACAAAACTATAAAAATAAACCAAGAAGAGATGGTTTGATTATGATCCAAATGATTTCAGGCAACATAAAATGTGATCACAGATTTCTTGACCACACGAGCTTTTAAAAAATCTGTTGAAGCAATGGCTTAGTGGGAGTCCCAACGATGAAATACAGTGTCCTTCATAAAGACAGGTGATGTTTTAAGACGTGTCTTGCTGAGCTTTGGTGTAATAAATCCTTCTGATCATTATTGCAAATGTTCCTGGGCAGTCACTCCGTGAGTGTGACTCAGCATCAGATTCCCTGCTGAGTCAACCTGAAGGAAACTGCTTAACTGTCCCTATAGCTGGATCTCATAAATAATGTATTCTCTTTTTCTTTAAAACAATTTAAAAAGCTGTGGCAAGTGACTTTGCATATGTGTAGTTTATCATATAAAATTTCTGGAAGATTTCAAGTGATGGATAAGAGAGAGATTCATAACATTTTTATTAGTTGGGAACATTAATCTTGGTAGCAGAACACGTACTTCACTAAACTGTTCCTTTTTGTATAGGGACTGTCTGCAAACCCCTGCACTGCCCTCAGCACTTTCTGGTTATTTCATGCTCCTGTGGTCTGAGTTAGTGGTCTTTGAAGATGCATTCCTGCTCAAAGAGAAGAAGGAGTTCTGTTACAAAATCAGTAGTGACTTGTAAAGTACCAAACCAAGTTTAAGGTACATTTTTTTTTCTATGCATTTAGGTTTCTTTCACCTCTATATATTGCAAACAGTTTAAAATAATTTTATCTGTGGAGCTGTTTCAAAGCTACCTGAAGCCAATTAAAAATCTTCTCTTTTGACTTCCACAGGCTTAGGTTCAAACTTTATACAGGAATGAACCCCTGCCATCTTACAAGAGAGGGCAAAAATTACTTGGACCATGAAAATGGATGAGCCTTTTGACTTTTTATCTGGTGGAAAACTATATTTTATTTATTTAAAACTTCCAGTCTAATTGTTTGTTGTTTCCTTTGTTCATTCTCCACGCAGACAAAACGCACATTCATCGGGTGTGCTTATCAGCTGGCAAAGTTGTGTTTTCTTTTAGCACATTGATTATGGCCATAAAGTACCTTTATGAATATACATCATGCAAGTGTTTACCATCTGGTTTATGCACTGTTTTTTCACTGTCAAGATACTGTTACATTAACAATATCTTCAATCTATGTTTTATTTTAAGATGTATGACAGAAGTCTGACAGTAACACATCACTGCAATGGAAAAGGCATCCATTTGTCTTTGGTTCCTTGACCATCTATAATTTGACCAGGTAATTCAATCAGTGATATCTCTTTTTCCTATTTGAACCTTTGACTCGTTCTACAATTTCTCTTTCTGTAGGTGATTCCAATCTCTTTCTGATTCACGTATTAGATGAGACTCAGTGATTTAGAAGCTCAGTGACTTGATCTACAAAGAAGACTAAAGGTTTCCATTGAGTAGCCAGCAAAATATACAGAAGTAGCTTAAAAAATTGTTGTTAAACTCCTGCTGAGAATCAGCAAACTGCCTGGAGAGACGGTGCTGATCACATGAAATCTGGAGGGGAAAAAAAGAAATCCATCCATCCATCCATTCAAGAAAAGGACAAGTCACTGCCTTTTTTACTGTTATTGCCATTCCAACAATATCTCCAGTGACGTGCAAGTGTGATGCATTTGCACACCTTGATGGAAGCAGGTTACGGCTATGTGTTCTTTTTTATTAA
This sequence comes from Falcunculus frontatus, assembly GCA_013398115.1. Taxonomy (NCBI): domain Eukaryota; kingdom Metazoa; phylum Chordata; class Aves; order Passeriformes; genus Falcunculus; species Falcunculus frontatus. The sequence goes on along the minus strand of VZRV01010293.1, from coordinate 155,377 downwards.
ATTTCTTTATGAGGGAATGATATTATGTACTGTATGCAGTGTTTCTGAGTATATAAAGGAGGAAACATAACGTATTTTCCTTGGAGAATAGGATTTATGTGCTGCAAATGCCTGATATGAAGGAATGGCTTTGAGAGGGATTACTGTCAGTACTGCCTGTTTATGAATCAAATCCTATTCAGCAACCGTAAGCAGCTGGAAGCTGAACATCTGGGCCAAGAGTCAGCAGAAAATTTTGCTACCTCTAGATATTGTCTTTGTGGGGGATCAGTTTATCTAGGTTGAAATACGGGCCAGCTGTGAAAAGCCAAATGGAGAAATAAACTTCCCTCGACGGAGCAAGGACAGCAAAGCGGGCACAAATGGAAATATAGAATCTGCTCCTCAAGAACTATTCCCTTCCCTTAAATAATATGCATAGGTAGACACAGAGAGAAGAATTTTGCATGTCTCCTCTGTGGGATACACCAGTGTCTTACGGGCATCAAGAAATGGAAAACAACCTCCTCAGGCAATGGTCTATAGCTGTGGGTTTTATCCTTCCCTACTGCAGACTCAAACTGGGATTTTAGGAAATTGCAGAGGAGACATCCAGCTTTGCTTGCCAAAGGAGTCTGTGACTGAGTGGGTTTGGTCAGAAGATATTTCACCAGAAATACAAAGTAATTTCTCCCCTAATTTCTAATATGTATGCTAAGGAGTTCAGGGTTCTCTCCAGGCTGTACAGAGACATGCCTCTTATCTCCCTGTAAAAATGTGCAACAAAGTAATTTCAAGCTTTTCTGTTGAATTTTATGTGCTTTCAATTAGACCTTTTAAAAAGGGTATAACAGAGCTCTTAGGCAGTAATTAATCCTTCCTTTTACTTTTAAAAAATGAATGTGACAAAAGGCTGCAATTTCAATGCCTGCTGAACACTGGTAAGGGAAGTGGGATGTCTCCATGACCGGGACTTACTTCTGGAATCTGACCTGTTCTCCATTATCATAACCATGGTATAATCAAGGGTATCTACTAAAGCCGAGGTCTTGATTTTGGCCACATGGAACTTTGTTTGACAAGCCTAAAACACTAAAAATGATGTTTTTTCATGCTTGATGTCCACGCTTGGCTAAAAATATTTTGGAAGATTTCAGCCAAAACGGCCCATCTTACCACTAATCATTTGAAAGCTGCACTACCAAAGCATATTTCATCCTCGGGATATCAGGCAGAGAATAAATAGGCACATGGATCTATACAGTGAAGGCAAATCTCCCTATTGACCCCTCCTGAGGGCATCAGTGTTTCTCCACATAATGCAATTTTTATTTCCAGTTCACTTAATAGAGAATAGCTGTAGGAAAAATACAGGAACAGTAGACTACGTTAATTTTAATGTTCCTCAGCTTTTGTGCACTCAGCTTTGCAACCTTATTTCAGGAAATTAATGGAATTGTTCTTTGGTGTGATTCTTTATTTGTAATAAGGTTGTGCAAGAGTTTATAAATTGTAATGTTAGTAAACAAGACTTACATTCCCTGGCCTGGGAAAAACAGGCTTTTATATTAACAGCTAGTGTTGCAACATTTTGTTGTGTCTTCATGTTCATGAAGTCATTTTTCTTTACAGCCACTGCAACAGCAAATGGTTCTGTCATTAAGCTCTTCATAGAAATTTACTATGATTTTATTGAAATGGAAAAGAGGCAATGCTTTGAGACTTTAAAGGATTTCTTAATGCACTTCACTAACTTCTGCTTTATTTGAAAACTGCTCTTCAATGTTAACACAGCTTCCCCTGCCTAAAATAATTCCTGTTATTGCCACCTCTCTATCCCCAGCCATCGAATGGGTCTGCTGGCTTGTCAGGTTTAATCTCTAAAAAGCAGCAAAGTTATCAAAATCTGTCAAAAATATATGTGCATTAACATCTGATTTAGCCCACAAAGACAAGGAATGGAGTGTGAAGAGTATGGCTGAATAGTCTAATGAAATTTTAATGGAACTTCAGTTCTATTTATTGGATCTGTATTTGTCACAAAGTTTACTTCTTTTGTTATTTCAAAAATTGTCAGTGTTTAACAGAATTCTGACTCTCTGCCATACCACCCAGAGGAACCCAACTGCACAGGCCACAGCCTCTGCAATTTTGCCTCTCTCCAAAGGAAAAGAAATGAACAAAACTGCCACATAATATGTGATGAGAAGAAAAACACAAAAATCGAATTTTACAGACTACTAATACTGGAATTTCATGTTCTGGGAAGACACTGGAGTGACCACAGTGAAGGAACAAATTAGGTTGGTGTGGTCAATCTATTTTTGTTAGCATGGCTTATTTCCAGTTTATTTCTATCACATAAAAGGTTTCCAGCAATTACATATTATTTTATCCCAGACCTGGATGTTTCTGCCTCAAGTAACTTCTTGTGTAAATCCGTGAAGGGCTCATAGGAAAGGTAATAAAAATTGGAAATAGAAGGCACAGAATGTCAAGAGCTAATGATTGAAAGAGTTTAGATTAGGTTCTGCACCAGACCACAGGAGGAGAACATTCCTCTACCAAAAATCCAACATGGTTTGGTGCCTTGAATAAGATAGACAAGATCAACATCAATGCCCAGACTGAACCACTAAAACTTGTAATTATTATATATATTCTATATTATATAGTCTATGAATACATTTTTTTTTTTTAAACTAGAGCCTAAATAGTCACCTGGTTTTTATCATGTTTTACAGGATCTTTACAACAAAACAGTATCTCTGTGCTATAATCTCACAGATAACGGATGGAAAGGCTGAGATTTTGCATTTTTTCCTGTAAGTATAGAATTGAATATTTTTTGTGCTGACTCAGATTCTTGAAATTGAAAATTTGGCTGTCGTATTTTTCTGAAAGCAGGCAAAAGAACAAAATCTGCAGGTTTCTTAACACCTCGCCACCTATATCTACCTAGAAACATTAATACTGAAATATTATCATGCTTCTGGATCTAATCCTCCTTTGGAGAATTTTTACAAATGTTTTCTAAATGTCTCTCCAAATTCTGTGATAGAAATTTGCACACGGAGTCACATCCTTTGTATTTCAGGGCCTTCTGCCATTCTCTGATCTCAGTTTAGTGAAAAAGAAAAAAATGAGAATGAAACATTATTTGGATGCTTTGTTATTACAATTTCTATCCTGTACTCCACTTTGCTTTAATTTGATTTATTCTATCTTATAAAAGGAAACAATTTCAAAGAAGAAAAAAAAACCCCAAAAAACAACCAACCAACCAACCAAAAAAGGGTTGAAAGAACCCTTTCTTTCTAAAGAATCTGTTTTGAGTGAGCAGAAGTTCAAAGAAGAAATGTTGCATTGTCAGATGGGGAGGAGAAGAAAGACTCAGGTGTCTCTTCGCAGAAAGCGGTTTTGAATCAGAACATTGTAATTAGTAACCTTACTGTAGTTCAATAATCAATGCCAAATATAGCAATTAAATAAAGAATAATGACAATGGTTAAATAAATTTTTTGTGACAAAAGTTGTATTGGACTTACCTTCTGTTGCTGGACTTGGAGAGTTTCATCCGATATTTCCCAAAAGCTTCTTCTGCTGACAGTCACTGAAATATGGATGAGCTTCTTCCATGTCCATGGGGTGATTATGACAGTCTGGAGGGAAAAGCTGTTGCTGCCCCAGCCAAAGGTGTGTGTGATTTTCATCTGTGACTGGAGGAATCTGGGGTGCTTTTTCTCATGACAAGGGCACATCCAGGTGGGACAGACCAGACTTCCTAACAGAATTTATTTTGTGAGAATAGGAATTTAGATCCAGCAAATAGCTCAGCCATAGGGCATCTGAAATGGTTTGACTTCCAGTGAGAGTGCTTCTCTCACCTCTGTGGCCCTGGCCTCAGCTTGGTACCCCACTCCTGACACTGCTAAGTACGAGGAACAAAGCACGGATTGGTCTGCTTGAAGTTTCATTTCCTCTTAGGCAGTCTCAGAAATAACACATGAAAACATGTGTAGAGCTTTCAGGAAATCCTAATATATGAAATTGTCACGTGAAAGACCAATAGGTTTGATGGAAGCTGAGGTTTGCTCTGCTCTTTCTTTGCCTTCCTCACACAACCGGGTTGGGAAGAAAGTAACCCAAGATTGGCCAGTTTTAATCTACTCTCTCACAAATCACACTATTGTAATTTCATTAAAGCAGCTATGAGGGAGAGGGACTGGGTGAATTCTCTTAAATCTCAAAAAAACCAAGATATTCTAAGCTTTTATAAAATGGCAACTGTCTTTCATTGTCAGAACAATCAGGGCTCCATCTCTCCTGCCTGAACTCAGAGGAGTTCAGGGAGATGCAGTATTTTGGCAGGATTTATGTCTTCAGCACAGACCTATGTCTGAAAAAGACTTTTCCAAACTGGCTTTGGACTTTCTCCAAAGCCAGCTCCAGCAGAGATCAAGGTCTGACAGAGCCCAGAGCTTGTTTCTTGAGAGAATTGCTAGAAAAACATGGGGCCCAGGGACAAATAGCTAAGGAGTGTGCTCATGATCAGTGTCCTTTATTGCTTCCACCAGGCCAGCTGCCTCAGTCCTTGGGCAGACAGCCCTCATTCCTAACACCAAAAATGGACAAAAAATTGAGTGGGATCCTTTCTTGGCTAAGGATAAGTGCTGACAGCATCAGTAATTTCGAAGGCAAGAAAAATATTTCTTCAGCACTACCTGTCTTTCAGGCAGTATTTGGTCTCAGGACATCAGCAGCCTGCTTGTGGCTCCTTTCTAAGGATTCTGCAAAGCAGGAGGGGACAAGAGCCCTCTCAGTAAAGGCTTTTAGATGACCACAGACTACTAAACACAGCATGTTTAGCTTTATGAGTGGATAGAGACAGATTTTTCTTTGTCTACAAGGTTTATGGGAAGCGCCAGTAAACCAGTATTTCTCTTTTTATCAATGAATAATCAGGAATCCTCCCAGCAGATGAGATTTGATTCTTGTTTCCTGAGTCATTGCTCTCTGGTGTGGATTCCATACGATTCTTTTCCTGCACCCTAAATAACATACTGAGACAACTTGCAGTTCTGGGTCCTGGGGAAAAACAAAACCAAAACCCAGGAACAAAAATTTCATTTTGGGCATACTTACCTGTTCATTACAGGACAAAACCACCCAGATCCAGTAATTTTCTAGGGAACTGAAGAAAGACATTAAATTGCTCTGTTCTGCTCTGGGGAGGACAGACTGGGCCAGTGGAAGCACATTCTCACTGTCCTTCCTTAAGCAGGGTATGAGGTTGGGACACCGGTGATTTGGTGTGTCTGATCCTGGAGGACTTCAAGTCTGCCTCAGTTTTCCTCATTTCTTTTACTGAGCAGCACTGTTGATGCCTCCTCCAGCCACCTAGAAACAGAGATTAGACAAGAGTAAGGGAATAAAGACAGGTATTTATTTGAAGGGCCTTCAAGGTGCACCCTGGGGAGCCAAAGGCTGCTTCCAAAAATTGGACCCCAAGATGGACAACAGGTCACGAGTTCTTCACACTTTTATAGGTTTGGATCATTTGCATATCAGGGTTAATTCTCCAATTAAAGCCCCAGTTTAACGATGTAACAACCCTCAGCTTGCCCCCCTTAGAATCTTTGGTTTACACATTTTGGGCCTAAAAACAGCCTGGTTGTCCTTGAAGGCAAAGCCTGGAGGCTTTGTTATGTCTACCTGGTACGAGAGAGTAGGAATTACAGGCTACAAGGAACTTCAGAGTTACACTCTAAGCAGTACAGAATTTGAAAATATAAAAGTTAAAACCTAAGGCATCACTGTCAGTTAATGAACTAATCCAGGACTCCTTGGGGGCTCACTGCTGCAGGCAGAATGGTCTCAAGCCATGGAATTTCATTTAATTTGTTGAGAATCAAGACATACATCCAAAGAATAGGGACCTACACTAAAGCTAAGATAGACACCTATCCTTGCAACTCCTGAATTTCAGATTTCCTTAGTTTTGCTGTAAGCTACATTCAATCCACCCAAATTCCTCCAGTGAGGCAAGGGACATGAGGCTGAGGATGTGTGTGACCCTCTTCTGAGCCACTCTTTGCCAGTGTTCTGCCACGCCCTGATTATTGGTTTTCCTATCACCCTGCTCTGACCAGCAAAAGGCAGTTTATGGCTTCCTCACCCACAGAGCACCACGGCAGCCCCACGACATCAGTCCCTTGTGCCCAGAGCAGTGACATGTCGCTGGGGAAAGCTGAGGTGCTCATCCACATTGGCTGAGATCAGATGTGCCCTGACTGAACAGGTCCCCTCTCTTATGAATCTCAATATGGGAATTAATCAGCACTACAGGACTTCGAAAAATTACAAATGGGCTCCCAACAGACTTAAACTCACATTTTCCAAGTCTATTATTAGTCCCATATTTTCTCTCACATTATACATCTGTTCTCTGAAGAGAAGCCTAAGTAAACAGTTTTTGCTCTGTTTGAATTTACCTGTCTTATTTATTAATAAGATCAGATTTAATTCCTGAGGAGGGGTCACCTAAATATCATGTAATTTCTCTACGTTTTCTGCTCTCAAGTTGTGATGCAATGGTTACACTGTTATGAATATTAACCCCCAGTGCCGATTTTGGATCAGTTAATTATTTTCACAGTAGCTGCCATGGGGCTTTGGTTTGGACTTGTGCTGAAAACAATGTCAATAACATAGGAATATTTCCCCTGTGGCTGGGCAGTGCTCACACAGAGCCAAGGCCTTTTCTACTCCTCACCCACCCCACCAGCGAGGGGACTGAGGGTGCTCAAGACTTTGGGAGGGGACACAGCCAGGACAGGTGACCCCAAATGACCCAAGGAATATCCCAGATCATGTGGCCTTGTGCTCAGCATACAAAGACAGGGGAATAAGAAGGAAAGGGGGACATTAAAAGTGAGGTGGAACACCTGCCTGCCCGCCCGTGGGAATTAGGGAATGAATTCCTTGCTTTACCTTCCTTGTGTGCAGGATTTCTGATTTATCAATTAAACTGTCTTTGTCTCAACCCATGAGTTTTCTCACTTTTCTGATTCTCTCCCCCATCCCACCACAGGAGAGTGACTGAGTGGCTGTGTGGGGCTTACTTGCCAGCTGAGGTTAGACCACAACACCCCTAGAGATATTATTTTATTACAGTGGTATGTTTTAATAGTCCAGACAACAGAAGCAAGAAAAGCTATCTCGGTGCTATAAATTGAACAGATTAGCTGTAATGTTATATTTAGTATTGCATAAAATAGATGTGCTGGCTGCTTCACTCAGACAAGGAACATTTTCTCTTTCTGTTTAGTGGGCAACAAATCATCAGCCCAGAACTGTGCTTTGTGTTCTTAAAATCCTCATTTAATTTTTTTTTTTTTTTAACTTTCTCTGTTGTTGTGAACTCCTTGTTGAAAACAACATACATACTCTTGTGATGAGTTAACCATGATTTAGGACCAAATTCCTACCCAGCTTCTCACTTAGAAGCTAATCATCAGGACAGGGGAGAAAGTAGGATGAGAAAGCTCATGAGCTGAGATAGACAGAGGTACATCACTTTACTTATAGTCATTGCCAAAACAGGCTGGACTTGGAGAAAGTTATCAGCATTTGAATGCTCTGCCCAGGGAAGTGGCTGAGTCACTGTCCCTTGAGGCATTTAAAAGAGGTGTAGATGTGGCACTTGTGAACATGGTTTAGTGATGGGCTTGGCCCTGTTAGTCAGACATTGGATATAATGATCTAAATGGTCTTGTCCAACCCAAATGATTCTGTGATTCTAATTTGTTGCAAATTAAACTCGATTTGGGTAGTGAGAACCAAAAAAACATCTACCACCTTTCCTCTCTCAAGTGTAACTTCACTCTCTTGTTTGCTGCCTGATGGTAAAGAATAGGTATTTAATAACTTTATTGAGCGTTTCAAATAATAGAATCATAGGATGGTTTGGTTTGGTTTGGTTTGACAGGGACCTTAAAGAGCACCAAGTTCCAGCCCCCTGCTGTGGGCAGGGATATTTTCCACCAGGGCAGATCACTCAGAGCCCCATCCAGCCTGGTCCTGAACACTTGCAGGGATGTTACAAAGGGGTGTCAGGGATGTGACAACATCACCCTGGATCACATGGAAGTGTCTGAGGCACGAATGGCTGTGTTTGAGCGGGATGGAGCTGCAAGGCTGCCTGAGGTGGGGGAGGCCAGGGGCTGCCCTGTGTTGTCACATCCTTTTCCAGTCCTCCTGGAAAGGAAGGGAACCCAAACCTTTCCAGGAGTGCACGGTGCAGCTGCCCAGGGATATGCAAGGAAGAGCTGGAGATGGGTGAAAAGCCCTGATTTTGGGTGGTTGCTGTAGGGAGGCTGCTCCGTGTCAGAGGAGGGACCACCCTCCCTCTGGGGGGCTGTGACCTGCAGGTGCCACCTCTGGACAGGGACATCTGAGGGATCCTGACAGTGGAGATCTTCCCCCAGGGACAGAGGTGTCCCACAGAGGTGTCCCACAGAGGTGTCCCTGAAGGGCTGCAGCCCTCAGGAGACTGACCCGAGCTGGGTGAGGAACACTGAGGTGCTGTGCTGAAGCAGGATGAGACAAGGAGCGTGGTGGAATGGCTAAGAGCCTGGGGAAGGGTGTTTGGGGTTCTTTTGGGGTTTGTTTGAGAGTTTTTGGGGGTTTTTTTTGTTGTCGTTTGGTTTGGCTGGGTTATTTTTGTTTTAATATTTTGGTTTTGGTGTTTCAGTGGTTTTTTTGTTGTTTTTAGTGGGTTTTTTGGTTTTTATTTGTTTGGTTTCAATTGGTTTGGTTTTTAGGGGGTTGGTTGGTTTCCGGTATTTTTTGGTTGTCTGTTTTGTTCTGTTTTGGCGGTTTTTGATCTTGTTTTGTTCTGTTTTGGGGGTTTTTGATCTTGTTTTGTTTTGTTTTTAATTAGTTGGCACAATTGCTCCCACTGACCATTTCAGCAGCAGCCCGTGTTGTAAAAGTGGAGAGCTGCTCTCCCTGTGCTTCTTCTACAGTGCCTTAGATTATAATTTCGGGTTTTTTAGTGGAAGCCTGAGAATTGTTGGATGTCACAAGGGCTAATCTATGTGTTCTTGTCTGGTTTAGGGTCTTTGCTATTATACAAAATGGAAAAAGTGCTGTAATTTTGGCTATAAGGTCTGACTCGGGCATTTGTGGTGTGGTGCTGCTTTAGTGTGATTTGATTTTCCAGTCTGACATGGCAATTTGAGATTAAAACAGAATTAGTGCCAGGTTTTTAAAACTCGGAAAAATCGTTGCTAGATGTTAAATTTAACATCCTGAAGCCTTATGCTTCAAACTTTCTTGTTGATTAGCCTGCATTACTTTATTTTTTCTTTTTTACAAGTCCTTTTATACCTTACTGAGTGAATTATCTTCCAGGTGGGAAACTAAACTGAGTGGGGTATAATAAAGCTCCAGATTGTCACTCTGAACAGTGCAAAAGTAATTTATAATTTGCACTGGATAGAAAAGTCTCAAAGAGGTTTGCAGCAATGTCTCTTTATGTCATGCTAAATCCTTTTCCTGTCCTGTGTAGTACCTGAAAGAATTTGGCCCCTGAGGTTCTGTTTTTAGGGGCTATATCTGGGCTGGGTCATGTAGCAACGTGTGGATTTGCAAACTTTTGTGCAATGTTACATTTTATCATCTTAAAATGCCATTTTCTACCAAAAAGGTAACAAAATCTGTTTCTTGGTGTACAGAGTCAAAGGGTAGCAAGGGAAAAATTTGGTTCTTTTTTTGCCTCATAATTACAAATGTAAAAAAATAGATGTTAAACTTTGTGTCGTATTTCATGAAGTCTGCATTGAAATGCATGAGGGGAATTTTTAATTTTTTTTGTTATTCCTCATTCCATTATATATATACATACATATATATACATACACACACACATAAACTGGAAATAATTCTTAATTTTCTGAAAGGTAAAGAACTGTCAGGAGATAAAAAAGAAACAACCCTAGTCCAACAACTTTTACACCTGGCTCAAATAAAAATAAGAAAAGCTTAACAGTTTACATGAAAAACTGAGGGGTTTGTTGCCACTTGGTGTCACAGAAATACTACATGACAGTAATGTTTGTCCTCAAAACTCCATTGATTTGGTAGAAAATTCATTATTTTCAGTTCTGAATTCCAGAATGGATCCAGATTGCAAGCAATATAAAACTAGTTCTGCAACATTTTCATCCTTGGCTTGGGACAGGGAGAGGATACGTGGAAATAATTCTTCTTGTGAAATGCAGAGTCCTTTTCGAATTTAGCAGGTTCATCTCCTGGGAAGGCATTCAGCCAGTAGTAGAAAACTGAACCAAACCTGTTGTGTGTCTAAGTTTCATAATTAGCTAATATTTACCTTTATGCTTTCAAAAGGGTTTGTTTGCCGAGTTAATCAGTAATCTGAACTTTGCTAAATTATGCAACACAAGGGCAGATTTCTTGAGTTGACTTCCAAAGCCTCAGGAAGATAATTCACATTTGTCAAATCTTCTGCTATGGTACTTAAAATTAGGATGGATCAAGGGCATTGCCTTTATGGGACAAATGCTTATTACAATGCCAATTTGGACAAAAAGCCTTTTACTAGTGGAAACCTATTTAAAAAAAAAAAAAAGTTATGTATAATTTTCTTTGAAATAAGACATTTTACATATTGGAACTTAGGTGTTTTTAATTTAAGCAGATGTATGAAATATGTACTATAATTATAAATCTTCTCCATTAGTATACTTAACACATAAATTCCACTACTTATTACCCGTATGGGACCACATTTGTAAGCGGATCTCGGATTCCTACAACCACTGCCTCAATTTTCTTTTCTTTTTCTTTTTTTTTTTTGGAAACATGAGAAGTGATGTTTTAAAATAGCCTGGAATCTTCGCATACACTCTGTAGAAATGTCTTCCCCATCACCCAAAGTGATGTGTAGCAGGCACATTTATTCAACAAACATTCTTATTGCAGAAGGTTAAATCCTGCTATAAATCTCTCCTCTGAAATCTCTGGTGAGCAATTTTCAACCTCCCTCCCCTTTGTTCTGCATCCATACAAAACTAATGTGGATTTACAAGACAAGTATTGTTTTTTTTAAATCCTGAATATGGTCAGGACATTATGCAGGCTATTTTTGGAAATTCAAGCTAACATTCTGCCTAAATGGTGTAGTAGATGCTGCCTTTCTGCTCGTTCTGCAGAATTAATTGGGATTTTCAGTGTGAGTGTGTGCATGCCTACAAGGATGCAGGGTGGGTACTGCTGAAGGGAAAGGAAAGTGGTTTTTTTGCTCTGAGCTGCAGTAGGTCCCACTGCCTTGCTGTAGGGCTGTCACCTGCACAGACTCAAACTCAGCCACAACCTCATTTCTTCAAAACTACTGCATTTTGAAAGCTGTCAAAACCCACCACATATTTGGATATTCAAATCCCATTTCCAAAGCTGGTGTGATGTGGATTGAGGCATTCTTAGCTCTCAGACATGCTGTGTTGTCAGCACAGTTACCAGAGTGACTGAAAGCCACAGCAATGACATAAATGCAGTGTTTGCTCAGGCATGGAGCCTAATGGAGTGCTAGCTGGGAAAAGCATTGGCATCAGGTGGAAGAACAGCAGTTAGGAGCTGGATGTTTGAGGTTCAGATTCAACTGCATGCTCCATGAGCTGAAGTTTCTCCTTTAGGCTTTTATACAAGGTAATGAAGATATCGTTGGATTGCATGTGCTCAAAATATGTCTGTGGAGGGGCATGGAATTCATCCTCTGAGCTTCTGACTGATAAAAATCTCTTAAGGGGAAAAAACTACAGCTGAAGATTTCAGTGAGGAAACCTAGATGCCACAGGACTTGGGGCTTTAATCCAATATCTGTTGAAGTTAATGGAGAATTATTGTGTTCCTGAGTATGGAATTACTGAGGTGTACTCTTAACTCCGAAAGTTCAGCTGATTTCCTGTTGTTGTTACACATCAGTGTGTGCTGGGCCAGGTTTAGCAGAGGTAAATTGCAGTTCTGTCTGGTGGAAAAGAGTGGCTCATCCATACCACAACTCGTTTCCTAAACAAACACTGGTCACTGCATTTCATCTACTTATTGATTTCATTTCCCTTCTTTCCCTTTCCCTTTCCCTTTCCCTTTCCCTTTCCCTTTCCCTTTCCCTTTCCCTTTCCCTTTCCTTTTCCCTTTCCCTTTCCCCTCTCCCCTCCCTTCTCCTGCAGAAGACCATATTTCTGTACAGATTTCAGATATTTTTTTCAAACTGACATTGCTACAATGCTGAGGACATGAAGTCTAGAAATGTTTTTGTCTTTCTAGTAAAGACCAGCTCAGCAATAGTTTTTTTCTGAATGTTACAGCTTTTACTTTCTTCTGATCATTTTTAAATTTATTTACTTCTGTATTTTCCTATGACAGGCTCCATCCTGTTCGTAGAGGGCAGATTGGGGGCAGGAAATGGGGAAACAACTTGAGCCAAGCAGTTACTGGAGCTGATCATCAAAGACAAAATGTACTTTTTTGTGACAATATTTTATTCTTCTTTCTTGAAGTGACAAAGCAAAGAATGCTTGTGCACATTCTACCCATTGAAATACAAGTATGAGGAGGGAATCTTCTTAACTTGTGGTATTGTTAATTAATGCTAAATTGTGCCACTCATAATCCTCAGACCCTGTATCTGTTCCTGCCTGTGGCAGGGGGCTGTCTTCTTGTCTGACTTCATTAGACCATTGCACTATTGCTACCTTTTTTTTGCCTTGGGGAAAAACTCTGTCTTCCACCTTTTAGATAGGTTATCAGAGCAGAAAATGCCTTTTTACCATCGTATGTGTGCAACTGATATTTCTAACAGAACTGGGCTGAAATTTCAGATGAAATCTTGGATCCCAGCTAGTCCTCTTGTTTTTTTAGATGGAATGTACTTCTCATAAAAGTTTGGGAATTTTTTCAGAATAATTCATTTTTCTTCTATCTGTTGTTTGCAGGTAGGGGTATAAAATCTTAGTTTGTGTTAAGATGTGCTTTACATCTTGGAAGGCTTTTTTTAGAAATCATTAATGTACCCTGCAACTTCTAATGAAATTTTAACACTATTATTGCTGTGTTTTTCTAAAATATTATTTCTACTAAAATATATATGTTTGTCTCAGCAATAATTTTCATTTTTCACAAGAAAATACAGCACACTCATCACCAAAATCTCTGCTGGTAGGCAGGTTTCAGTGAAAAATAGTTCAAAACTTGGCAAAAACGGCAGTTTTAGAGTTATTTTGCTGTTCCAAAAGATGCACTGGAAGCCTTCAAATACGTTGAATTCTTTCAAATGTTTGATGATGTTACCTTAATTACTAACTTGATAATTCTTATTTTCTCATGTAATTTTTGGTGCATAGTAATTTCATTAAATCTATGAGTTTACTTTGCACGGAGTCCTAAACTGCAGATTCCTGTGTGGATGTGGCACTTGGGGACAAGGTTTATTCGTGGCCTTGGCAGTGCTGGGAGAATGGTTGGACTTGATCTTAAACGTCTTTCCAAACCTAAACAGTTCAGCGATTCTCAGACCAGTGCTGAGTTGGGAATGAGGGATGGAAAAGTCATGGCTTCACTTTACCAAACTGTGCTATAACTGTTTATTTTCTTAACAATGGCTCTGCTGTGGCTGATGGATCGGGACTGACGGGCTCTGAAAGAATCCATCCATGGATTGTTCATGGCCTTATCCCTCGAGTGTCTGAGCCTACCCCACAAAGTCAGCAATGCCTCTCTCCCTCACTCCCTGCTGTATCCCATCTCCCAGGCTGGGGGGATCTGCCCTTTCTGAATGAAAGGATTTGAGGGAACTGCTGAACTTGCAGGGATTCATGGTCAGGCTTTTCATTTGGTTCTTAATGGTGTGAGCTCAGAGGTTGCTTTTATTCTTTTTGGCTTAGAAATTTTTGTTTTATCTACTTACAACAGAAGCTCCCACTCCCACCAGCATGACCTGCCCTACACCAGGCAACAATACCATAATTTCAGAAAATCCCAGCTTCCAAAGAGTCAGAATTGTTCTTTTAAAAGTTCTGAAAATCAGATCAGGATTCTGGCCAAGGCTTAGTGAGGAAGTAGCAGCACAGAGCAGCGTCACATCCACGTGGTCATCTGTGTTCCTCCACTGAAAAGATAAAGTCTGCTAAAAAAAAAAATCCCAGTACCTCCAGGACATGAAATTTTTCTCTAGATAGATAAAGTAGAACGGCCAAAAGGATTTGAAAGTGGTGACATTGGTGTTTGCTCTACCTGGAGAGGAATGACATCCAGATCCAGGAACTGGCTGGTAATGAGATGGAATAGCACTGAGCTCAGTGTTACAAATAAGGCATTTATAATCAAGTTAGACAAAGATGAGCTAAAGGACAGATGAAGGTGACAAATGTCAGCAGAACTGTGCAATGGGAAAAGGGATATTTTGACCTGATATAATAGCTCGTGGAGGATTCAGATCACATATGTCACTGCAGTCCGTGAGATGTGAATTCAGATTTCTTAAAGATACTTTGGACAGAATGAGAATAACAGAGGTCTAAAAGGGCTCGTGCTAACCTGTTTTATTTCCACATACTGAAATTATGAGAATAGGAAGGAAAGCATGAATTCCCTAGAATGAACTGAAGTTATTTGAAGTATTAGAATTTGAATGCCCATTTTGACTTTGAAAGTGAACTTTGTTGTTAAATAGTTCTTAATAAGCCTTCTTCTTGTAAAATGCTTTCTATCTCCAGTGATTGACAGTTAAACTAAAAATGAATGGTGAAAAGACAAATCACAGTAGTATAGCAGTGTTTGTCCAACCTATCTGGAACTTGTTTGAATGCTTGAGGTTCAGCCACAGCTCTTACACAAGTAAAAGAAAAGCAAAGAAGAAACCAATGTAGCAGCAAAATGTCTGAAGAATTTATCTGATGCACTGCACAGTGAGCAGAAAAACTTAATATTGCATTCAGGTCTATGTCTGAAGTGTCACTTTAAAAACCATAAATATAAAATAAAAACCTAAGAATGTCAAGCCACAAGGGTTTACTCTTTCTGGTATTCAGTGTAAGCAGTTGGCATTACTTCTTGTCATCAATCATCCTTTCGGTGGGCTAAGCATGCCTAGCAAATTAGTTGCTCATTGCTTATTTGGCTGATATTTTGCTGCTGTGTCAGACTCTATTTGGATATTTAAACTGCAGTCTTTTTCCAGGTACCGTGTCTTTTTGTCTGGATGGTGCTATTAATAGAATGTTCCTTTTCGTCTTTGCAGTTTTCATAACTGCCTTAAGCTCATAGTCTGAGTTAATTCACCGTGTTTGGATTTTATGTTGTCTGGCTGAAACATCTTGCATATGGAATTTGTGTCTCAGAAAAACACAGACCAAGTTATTGTTACCTAGAGAAGATCAGCATCTTAATCTCTTAAAATTTGATGTAAAGTGAGGTATAGACCATGCACTCAAAAGTGTGAAATCTAAAGAGACGAGATGAGACATGAACATTCAGAGCAGAAGTGACTGGAGTGAGAATAGAGCAGAAATAGTACAATTACTGACCTTTGTGTGAGAGGAGAAAGTGAATGAAAGCTGTCTCTGAGAACTGTTTAAAAAATAAATTTAAAAAATAGGGGCTATATATGAGAGATACTTGAATGTATATGCATGCGCATGGTGGAAGTGAGAGGTTCCAAAGAATATCATTTTCTTAGTGGATATTTAGCACCACCAACTCCTAAATCATGTTTTAGTCACGAAATGACAAAGGCACTCAAGGAATAGGTTTTTGCTGATGTAGGTATCAGCAAAGGGTTTAGTTTTCTCACATTCTGTGAATGCATTAAACTTTACAGGTAGACTTTGGTGTTTGAAAGCTTCTCTGCCCTCCCATTAGAATTAATCTGGCAGTATGAAGTCTCTATGAGAGTGGTTTTGTCAGAGGGCAAAATGGAAATTATTTGGGATTGATTGAAACATTACAGTAGTGATAGGTAGAGGTGACTCTTAAGTATCCTTGTTTATACAATAATCCTAACATTCAAAAAGAAATTCAAAACAAAATTTGAAAAGTTTCACTTGTGGGAGTTTGAAATGGTTCACTCTAATGTGTTTAAATGTCACCTGGTTGTATTTTAAAACAAACTTTTGCTGCAATTAGCACTGATTTGGAACGTCCGTGTTTATTAGCAGAGCTTTCTTTGTGACAAAAGGTGATTCACTCACATCTTTTTGTTTTCCCTCAGCCAGCTTTACATGAAAATTTCTTGATGTTGGATCAGGTGCAAGGATCCATTTTAGGGGGCTGACAGAATCCATGTAAACTGTGAGAACACCTGATGGCTGCACTTCAGCTGCAATATGATAGAAGATGTGTGAGTGAGACAGAACAAGGCAGGACTACCCCAAGAGCCTGAATTCAGGACAATGTAAAAGACATGAGCACAGTGAAATGATAAATCTGTTACCAGAATCTGTTACCAGAATATTTACGGCTGCTGATGTGTGACCCTTGCTCATAGATACTGTCTGCGGAGGTAAGTTGGGTTTTGGTGGAGGGTTGTTGTTGTTGTTTGTTTGTTTCTTTCTTTCTTTTGTTGTGGGATATTATTTTTTTCAGTTCAGGGTGATCAGAATAGAAAGAAAATCCATCCAGCCTGCATGACTATAGGCTTGAATTCCCCCTTTAAAACAAACCAAAAAAACTCCCTAAACCAACATGAAGTGACTTCTGACTTTCCTTTCATTAAAGAAAAAAGCCCCAGCTGTGACCATATACAATTTATAGACTTTTTTAAGTTGCAGCTCGAGCTTTATGAAATGGATTTGCATTTGTAAATACCATTATTAAGAATTTAAGCAGCTCAGACAATAATTATTTTAAGTATTAAAGATGTCCTCGTGTTAAAATATGGCTATACCTGTCTTCTGTTTACTTGTCTGTAAAGTGAGATTTACAATGTGTGTAAATCTTTATTCAGTTGAGTGGGAAATTCCTGCGTGTCTAAAATGAACTTCATAACACCACAAATGAGCAAATGAGTAGAAGTGGAGATAGAGCAATATCCTTTCCTCAGTGAGAGACAGAAGATAGTGTGTTAATTACTAAAAACACAAAATCATCAAATTGTACAACATACATATGTCTTAAAAAAACCCCAAAGAAACAAACCAAAAAAACCCCAAAGAGACTCAGGTGCTTCCCAGAACTAGAACTTTAAGTACTCTAGTTGTTGTATCTGACTGATACTCCACTTTCAGAGTAGAAAATATAAATTGTCTTGGTCGTCTCTTGAATACTTGTTAAACAGCTGCAGAGAGGGGGCAGAGTAACGTGTTAGAGAACACATTGGTTGGGAATAGCTTCCACAGTTTTTATTAAAACTGGATCACAGTGCGGCCTAGAATGCAAGGATCATGGTGTCATAGAAGTACCAGAAAGCAGTGAAATTGTTCTATGGTATAGGAGTTAAAGTTTTCATTTGTGAAGGTGACAGTCTGGCATCTGTTCAGTGTAATCTCAAGGCTGTCTAAGAACTGTTAAATGCTCTGGGGGAGGAACAGATGAGATTTTAAACCTGTCACATTTTCTTCTGGGGAAATGTACAGACCAAAGAGAAGTGCAGAACTGCTGAGGATGGTAAAAGCCTCTTGAGGTTGTGTGGTTCCACCCTCCTGCTCAATGCAAGGTCTTGCTCAGGGCCAGGAGAAGCTGATCTTTGAGTATCTCAAAGGATAAAGGCTCCACAAAGTGTCTGGGCAAATGTGTTCCTGTCACTCAGTAGAAAGTGTGTGGGGCATTTCTCTCATGTTTGAACTTTCAACCGAGTCTTCCAGTGACACATGGAGAATCTGCATTGACACTGAAAGCCAAAATTTTTCCTTGTGACAATACTCAGGAACGTCTCTTCTTTCCTCTTGTACACCATGGTATGTTCAGAGAGGAACCAACTGTACTGTGGATGTATCTCAGAGATTGTCTGTTTATCACAGTGCACAAGGCAATTGAGCAATTAGTCAAGATATGAGTCAGGCATTACTAAATTAACCAATTGTTAGAGCTGGGCTGAACTTTTCAGCCAAAAAATGCTAAGCAGAAAGCTGCAAATTCAAATTGATGAAGAAATAACACAACTTCTATGTCAGCGTCAACAAGTACTTTCCATTAGAAAATGTGACCTTAAGAAAATCTGAGATAAATTGAAGTGCTTAATTTAATCTCATCTTGACTGCAAGGTTTTAATCTTTATTAATCTTTTTAATGATCTAAAATCTCTCTCTTGGTTGTCAAACTTCCAGTAAATGTTAGTACAATAGAAGAATCATTTTTGCAGCTACTTGAACTTTTCTTTACTTCCATTATAAAATATGTATCATATTTGCCTTAAAATCCTATTATAATACTGATAATTTTGATGAATCACTTGATATTTTGGATGAATTGGTCACTATTATTGACAAATACTGTGTCGATGTCTGTTGCTCTCAAGTCAACAAGGGATGGAAAGGTTTATAATGACATCTGAGAGAAAAAAAGGAGTATTAACAGTATGTTGTTAAATAATGAATAATAATTTAAATAGTAAAGATATTAAAATTTCTGTGCAAACATGATCTTGTTTAATTATATTTTTGTAGGTACTTGCTAAGATAACAGCCAGGGCTAAAGATCAGGACGTTGAGACACTCAGCAATGACTACAGAGAGTAAACTGAGCTGTCGAAACCAGTAATTGTTTGCTTGTGAATAAAACAAAAATCTAGAAGGAGTGGAGCTGGGCTTTGGAAGGTAGTTAATTAAATGCTGCTAAAGGGAGAGTAAAAGCTCTTTTGTTTCTAGATTTGTGTTATTGCTTCCCCAAATGAATGTGGTCATTAGGAATAAATATCTGGTGTTTACCCTCTGCACCAAGGTTATGTAAGGGGTCTTAGTTGAAGTGCCTTATAATAAACCACATTTTGGTGCACAGAAAAAAGAAATACAGTCTGATTCTCAACTTACGTTATGCAGAGGCACTGTATTTCACAGGAAAAGCCCAGAAACATAAATGTGATGTGAACTCGTGCCTGACTAGTAGATTAAAAGGATGCTTTAGTGGCTGCTGCACACTTTATGCACTCTTATTATCCTGCAATTGCACAACGAGATCTGTATCTAAATCCAATCTCTTTCCAACATCAGTAGCAAGTTAGTATCATGGGAAAATTATTAGAGACAGTTTAGCTACAGGGGATAAACTAAGTGATGTTAGTGGTGGCACTGCTGTGCTGCTCACTGTACTCTGACACATTGTCCCACAGCTTTTCTGCATCAAAAAGAGGAAGGAAGCCCTATGGCTGTAGCAGATGTCAGGGGTCACTTAACAGACCATAAGCAGGAGATGCTTTTGTGGCCTGTTCTGGGTTGTCTGGTTTTGCATCTAGACTGTCACCATCTCCTAAAGGAGCTTTTAAATGCCATTTCTTGGTTGCAACTGAAGCTCAACTTCAAATGTGCTTTCACTTAGTGGGAGTCTTTATGTTTGTAGGGTGCAGCTGGTGAACTTCTGTTTAGTGACCACAGCCTTTATCCTTCATATTTAAATGGAATGCCCCCCACTATGCACTGAAACAAGAACAGCTAAATGACCAGGAAATTTCCCTGGAAAAGTGTCTACCTGATGATGTAACTGGAATACAAGGACCCCATCGTGGTTTAACCCAGCAGGCAGCTAAACACAGCTCGGCTGCTCACTCACTCCCCCACAGTGGGATGAGAATGGGAAAAAGGTTAAACCTGTGTGTTGTGATAAAGACAATCTAGTAGGACAGAAAGGAAAGGGAAAATAATGATAAAAGAACATAGAAAACAAGTGATAGGATCACAAAACTAGTGACGGGACAAGGGCTAATGGCTTTAAATGGAAGAAGTAGGTTTAGGCTAGATCTTAGGAAGAAATTCTTCCCTATTGAGCTGCCCCTTCCCTGAAATTATTCAAGTGTTCAGGGCCAGGCTGGATGAGGCTCTGAGCAACCTGGTGTAGTGGAAGGTGCCCCTGCCCATGGCAGAGAGTTGGAACTCCATGGTCTTTAGGGTCCCTTAAAGCCCAAACCATTCTGTGGTGCACAAGGCAGTGGCTCAACACCCACTGACCAGTGCCTGGCCGGACCCTGGGCAGTGACTGCCATACCCAGGCAGCTTTATACATCTCCTCTATCACCTGTCCATGTAATTCAATCCCGTTTCATCTATTTGTGAATTAGCCAGAAGCTGCAATTACCAGAATTCCTGAACAAATGGAACGCACAAATCAGTTTGTTTACCCTGTCTAGGCTACCTTAGATTCCTGATAAATTTTTGTGACTCAGGCCTCATTTTTTCCTTGCTCACTGGCAAAATACAGCACCTCATTGTAGGCTTAGAATAAATATTACAATCCCTGTTACCAAGTGCAGCTTTCACTACACAAGGTATTTCTCCCACATTGGTTGCTACAGGTATTTTTTAGCAGCCTGAACATTACCCCCTGATCTTCACTTTATGTCTGTAGAGGCATCCCCTGCTTAGGGTCTGCTGTTCAGCAACCCTTGATAGCTGATACGGCCATAACAATACACTTTTTGATACCCAAAACTTGCCATTTGATATTAAATTAGCAAGTCTCTTATGAAAAGCCTGTCCCTGAGATACAGTCCCTGAGACAGCTGAGTATAAGCTGCTTTCACAAGGAGGCACAAGAAAACCTTTGGAAAGATGCTGTAAATGACCTGTTCACAGAGGGGGCTTTTGCTAAATCCCCATTAATATTAGCTTAAGCCCCAAAGCGTGTAATTTTAATCTTCTCAAAGTCCTGCCATCTCCTTTTAATATTTATAAATGGGTAACAGGAATACTCAATCATTTTTTAGTCCAGTTAAATCTAACAATATCTTGTGGTAAAGAGTTCCACAACAGGAGATTCTACTGCAAACTATTTGCTTTTAATCAATTCCAAAATTGCCCATATGAGACCTTTTTTGTTTGCAAAGGTTTTGGCTTAAAGATGAACTTGGAGCAAAGTCTGACGTGTGAAAAAAATGAGCAAGTTGAGTTCTGGATCAAGATCTGGAACATTGTGGCTACCCTTTTTGCATCAACATTTGGTCTTTTTGAATGCTTATTTCAGCTCATGTTTTCAGTCTCTCTTAGCTCATTCATTATCAAGAAAAGTCTTTCAAGGGCAAAAAAAAAAAAAAGGCATGGGGGAAATGATAGAAGGGAACTTTCTCATGGGCAAGAGCAGAGAGGGGTTAGAAGGCATCTACCACTTCTCTCTGTGAAAAGGAAAGGTCAAACAGAAGAATATATCTTATTTTGTCTGTTTAAACCTGTCTTGTTCCTCAGGGTGTTGTTACCTTGAATGCTGTCACCTCTGTGCTACAGAAGGAATAGGTAACTACAGTTAATGGGCTAAATCCAGCCAAAGTGCGTGAAAGAAGATGCATTTTCAATAGAGTCAAGAGGCTTTGGGAAAAACTACCTTATCTCAGTAAGTCTTGTATAAGGCTGCAGAACGGAGGCAGAGCAGTAGAGGCAGTGCATCCTTTTATTGTGGCAGTGTTGAACATAATCCTGCAGAGGAAGAACAGCGTGAACAAACACCACTAAGTCAGAAATGGCACTGGGTGCCCTTTTCCTTGGACCATGGTTACACCTGACTCAAGGTTAGACTTACATTAATGCCAAGTATGCTTTTAAGATTTATAGAATATACAGAACACAATTTGAAGCTGCAGTGATTGCATTGCTGAGAAAATTAGCTCTGTCTTCGGATAGTATTTCAGTGGGGACATACTTGAGTATATACATGGATGTGAAACCTTTCTTGCTGGTACTGCATCGTGGCATGCTTGTATTTGAATGCATATATTTAATTTTCAAATGTAAAGCTAAGTCTCTGCTTGTAGTTCTGTGTATCCACGTTTCCCAGAGTCCACTTTTTTACTGATTCTTCAGATAAGGTTTCAAGTCCTTAGAATATGTTCCTTAAACACGGAGTTAATTGAGCTTGCTTGAGTTCCTACCAAGATGTTCCGATGTGTAGAGGTCTGGAGGAAAGGTGGGTGTGTATGGGCAGATGTATAAAATATGCATGCGTGTGTATGAACAGTATAAATTCCTTAGGTATCCTAGAATTCCATCCCTATTGGAAATGAAGTCATGACATAGTTACTGGATGGTTGCATGAAGTTTAGTTCTTCATAAATGAGAGGATGATAGAAACTTTCTACTGCACAAGTGACAGCTGTGGGTGTAAATCATGGCTTTTAAGCTTCGGTTTTCTTTTGCCTCAGTTTTCATATTATGCTGATATCTCTTGTGTCTAAGTGTCTTATAGCTCAAGCAACGTAATTGACTTTGTGTTCCTGTTGTCTTCTCTTTCCTTATGGAGCAACGTGCTGGACATGGAGCATCATGATATGGATTTAAACAAGGATTTAATGATAGGCACTTGTACCTGGAGCAAAGGCTGGTTAGAACCAAGTAATTATTGGATGTCTACAGGACCTTTTAGGATAGCATGGGATGTTTTGATTGATTGAAGTCTACCTGGGAGCAGTAGCAAAGAATTGTGAGGTGCTTTAGCTTTGCAGAATAGGTGGAACAGCGACTGCAGCTGACAAATAAAAAAATCTGTCCATCAAAATGGTTAAAACACTGTGAGTGATTCCCCTCAAATTATGCAAAATAGAAGAAGAGAGACAAAGCTATGCAAACTACCACCACTTACAGAGAAATTGCCAATTATCAGAGGATGTCCCTATGTGCATTTTGAACAAGTGTCATCAACAACCAAGCACAAAGACTTCCAATCCTTCACGCCTGCTGCACTTTGTACAAAAACATGGCCATTTCCCAGGAAAGAGTCCTGTGTCTAATTCCCTGCAACCCCACATTTGTTCAGTGTTCGAGTGTTTTTGTAAATCTTTTGTTGCTCCCTCCGTACTGATTTGATTAATTTTAAGGTTCCAAGGGCTACCCTTCTATTTTGCTTCTGTCTTCCTTTAGCAAACCGTATTAATTCTCACCATTTTAATCCTGTCACTGATTAACTCTTTTTCTCAAAAAGTATTCAAGCATACTGTAGTATGGTATAGTGCTGTCATATCTGCATTTTCCTGGAGCATGTATCCTATTTTATTTTATTTTAAATAGCCAAACTACTTCATTATATGATGAGAGAGTTTTGCATTTTTCTGGATTTTACATAGTCAAATAATATAAAACCAAAAGAAAAATAATGTGGTTTACTTTAGTCCTGTGTTTTCCCCACTTTACAGTTATTTCTGTAAATAAACAGTGAAATAGTAGTTGTGTACCCATGAAAGAATCCAGGTCAGGAAAGAGCAAAGTAGCACAGAAATAGTTGTTCTTCAGACCTTTCAAGACAAGTTTACTTAACTCTAACATAAGCAGAATACGTGATTGTGGTGGGCAAATTGAGAAGTAGGTAAATAGATTGCACTATGAGAGGAAGAGGTGGAGGCAATTTTAAATTAGTACCCCTGAGTTCTGGAAATGACTTACTCAATTATATTCTATTGCTGGTTGTGGCACAAACTGTTTATTAAACACTATAAAGTGCAAAGGCTTCTGCCATTATCCAGGTGTTTTCCAAACTCAGGGTTTATATTGAAATTTGCTCATTGATTTCCAGGGTCAAATCTAAATACCCTCTGGGCTATTTTCAGTGTATCTTTGAATTTTAATGTTGAGTTAATAGAACCTATTTTAAGGTTTACAGCAGATTTCATATCTGGCTTGTTCCCAGTTCCAGGTTTTTAAAGGATTAGCATAAAAGATAACGTGTAAGCAATAGCCATTGTATCTGTCAACAGTAGAATTAAGAGGACCTGAGTATCTATGTATAAATCTATATATTTTGTATTTTCTATTTCTTCTTGTGTCACAAGAAAATTTCAATGGATTCAGTTTTTGAATCCTGTTTCCAAAAAGTTATACTTAGGATTAGATGGGTTGGTCCCTGTTCACCACCTCTGCACCCCTCCCTTCACAGTTTGTAGACCTAGAAAATAGCATTTGAAGTTAACTTTGTCTTGCTGTCAGCCAGATAACAACAACCCTTCTGAGAGAGAATACAAGGAGCTCTTCTTCCCTTCGGTACAGGAGGTACAATGTGTGGACTTCTAAAGGGAGACAGCTGTTGCAGAGGAGTGTGGAAGAACTTCCTGTGATACAGGATGGGTCTCTTCCCCTCAAATTTTTGGTTGTTTTGT
Source organism: Falcunculus frontatus (assembly GCA_013398115.1). NCBI lineage: Eukaryota > Metazoa > Chordata > Aves > Passeriformes > Falcunculus > Falcunculus frontatus. The sequence goes on along the minus strand of VZRV01010293.1, from coordinate 131,100 downwards.
TTGCTTGCCTTGAATGCCAAAAGGGAGAACACAGAACTGACACAGAACTGCAGAGGTTTTAGCACAAGACACTGCAAATGAAATAAATTACAATCTTGAGCATTTTCTCCCTGTTTCTCCAGGGAAACTCCATAATCTACATCTAATTAGTGATATTGACTTCGGTTCTGCAACACCACCTGAAAACTTTCAGGTGACTGCTGAAAAGTATAAGACTAGAATGTTTGAGCTTGCACTTTGAGATATAACGTTTTTTGAAATAAGTAACATTCCTAAGTTTTTGAATCTTTCCATTTCCATTGTACTTTCTTCTGTGTAGCCCCGACTCTGTGTGACTTCAAATATCGGCTCTGCAGCCTTTCATTGCATATGCCTCCAATAGAGTTGGCATGAAGAGATTTTTTAAAAGCTGACTTTAATTTACTGATGCTGCATTGCCCGGATCAATATTATTGCATTTGGAAAGTCTATCCTGCCATTAGATTTACCAACCAGAAAATGAAAACCACTAAAAGGTTTGACTTCAATTCACATTTCTAATAAATCTTCTACAAATGTGGATTATGATGCAGCATTTTTTTGTTCCTAAGCAGGTTCTCCAGTATTTCACAGGGACTGCTGTTTCGCTGTCAGATATGATCCTTCAGGGTGGGATTAAGTAATTATGTGTGTCTTGCAGTGATTTAAAGCTAATGCTTTCCACTTTACTCAGGAAAAGAGATGCAAGAGGTGTGATGGGACTGCCCAGGACTGAAGCAATCAGAATCTGGCCTATAACATCAATTTATAAAGTTTGTTTTCTTCTCTTTGTATACTTACTTTTCTGAATACCATTAGCCAGTAAACGTGTTAAAAAAATTGCCATCCTCTGTTTATATGTCTACATTTGTCACTTAGGTCACAGAGGGTACATTCCCTGGCTGGTACTCAATATTAATGGTTGAATTAAAACAAGCAGCTCCCAAAAACTGCATCTGAGATCTGCCTCTGATTTTCCTTTCCATTAATCCAGGATAACTACTTCTACTTTCCTCCTTTACCTGCATTCTCAGGTCGTGTTCCCCTTTGGCATGTCCTCTTTTTTTGATTTCCTTCAGCTATAAAACCACTCAACTTCATTCAGTGAAAGAGGAGGAATGAGAGGAGAAAGTTACAGAAGTTTGATACTTGTGTTACCATGGTGGTAACTCTGATCGCTCTCCACTCTGCAGATTTGTATACGATGAAAAAGCAGATTGTGCTGCTGTATAACAAAGTGATGGAGTCCTATTTTTCCCCCTAAAAATACATTTTTGTTTTGACGTTACCCTATAGAAGAGATGTTTTAGAGTTACATGAAACCTTTTCATTATAATTTTATACACTCATCTCGAAACAAGGAGAAATTTTTTTTTGTGCTGGTAGCTTACAATTTGCTGTGCTTAATGTACCTATATTTGCAGTGAATACCTGGAGTCCTTTCCTTTATTGGCTTCTAGGTATGTTGAGGTGGGTTTTTTGGTGGAGAAGGGAGATGATACTTAACGATCAATTTCTAAGCACCAATGCATGACTGTGAAATGCTAACTTCTATTGCATATTCCCCATTTGCAGAACTGAAAGGAATCAGCAAAATGCAAAAAGCAAATCTTGGTTTTGTTCAAATCCTGTGGCCATCTATCTGATACTACCTTTAAATTTATATCCTGGACTTTCCCAATAGATCCGTAAATGTCCATATACGTTCTGCAAAAGGAAATACATGGCTCTAAGGTTAAAGGAATATAATTTTTAATTTTGCCCTTTAGAGCATTTATCATTTCTTTCCAAGAGTTATTGGACTCTAGGCATTCATATGCCATATGGATATATATATTCGCTTCATTTTGAAAATTCCAATATAAATACCACCATCTTCTTTTCTTTGGATCATTTGGCCTGAAAGTTTTAGATATCCTGTCCAATACTAAGTTGCGTATCAGTAAAATGGCTTGCAAATTATCTCACTGCTTGAATGGGGTAATTCTCTGCTTTCCATTTAACTCAAATTGGTATGTCCTTTAATTTTTATTTAATTTAATAATTATTCCAGTGACATAAAAATGAAATGTTAATCTCATCAAAATGGTTAATCATTAATTTTTGGTTGGTCTGGGGTGGGGTTTTTTGTTTGTTTGTTTGCTTTTGTTTTGTCGCTTTTTATTTACCTGGAATTCCAAGTTATAATACTTCAGCAAAAACAAACTTTATCTAGCTCAGAAAAAAATGGTGCTGGGGCCTTGAGAGGTTCCTTTCTTTGCAGTCAGTGTTTTGCTATGTGTCCCAATGATTCATCTGTTGCAGTGACTGATAGAAGGGATAAATCACAGGTTCTCTATCTCTGTCTTTGGCAGAGACACATATAGAACTTTTATTTCTGTCTAGAAAAGGTGTTGGGAAAAACTGTGTTGTTCATGTTAAATATTTGGTTTTGATTAAGAAGGTGCTCAGTGTAGTAGCAAAAAGACTGACTTTGGCTTGTTGGCCTCTGGTTCTTAGGATGGTCATGCAAAATACAAGTTCTGCTACGGACTCCTCTTGGTTCACACCTCAGGTCTGCAACGAAATGGCTTTATAGAATGTGATCAGAACTTGAGTGATGGAACACATCTCCTGGGGGGATAATTGAGAAGGTAATTTATCAGTTTCCCTGTTGGTTATTTAGCCTCCCTGTGCAGTCAGTATCTCTTTCTGAGACGTGTGTGAACAGTGAGTGTTTAGCTCATTTCAAAATTATGTTAGTTACGCAGCCAAGTCCTGGAAGATCTGGGGCCACCGAGACTTAAAAATAAATGTAGCCAGGTGAGCAAAATGAGTGTTCAGGTCCTCTTGCTCCTGGGGTTCCTCTGGAGAACCTCTGTCTTCCCCAAAAAATCATCTTACATCAGCTGATTTGTGGTACCTGATGTTTGCATATTCTTACCTGCTGTTTATAATTCAGGACTTTCCACTCAATCTTCCTTGGAGTGCTGTAACACAGAGTACTGACCTTGGTGTACATTTGATTGGTACAAGAAGCTCAGGGAGCTGCTTTGTCAGATACAAATTCTACCTGAACACTAGAAAAAATGATTAAACACTGAGCTCTTCTTTGCCTGTAGATATCTATGTGTTTCATGTTTGATACTCTTTTAATTTGGTCATGATGAATTGGGATTTACCTTTTTACTTATTGTCCTTTTTATTTATTTGTTCCTGAAGATGGTCTGGGTTTTTTATGTCTGGTGGAAAATTTTATGTCTGGAGGACATAACATTCATTTAACTTCACTGTATAATTCAATTATAGGAACACCTTGATCTTTTTTAATACAAACCACTTCTTCCCTTTGAATGGTGTTGTGAGTTGTTTAAATGTGCATGTTATTGGTCCACCAATAAAGGGTTGTGATTTTGTCCAGTAAAGAGAATCTCGGTCAGCAGAAGTTGTAGAGGTTTAGAGTGAGCAATGGCTTCTGATTTTTGCCTTTTAAGTCCTAAAACTCACTGACGGTCAGAATGACAGCCACTCACTCCTAGGCTGGACAGCAAGTACTGGTTTTATTTTCTTTTACTTCTCAGTCCCTAGTGTCTTCTACCTAATTTTCTTTTTCTTCAACTTCTACAACAAGTTATCAAGATCCCCATCCTAAGTCATTGCAGGAAGGGCACCCTGACTGAGAATTTGATAAATTACATCTTGTAATATGATTTAACTTTCAAGTATTCTTCATTCCTCCGGTGTTTTTCTCTTCACTTGCTCCATATGTTCACTTTCTGTCATCACCAGCTGTAGGAGATGTTTTTGGCTCTTGACTCCATGGTGTGTCCAGTTACAACCACTGTCTTCTAGGAGGAAAAGTTTTTAAAATACAGCCTTGATTTTTACTTTTCCTTTGCCAGTCATGCTGTTCACTTACCTGTGTGACTTGGTAGTTGAATGTTACACTGTTTACTGTTTCTGGAATAAATTCTGCTTGTATAGGAGTAGTTTTCTCTGGGAAAACTATAAAGAAAGGGAATAATGGCACACAATGGAAAGAGGCTGCCTATGAGAATGAACAAAAGAGAAGGGACTAAATAATGTAAGGAAGAACTAAAACAAAGCCATTTGAGAAGTAGTGATGGATTCAAAAGAGGTGGTTGTAAGGAAGAGAAAAATCAGTTTTAATTTTTAGATGCTCATGGAATAAAAGTCAAGTCTCCAGTGGAATTTTTTGATTTCTGAAGACTTACAGCAGTTACTCGGTGTTCCACTTTGGTTTTGTCATTATTGGGTTTTTAGTTAATCTTAAAACCAAAAGTATATGTTTATTTCTTTCTGCCCCCCCCGCCAATATTCTGTAAATCCTTCCTCTGAAGTGATTATGAGAAAATGATATTGCTTTTTATTTTCCCCCCCAATTAAAAAAAGTTAAATCTTTGTTGTGTCGCAGTACTGACATTGGTGAGTGATTAAGCACTGACTCTTCAGTCTCTCTTGCCTAAGGTTAACTTACGGGGATTTTCTAAATCCCAGCCTAAAGATTCTTGGCTCTCTTACTGCTACCTAGTTCCCATCAGTTCAAATGCTATTAGCTGATATATGCTCTGGTTGTGAGCACAATTCTGAGCAAGAAAACATGGAGTAGTTGTATGATTCAAGTGTTATACCTGTGAATTTTTTTTGTACAAGCTGTCCAGCTGATGTGGATCACAAGAAGACATGAGAAAAAATGTTACATCTTTGGAAACCAAAGAAATGCACCAGTACTGTCTCTTCAGAGTGGAGAGAAAGTGTTTTCTACTCATCAGCTATCCTGTTGTGGCTGCCACATACTTGGCTAGGGACACTGATCTGTAGGTGTCTATGTATCTACATTAAAAAGTTGAAAATTTTCCAGTGGATTGCATTTTTTTTTCTCTCCAAAAAAAAAACCTGGGGAGCTGGTGCAAATTACAAGATTATTCTGATGAAGGAAAAGAGAGATATTAAGTATTGGAATAAAAAGCTGGTTTGAAATGCGCATATTTGCTCAGACTGAAGAGTCTTCTGTAGCTGATTTGGACCAGAGACTATATATTCAATTTTGAAAATTCAATGAGCGCCCTTATCTCTAAGCTGTTGAGTGCTCTGAAATATAGGCCATAAATGGAACAAGTGTAAATGCTCCTTCAGACAGCTTCAGATAAATAGCTGAATTGGATGCCTTTCTTCTTGTTTTGACAAGAAATCTCACTCTCAGATACTCCCCATCTCTGCTGTTAAGGGTATTCTGTGCATGCCATGAAGGATTTACTGGTGTTCCAGTGGTTGCAGCACTCACCTGGGGCAGGGCTGCCTGGTTCAATCCTCTGCACTGCGTGAGGCTGAGATTGGGCATTAATGCGTCCCCCACTTTGTGGTAAATGTTTTAGGTGACTCCCGTGAAATAGGCATTTGTTTCAACCTTAGAAGACCTTAAATATCTCTCTCTGCAGACTATGAAAATGTTCACAGTCTAGGAAAATCATTTATCACCCTTCTAGACAGCTGAACAATCTGCCTCTGCATTCTGACCTGAAAAACATGATCTGAAGAGTTGCTGTGGGTTGGAGTTTCCAAGCACAGTGAGCAAGGCTAATCCAAATTCCTCCACCTTTCAGTTTCTGAATTTACTGCCCTTCATCTGGCAGGAGTCCAGTTAACCCTGCCCCTTTGGGGTTCACATTGTTAATAGAATTAATTCAGCTGTGCACAGCCAGTGCCACAGGTGCTGTCTTGTTTACCCTAAATGAACCTAGAACACAAAGATTCAAAGGAGTGGGCTCTTGTGCCAGAAAGGGCAATTATTTACTGTTGAATTCATACCCTTTTTATAAGAGAAGTTTTCCTGAAGTGGGATTGAAACAGGAAAGGATTGTTAGGTTGGCAAGAAGCACACAACCAAGTAGCAAGTTCATTCTTTTAGTCACTACTGCAGAGTTAATTTTCTTCTGCAGTACTGAATATGTCAAGTGGCAGGCTTTCTCCAACTTCCATTACCTGGTTTTAAATGGTGTCATTAGCAGAAGAGGAGGTCAGGGGAAAAAGCACAAGGGAAAGCTATCTGAGCTCAAAGCTCCAGATAAAAGCATGCTACAGATGAGAAGCTATATATAGTGTCCTCAGATTACTGAGCAGAGAAGTGAGCCAGGACAGAGGGAAGTATCCTGACTGCTCCGTTAAGTCAATTTCTGTTTCAGTAACCAAATCTTTCTCCATCTCTTAAGTATAATGGCTGAGTTTAATCCCGCTGTAAAATCTCAGAAGGTTGATAACTCAGGTTTTTTTGAGGGTAATCAAATCTCTTAATTCTGTAAAGAATTCTGAAATTCTTTTAATTAAAGTAAAGAAGCAAAGACTAGGGGAAGAAAAAATGGTTGGTTTTTAAGGAGCTTCTAAAGCTGTGTGGCATTTTGTGCCAATGACTCATGTTGTTAAGCAGCCTGTGGTACTGGATGGCTGGAACTCTCCAAAGAGGTGGGACAGTTCTGATGGAGGCCTCCAGAGATGACCTCATCATACTGGAACAACCCATTTTGCAGTTGTGGTGGCACCCACCAGCAATTCAGCTGCAAATCTATCAAGAGTTGAGCGCAAAGATAAATTCCAAACTGAATGAATCAGAGGGACTTGGAGCCCACAACATTTGTGTAAACACAGTCCTGTATGAAAATATTTTAAGGTGTAGGAATATTTTAAGATCCTGATTAAATCTTCAGACTATTAAGATTATATGTGCTGAAATAAAAATTTAAAGAACATTATTTCTTCAAGCATGTACTCAAATGTTGTGTAATAGTCAAAGTCAGATTGTTCAGGGCATAATGAAACCTTCATGTGCCAAAATTAATGGTAACTGAGTTGAAAAAGTAAGTTTTGCTAACAAATTTCTTTTCATTTTACACATGGGAAATGAGTCAGAGATTAAATGCCCAAAATTATGCAGGAATAGCATTGGTGTTTGTTGAACTGAAATGTGAAAGCACCAACTCTGAAGGAGGATCATCCTTGGCTCAGTATCTTTCTAAATTAGAAGGTGGTAAGAGACAGTGCTCCCATTCCACGCTTCTGTGTTCAGTGTATTTCTCAGAGAGGAAAAAATCCATTTTGCACACATTTGCAAGGCAGCAGATTGAAAAAAAATTTTTCACATTAATCTTTCCTATAGAGTTTCGAAAACCATTCAGTGTTGATCTCAATTTACTATATTTATTTCAAAACAAAAACTTAGTACAAACTGAACATAATTTCTTTGCAACCCTCTCTGAAAATAACTGAAATTGAAAATATTCAGAATGCTTGAGGCTTCTGTTAAATGAACCAGCCAACACTGACACCCAAGAATTTCAGTTCTGCTGAGATTTTTTTGGGGGAATGGCCAGGGAAAGAAGTGTAATTTATAAGGCTGCTGGCGTGCATGTCCTAATCCAACAATTTGTAACAATAAACCACAGTCTGAGAGAACCTCGAGTTTTGCCCATCATGCACAGTCAACTGACGTGCTGTAGCCTTCTCAGTTTCATATACAATGAGGAAAATCAAATATCTTCTGTTTCAGGAGAAAGGGTTAAAGATATTCAGCATGATCCTTTTAATCTCTTGATAGGTGTTGAGATATGAAATTTAAGAATGAAAGTCTTAAACACTAAAAATCAGAAATAATTGTACAGTAAAAATGTACTTAAGGATAGCTGAAATACTTCTCTCTTCTCTAGAGCTACTGGAATTCTTTCCAGTGAGAGGTATCCAGGTGATAACCTAAAGAAAAACTAATTTAGATTGCAGAACTTTACTTGAAGAAGCCAGAATTCAATATGTAAAATGTAGAGTAGGAACTGAAAGGTTTCATTGATGGATGCACTTTGTTAACATCTCCATCAAAATGGTTTTCAGGAATTTTGGGAGGGAAGTAAGAGTTAGCCACATTCCAGTTAAAGTCACTCAGTGAATGAGTTATTTATTGACAAAAGGGGAAAGAATGAAATAAAAAAGGATGAAAACTGCCTTGTTAATGGGATGGATTAGAATCTGAAAGTACCAGTGTTCATAGGGTAGAACAAATATAACCTAAAGCCAACAGGGACCTAAATTAAAAACTTGTCATGTTTTTCAGTTGAAATCCAGCAAAATCAGGCTCTTAATGATAGGATAAGAAGTAAATATCAATGTATGTTTTCCAGATCAAAACATTTTAAACCAGAAGATCAGTAGACAACTAAATGAAAGCTGCTTTTTAAATCAATTTAAGTCCAATTAAGTTTGCCTGGATTAGCCAGGGAAAAGGGAGGGGAAAAGAAATCCCTGTTGATGTACTGCTAAGCAAATGCAAATATGGTACTTTCTAGTTCAATGTTTGTAAATACGGAAAGGTTTTTTCCAGACAATCACTTAATGTTCTGGTGTGTTCCAGAGCTGTTGGTTTGCATTCTTGATTAGATTTTTAGTACTGGTTTTGTCAGTTGTGTGCGTGGATGTGCTGCCTGCTGGTGTGCCCAGGTTCCTTCTCCTTGACCATCATTCCTGAGTTGATTGGCTTATTTCTGCCAGTGGTGGGAGAGTGGGAATTAAAAAAAAAAAAGTAAGGAGAAGATTGTATATTTGGCATTTTTAGATTTTTTTCTTAAGAGAGGAAATAGTGGGGATCACTGAAGATCTCTATTACAGTACCTGAGCCTTTTCCCTGTGTATTAGTACAGAACGTGCACTGGGGAGGGAAGTGAGGAAGATTTGGGTAGAGATACGGTGATTATCAACGGCAAACAGAATTTCTGTCAGGTCTTGCACAAGGATAATTCGCTCAGGACTCATTCACAGACAAAGGAAGAAAAGCTCAGTCATGGTCACAGTTTGTGAAACTTTCTTCTGTGGTGACGTGAGGTGAAAGTGCTGTATCCTCAGCACGTGGGGTTCAGCTCAAGGGGTGCTACAATTCATGTCTCAAAATATTTTCCTGTTGTTCATTTGAGACCCACCTTCCACCTTGAATCATGCTGGGCCATGGTTAATCATGTATTTTCCCAATGATTTTCACTTGTGTCACTGCAACGTAGCTGTACATACGGCATAAATTCTAATTTTTAATGAGCAATAATGGGGAGATGACCTAGAAAGAGAGATAGGAGGAAGAGAAGGATTTTCTCGTTTTAGAGAAAATGTTCATTTTATCCTATTTTTATACCTGCTTATGTAAATAGGAAATGTCTATTAAGATTGCAAAGACAAGGATTTAAAGTTGTGATAAATAATATGGGCAGAAGAAAGCCCTGCTGTTTAACGTTGGCACGCGGCTTTCTTGCTGTGAATGCAAAGCTGTGCCATCTGATGTATGTTTTGAAGTCCTATCTGTAATAATCTGTTCCACTAAATTTATCACAAAAAAATTAAAAAAAAAATAATTCCACAAACCCACAGAAAATCAAGTCAACACCTCTTTATCTATTGCTTTGCACTGGAGCAGATTAACAGAAGAGTTTGCCATGTAGATTTTGATGGGGGAGTGATTAAAAGAGCAAGGATTCTTTTTTTTTGGATATAAGGAGGCACAAAAAGGGAATGGGATGTTTTAATTATTCTCATCATAAACATCTTCCTGTAAAAGTTAGAGGGCTGTTGGATAGAAAAACTGTATTTGCTGTGGATTTTAGCAGTGCAGGGAATTTTCTCGTTGCATCAGTCCAACTTGAGATGTAAAGCTTCTGAAAATGCTGGAAGCATGATAATAAACCCATATTTATTAGTTTTTCTTTCCAGTTTTATTGGGATAAGGACAGGGAATTTGTAGAAAAGTGAAGTTATGCAGAAACTGCTTGCTTATTGATACAAAAGTCTATCTATTTCAATAATCAAAAAAAAAAATAAGAAACCAATTCCATAGCAAAAATGTCACTCTAGCACATTGAATGTAGTACTGGGTATTTTTATGAAGTAAATATAAAGTCTTTCCATTTCAGTTTTGGCCAATTACCCAGCAGTGAAGATGAAACTTGCTTTGTACTAAAGCTAATTAATGTGGAATTTGGGGTTGCTTACCTGAAGGAACAGCACATACCCATGTGTTTCCTTTGCAATAATCACTTCTGAATTCTACCTATTTCAACCAAATTTAGTCGAGGAGTGCAAGACAAGATGTTCCTAATGGGCTCTGTGTAACTAGGCAACCATGTGACAGAGAGAGACCAAATTCATGGCCTTCACTTCACTGCAAGAACTGTCTAAAATTATCTAAAAACTTTATTAGAAATCAGGAAATATGGTAATGAAAAAGAAATGGTTGTCTTAATCATGACAGAATATTAAATTAGAGTTTCCAGTCTACTAATCCTATGAAAATCTATTGCTGGAATACAAAGTCAGGAAAACAAGCTTCACAAATACACCTTGATATGAATATGTTTGAAAGAATGGGAAAGATACTGAAAATAGCACCAATTTTGATGGTTTAAAAAGGAGGTTGTCACACGGAGCCAAGAATTGATGTGCAAGAAATTCAGTATTATAAAGTAGGTGCTGAAGAAAGCTGTATGTTTAGAAGAAAAGATAATGTTGAAATTTGTGTGATATTTGGATACCTATCTCAGTATCACGTTTCAGCCAAAAAATTGGTGTTTCAGGAGAAGCATGGGAATAAAGCTCTCATACTTAGTGCTCCCTGGTTGCAGTTGTGTTTTAGGTCAAACTCTTCCAGAGAACAGGGTGGTTTCTATGTTTGTTGCCATCCCCACCAAACGTTTTGTTCAAAACCTCGCACAATCCCTGCTGGAGTCTTTGTGAGCTTCCAGCTTTCACAGCCTTCTTTGGAAGGGATTCCCCAGCTGAGGTGAATGCACAAAAGGCACCTTTCTGTCTTGTTTTTCCTGCTTTCCCATTAACCTGGGTCAGTCTATCTATGGTCATTAGCTCTTCTGTGGAAGGAGCCAACATCAGCCTTTCCCAACTCATCTTCTCCTCGACACTCACGATTTTATGCCTTTTTATCATTTCCTGCCTCGCTTATCTTTTTCCAGTGTGAGAGGGTGTAATAATGACATCACACATCTGACACATCCTCACTGTGATTCTTTCTCCTTACTTGAACCTGTGTGGGGCAGGAAGGGACAGGAGATATTTTTGTCCTCCAAAGGTACATTTACTACCAATGTAGTAATTATGGCTTTAAAAAGACACCCAAAAAACCCCAATTGGTCTGATGCTGTCAAAATATTTTGCTTAAGCTTCCAATATTACATTAAATGGCTAAGTTGTATCACATTATGTAGCAGAAAGATGGGAATAGAATCCAAATGGATTTAAACAGTAAGATCTGAAAATTACTCCTTCCAGCCTGAGGTATCAGAGGAAAAATAAAATTAACTTCTCTTTTGAAACTGAAAGAGCCCAAACTTGGGTTTACTCTGCTGTTTAGGGAATTTTATTTTTAAATTTGCAAAGCAGCTTCCATCCAGCTAAACAATCTTACTTTGTGGAAGTGGGCATGAAGAAGTCTAAAAAATACACCAGGGCACTTCATGTGCACATGCACAGTCACTTTGAGAAGTGACAGAAGAAAACGTAAAAATAACCAGTGAGAAAAGCCAAAGCACAAAAGGAGACACAGTCACCAAGGCACACTGAGAATTACAAATAGGTTAGTGCTAATAAAAAGGTTGGTAAAGTCCATAGCTAAGATTCAGAAGAGGAGCAAAACCAGCACATAGATATGCTAGTGTGGCTAAAGCATTTTCACCTTTTTTCTTAAATTTAGGGTCAAAAAACCCCAAGCCATAATTGGGCTGTTATATAGAGCCAGCCACTGAGAAACACACAAGCCCTCAGCACAGAATACATTAACATTTTCTAATTACAATTTAGAGGCTTTTAAACATCTGCACCCAGTAAACTTCATTCTGGGTACTTAAGAGGTGCCAATGAACTCTAAAAGCAGTTTGGGGAATAAGTGAGGTACCAGAGGATTGGCAAAGGGAGAATTTGCTTTTGATCTTTAAAAAGAGCTGGGGAGGGGAGGAAATCTTGGGAGCTGTGGGTTGATTAGCTTCAGGTTACTTCTAAAAAAAAGAAAGGTAGGAAAATAAGTTATCATTACCAGAAAACAAGGATGTGAATAATTGTTATGGATTTAGGTCAATTGATCCAGTTTCCCTCTACAACACATTAATAAGTGCTGTAGACAAAGGAGAGTGTCAAAATTGCAGTTCTATTTGCAGGAGTTTTCACCTTTTAGTAAGTAACGGTAACAATTTCAGTAAATCTTTTCACCTGACATTCTCATAAGCAGCCCAGGGATCCACAGTCTAAATACAATTTGAAATATGCCAAGGTGGATACAAAACTGTCTTGAAAAACATATGGAGAGTAGCTCCCAGAGATTTATTATCAAAACAGAAGAATGTGTTAAGAGAAGTTTCTTGGAGTTCTTGAATTTGAGAGCAGTCAATGCTGCAGTCAGTTTTTAGATGATAGATCACAGTCTGTGGCCATGAGATTGTCAGGGCTGCAGGTACACTGAAAGAGAGAGCAAAAGTTCAAATTTGTTTTGCCAATTTTAAAATACAGTCTGAAAATGTTTAAGGGATGCTACTAACTACAGAAAAATGTAAGGTTTTACTCTGACACACAAATAATGTGTCAAAAATGAGCCAGCAACCCTGCACAAGTTAATCCTGTGTGCCAGCATTATGGTTTGGGATGTAGCATTCCAAGTAGGACAGAGAGCACTTGAGTCTGGGGAAGAATAAGGGTCTGGAAACCACTAATTATGAGGAGTGACAGAATGACCTGAGGCTGTTGTAATAAAAATGTGATGGAGAACATGAAATCTTCAGTAGTACAGAAAAGGTGATTATGGGATGATTACTCAACTTTTCTTTTTCGTGCAATGAATAACTAAGCTGCAAACCTTTCAAAGGATGTTTTGCAAACCAAAAAGATTATCAGGCTGGAAAAATGTAAAAATCTTGAAATTAATGTCCAGAATCTCTGTACTGCAGTTGCTGAAATTTTGGAGACTTTTACAAGGGAGGTCTCTCTTTCCACACCAGTTTTTAAAGGATTTTTCTAGCCCATGTGCCACTGACTGCTACTGGAAAGAAAAATATTTTGGTAGTTTGCTGTTTGATCTGACACAGTCTGGTCTAGGTGTTTCTCTGCTCTAAAAACAGAGTTAGTGGGGTTGGGTGCAGTAGGTACAGTACTTTATGTATGTGGACATCTAAAAGAAGAATATTTTCCCTACTCATCAGGTATTGCTTGCAAAGCAGTGACTTCAGTTGTTTGTTAGGAAAACTTATTTTAGGCAATTGCAGGGAGAAGAACCACTAAAATGAAAGGCTTGTGTAATGACCTGCTAGAAAATATGCAGCTTTGCTGCCAACTTCGAAGAGTCTTAGAAGCTGAACAGGTTAGAAAAACAATTGTTATGAAGAATCACATGTATAGCTGGTGCTGCTTTGGAGGAGGATAAGCAGCAAGATTTCTTGAGTGCCTTCAATCCTCTCAGTCTGTGATGAATTTCTCCCTCAATCTCAGAGAGAGTAGCTCACAGATAGTGTAATCAAAACCTCAAAATTTAGGGGATTTTCAGTGAGCCGACAATTGAGTGATGACTTGTCAAACCTGTCTCTGACCAGTCTCAGCTGGCAGCAGCGTTGGCAAAGAGCTAAGGGCTCAGTTCCCCTTTTGACACCAAAGTGGATATCTGCATTATTCCAAAGTGTGCAGATGTTTGATACAAAGCTGTGTTCAATAATCTTAATCTGAGATGAGAAATGTTTGGGGCTGAGCAGTTTTACAGTCAGATGTGAAGCTGATGTACAACATCTTTCTTTTCTCCTTGGATGGCAAAAGCAACTAGGAGTTCTGGATTATCCATATAATGGAGTGATAAAGGTAGTAAGACTCTGCTCATAAACCTCTATTTTCTCCCAAAATGTGCATTGCACCTAGACGAAATATTTAAAAAGGACTCCAATTGAATTTCTTTCCCTTTTTCTGAGGATTTCTTTTCTGCCTATACTTATGTTTCGAGCAAGTCAAAGGCAGACAATAACTAAGGTTGAAGATGGGTGTCAATGGTTCACACCTGTGTTAACAATTAGAGCACAAAAATATATACTTTTGTTCATTATGGAATCTCACTGCATAGGAGTGTCAGCAGGAGAATACTTCACATTAGTTCTGTAGATTCTTAACTGTGCAAATGTGAATTTGCTGTTTGCTTTGAATTTTAATACCCTCGAAAGATTAAATAATATTTCTTCCTTTTGGAAGGCAGAGATTTTATTATAAAACCTGCAGAGGAAATAAACATAGAAATACTCACCTAGGGCCTGCTTTAATTCACATGAAAGCTGAGACAAAAGCTTTTGTTGTCTCTGCTAAAAGTTGGCTTATTGCATACAGTTTAGTAATTTTCTGAGTCAATTAAAGTGGGACTACTGTGATCCCTTGGGGGGCTTGGCATAAAGATGCAGTTCAGGAGAATGTCTTGCTGTTGGATTTCCACTTGTTCTGCTGAGTTTGGCTGTGTGGAAGAGCTACTGATGTAGCCTCATGTCAGGTTTTACATCTCTCCTAAATCGTGCTTTATCACTTGCTTGGGTTTATTTCAGTTTTTGTGAAGGCAAATCTTGCCTACTTCTGATAATATCAGCATAGACTGGAAGGGTATCAGGGTTTATTGCAAGACATCTACAGCTGGATCTGTGATCTTAAAAAAAAACCAAAAAACCAGCAAAATAACCTACAACCAACAAAAAATACCCCAAACAAGCAAACCCCAAAACTTCACAAGGCCAAACACCTCTACACACACACACAAAACAATGAAACCTCACTGTTGTGTGCATCTTTCTGTACTGTTTGCAAATATTTAGATTTCTCATGCTCTGACTATCTACATACATCAAGTTTTGGAATAAATAGGCTCACACGACAAATCCAGCACATCCTTCTCTTTCTACCACTATGTGTCAGGGGATTCTTAAGTAAAAAATGGAAATTACTGAGGAAAACTTTGCACTGGGACCAATTCTGTATGTGCTAGATAATTAGTTTGATATCTGAAGGCTGTGGTCAATTCATGACTATAATGTATTACCCAAAGGAGCATATTTATCACACAGGTTACTCAACAGCAGCTCACAGTCACAGCTCAGATAATAGTTACACACATGGTCACTGTGTGATCAGCCTCATGTTCCATCAGACTGCACTGTGCTTCATAGCCTGTTTCATTTAGGATTCAAGTTGTCAATCACATCTCAGCTGCACAGGAATGATCACCAGACACAGTTCCTATTGATGGCCAGAATAATTAGGAGTGACCACTTTACTGTGAACACTGCAAAAAAGTAATGTCTGCAAGGAAGTACATCAGCAGACAGCAAACTCAGCAGAAGGCACCCTGATGCTGAATTTAAAATACAGATGTAATCTGTAAAATTATATGACAGGAAAAATATTGGAGTACTGAATGTTGTAACACTTGAGAAAGCAAATGGCTGGCCTATCTCTGGGTAGAATATTTCCTAAGCTCCTGAATTTCTCATACCTTCAAAGAGCTAGACTAAAATATCCCTCTGTTAAAATGAGCTGTCTGTACAATATTGAAAATACTTGCAAAAAGTTTTGCAAAAGCAGACTGGCTTTAAAAAAATGCCTGCAGTTCTTACATTTCCTCAAAGATCTGAATTCTTCAGGGCACCAAATTTTCATAAGCCCCTGTCTGGTCTGAGAGGGACGAGCATGTTCAGGTCACTAAAGTGAGCCACACTGCATTTGAAGGTGCAGGTGGTTTTTTTTACCGAATCAATCTGGTGCAATACAATGGTGGAATGCACACAGGTGCTCTGTTCCTTTACCTGACCCTGGAAAAAGTCAGTTCTTCATCAGCTGAGGAGAGAGGCCAGGTAGTTTTACATTTAAAGAAAACTAAAGGCAAATTAGCAGCATTTTATTTAATGTTTGTCTGGCTCACTGCGTCTGACCATGCACTTGTATTGTGGAGTTCCCGTGGCTTGTGTTAGAGCTTTATAGACTAAATAAGAAAGGATAATCTGTTAAAAATCAGTCACCAATGGTCTTTGTAAATAGGTTCTCTTCAGAATAAAGGTTATATAGTCCATGTTTGCTTACGTTCCCACTATTGCTCACTGAATACCTTGGAGTTCTTTTTCCATCTGTCCCTGCAATATCCTTCATCTAAAGGGAAAAAAAAATAATCTTTTTACAAACTAGAATATCAGGAACAGAGTATTGTCCACACGAGTGGGATATATCTGAGCCGGTTCAGGTGTTACAAGCAGGACAATTCTTTAACAAGGAGCTCCAATCTGTCACTACTCAGCTGTGACACAGGGTTTGAACCATCCATCTAGAGCAATATGCTCGTAGTTGAGCCATTTCATAGTTTACAGACTGCTGCAGAGGGTCATGCTGGCATTCACCACGTGACTGGCCAGAAACCTTTAGCAAGGGAGAAATTGAAATGCAGGTCCCTACAGCTCACCTTTTTTTACCAGACATCAATAAGCAGTAATTTGAGGTGCAAACACTTTTTCTTCTCCAAGGGTTTTTATGAAAGAATGAGATTTCTGATGGGAACGACTAATGATGGCAGTTTGGAGACAGTTGTGTAATTGCTTTTTTTTGAAATATTTTTCACATTGAGTTTTGTGAGCATGGAATTACTATTGGTATATTTTCTGCTTAATAAGTAATTTTTCAAGGCATTGCCTAAGCAATTAGACAATCAGTTATGCATCTCTTGAGAGCAATAGTAGTATAACTAATGGAAACCTCCAGGTGTGATGCTGAAAATGGACTGCCAGCTATTTCTTATTGTTCCTTCAAAATTGCTTGAGGTGGTGGATGCCTTTTTGCTTGCTAACAGAAGGACAAAATTATTTGATTTATTATTTTTTTTTCCTAAGCACAGCTAGTGAACATTCTTATGTAGGAACATAATGGTTTAGAGACATTATTGTGGCATGTAACCATGTGCCTGTCTACCTGTTTGATGCAGCTCTAACAGATTCTTCCTTGTTTGTATACAAAATCTTCATATTTTTAAGTTTCCATCTAAAGCAAAAAGGAAATTGGATATAGCATTTCCTCCCACAATATAAATTAAGGACAGAAAGTTTGCCTGGTCATGTCCGGTTGGAATTTTGACCTTAAATATTCATGAAAATGGGTAGCTGCTTGCCTAATTCCAGGCTGTGCTCCCATATGCGAGGATGAAAAGTCAGAAAATTGGTCATTGTCTAGGGCAGTTGAAAGGAACATTTCCTGCAGTACCCTAGAATCTGGAAAAGGTTCATCAGTGCAACTGCTGAATCAGTGGTTTACACCCAGTAGCAGTAATTACTGTAGATGCTGAAACACCACTTTGCCAGAAGAATTACTGCTGGCTGGAGAGACTCAGAACCCTAAATTCATGGTGTTATAAAGGGGTTCTGTTAGTCTGTGGGGGCTGTTTCTTGTGAATGATCATCTCCTAAACCCTCTCTAACTCCTCACTGCCTCATTTGAATGAGAAGTTGGACCAGATGCCCTCCAGAGATCCCTTTCAGCCCACACTTCTTGTAACTTTTATGATTTCTAAGTGCATGTGTATGCATAAAGTACTTGGAGACTTTACAAGTGTAAATGGATTTCTGGGCTGAAAGAGTTTACAGAAGGAAATGACACCTACAGTATCTTATGTGAGGTGATGTGGGGGAATTTACTGGTGAGGAACAAGTTCAGTAGTGCTTTCTGTCAGAAAGGCACTTGAGAAAATAATTATGGATGAGGAGCAGGAAAATGCTCTGAGGAGAGGAGGATATGACTTAACAATGCACAAGGCAACTTTCTATTATACGTACAGAAGAAATCTCACTACACATTAGAGTAGCTATCTAAAGGTGAAAAGACTTGAGAGTTTTCTAGGCTCCCTCTTTAATCAACAGATAGATAACACTTTAGATGACAACTTGTCCTTAAAACAGGGGTAAGTAGGGATAGTCACTGATAATAAGATTTGTTAGCATCACAGTAATATTTTCATTTACAGCCTTTTATTTTTCTTTACAGTGATATCAATGGAAAGTGCTGCATTTAGTTTAAAATCTTTTATAATGTTAACCTGATTTCAGTTTAATTGCTTTTAAGAATCCCACTAATTTAAGTTGTAGAAATGAATTATTCAATGATAGATTTGAAGCTGGAAGTCATTGGACAAATTCTACTCGAAAAGCAAGTCTCACATTTCTTTTTCTGTTGCTCTGGTAATATTGGGAAGAGATGATAAATTCATGTCTAGTAGTATATTATGTAAGATAAATGAGAGGATCACAGAGCAGTTGAATTTGGAAGGTATCTTCGGAGGTCATTTTTTCCAAACCTCGTGCTCAAACAGGGCCACCTAGAATCAGCTGTCGAAGACTGTGCCCAGATATCCCCAAGAATGGACACCCCACAGCCTCCCTGGGTCACCTGTGCCAGTGCTCCATCGCTCTCCCAATCCAAACGTGTTCCCTGATGTCCAGAGGGACCCTCCCGTGGGTCAGTGTGCACCCATGGACCCTTGTCCTGTCCCTGGGAGCCAGTGCTGAGCCTGGCTCTGCCCCTTTTCAGTCTCTCCTCAGCTGTTTAGAGACGTGGGTGAGATCTGGCCTGAGCCTGAGTGCACAGATGCTCCAGTTCCTTCATCCTCTTTGCTGCTCTGCACTGGACTCTCCAGTGTGTCCATGTCTCTCTTCTACTGGAGAGCCCAGAACTGGTCACGGTACTTTGGTCATGGCCTCACCAATGTTGACAAGAGGGAGAGGGATGACCTCCCTCAACCTGCTGACAAATGTATTAAGGAAAGTGGTATTTGAAGAAAATGGTAATACTGCAATATTTTAGTATTTTAGATAATATTTTCAGGCTTTATTTATTTGTTCAGCAAAATCTGTAATTTGTTTTTATTCCAGGTTGAATCATTTTGACTTGCACAGCTTTCACTGAAACACACCTGATGATTATCTTGCAGCTAAAAAGACTAATAATGGACAAATGATTAAATCCACAAAGTAATGAGTGCTGAGCGTTAAAACAGGTGTATTATGGATACTACCATATGTTTGGAACAGAACTTCCCTCAGAATTCCTATAAATTTCTTCTGGTATTAAAAAGTAAACTGTCTCTCATCTGTAACAATCTGACGTGCTCAGATAACAGATGGCTTGGAAGCCCTTACAGGTTCTTCTCCCTCTATAAAGATGCTCTAAAAATGAAGTGTATCATCTATTATTTTTCTGCGCCCTTTTTTATCACTTTCTGACTAAACAGAAAAGTGATGTATTACAGGGCAGTTGCCCACACTGTGACATTTCAAATGTGATTATCAAAATGTAGCACACTGGGGGTTGAGGTTTCTCAAATGAATGTGACAGGAGTCAGCATTTCACAAGTGCATGCTCCGTAATCTCAGCACTCGGTGACTCCCTGGGTTGTCTGTGTGCCACAGTGGAGTTCCTGCCGCTCCACGGCACAAGTTTTGAATTTCTTAGTCTATATAAACCTACAGGCTGCTCCTGGGGACTTTCTCAAATTATTCTTAGAAAGCGTTTTTTAAAGGCAACAAATTTGGCAGACTGAAGCTTTTGTCTAAGCTGAAGTTCGACCAGCTCCTGGTACAGAATGCCCCTCAGCAGCCACTTTCTTCCTTAAGTACAACGTCTTCAAACTGTGCAAACTTTTATCAAAAGCTGGATGACTTTTATAAATGTTTGTTTGTGTACTGATCAGGCAACAAGGCAAAAGGAATTGTGCCGACTATCAAGACAAGAGCCTGGAGAGACCAGAAAGCGATAGAATCACCAAAAATCACTCAGGCCTGGTACACCAGAAAGTAGAAAAAGTCACTCAGTCACTTTGAATATTGTTCAGAAGAAAGTTCTATAACTGTCACCTCTCATCACTTCTTAAGGGAACTTAAGATCACAAACTACAGGGAGAGAAAATTCCTTCCTTCCTGGATTATTCTTCTGTCTGAATGTATTAATTGTAATTGGTACCTGACCTCCAGGTTAAACAGACATTCCTAGCACAGACCTGATGCATCAGCAGTGGAAAATAAAAGGAGTATCTTGTGTGCTTATTCAAGTGAGCTTTTTACGAGGCAAACCATGGGCTGTCTGTGTACATTCCTGCACAGCATCAGTGTGAATCATGTATTGACCTCCTTACAGAGACCTGGGTCTCTGTGTGATTCTGCCACTGACAGAAACATCACATCTGTTACTCTCTCGGAGCTACTACTGATGTGTCTTAAACTATTGAATTTTTTAGCTTTTTTTTTTTTTTTTTTCTCAAACTCTGTCTGTTGCTTGGCATTCCCAAATAACTGTTTTCCAGCTGTTTTCTGTCAGAGGTGTGAGGGGATACGAGGGAAATGAGCAGTGAACCACTGGTTTATTTGACACCTCTTTATAATCCTTTTATACAAAGTTCTTTGCATTCACTGGGGAGTAGTGTCCAAACACAAATCTTTTTGCATAATCCTATTCAGTTGGAGGTTTTGTTTCATCTTCCAAGGGAGATGGGCTTCCTTCTATTTCAGTTTATTCAAAGGAGATTTTTGAGGCATTTTATGGGACAGAGTATTTAATACTGTTTAGTGGAGTGAAGGAGTTGGAGCACACGGGATGAACTCACCAAGATCAACTGTGACTGTAAGTTAAAGTCACCTGTGGGCTACTTTAATCTTTCATTTGTCTCCATTTGCTTCAGCGTGAAGGCTTTTGCACTGAACTAAAAGTGATACTATTTTAATTGTTTTTGTCAGAAGGGTAGGTCATTCTAAGAAGAGTCAGACACAAGTTGGTGCCAATTTCTTATGTCAAACCGAGAAGCTCTTATCTTTTAAGCTCTGATTAAAATATAAAAGCACATAAGTAATTCCCCCATTTTAAGCTAGAAATGACTCAAGGCATGTATAAAAGTTGTCTATTGCTTCCAAGTGTCCAGTATTATTCCACGGTAAAAAATTATTTCAGATATCTTCTGCTGTCTGGGCTGTTTGCTTCCAGGAATGAAACAAAGTCTGGTAGCCAAAGAAGTCAGGAAAACACATTTTGTAGACAGTAAATGAACTTTTGCAAAGTAATGCTACAGATCTATATTTAAATGGCAATATCTTCTTTAATGCATTAAAAGACCACAATAGAACTGTTCAAAGTCACATGAAAATGTGTTGTAAAACACAAGAGGAGGAGAAAGCAGTGAGGGGAGCTCCCTGTGAATATTCAGCTGTACCATAAGTAACAGACAGGTTTGTATTAGTGCTGCAACCCAACACCAGTTTTACGGGGACACTAAGCTTTCTGATAATGATTTGGATAAACTGATCTGTGACACTGAGGAAATCCTGACTACAACCGAAAAAACCCAATATTTGAGGAAGATGTTGATCTGCTAAAAGCGTGAGATAAGGGTAAGATAAGGCAAATCATTCGTGTGTCCTCACTTACCTCGGGAATAACTGGGCACCTAATTCATGTTCTGTATTTTAACAGCTGGAGGAAATACAGTCTTTAACCTTATGTTTTATTCCTGATGCACCGTGTACTCTACAGCTACTTTGACAATAAAATTATAGTTCTGTTTAGATGATGAAGTCTTACAGAAATAGCAATTTTTTCAACTCTTAAACATAAAGGTTACCTCTGGAAGTAGAATTATGGAGGGTGTATAGGCTGCTGAAAGATTTTAAAGGAATTGAGATTTTCACTGGGAGAGAGAGAAAGAGACAAGCATCAAGTGATCTTTCCTGCCCCTTTTCTCCTATCATAATTCTTTCAATTAAGTATATTCCTAACTGCTATGAACTGTCTTTTCTGAAACCAGTACTTTAAAATGAATGTGTATGAGGTTGGGTTTTTCCTCGCTTTTTTTGTTTGTTTTAGGGGTTTTTTTGTGGTGGTTTTTTCGTGGTGTTTTTTTTTTTTTTGCTGAGGGGGTTGAAGAAAAATGTTATGTTAAAGAATTCAAAATCTTGCATCAATAGAAGAATTCTTTAGCAACCTTAGTTTTTGGATATAATGGCGTAAAATATTGTCTACTAAAACCTCTTAAGATGCTGCAGTGCGTACATAAAAATCCAAACTTTGATATCTTTAATTTTTCACACGCACACACCATAATCTGTTTGATTTTACAGTTCAGCAAACTCAGAGCATCCATTCTACCCCACTGCGAGAAACGCATTAGCAGCTGGGGAACCCAGATTCCAAACATCAGTGCTGTAAATTATTAAAGGACCATTGTGTGTGCATTGTGATGGGCTGGCACAGTGTGCTTGAACCCACACATCAACAAGTTCTGTCAAAATGAGTTATTCATGAACACTAGGCCAATTTCTGCCTGGAATCCTTATTTCATTTGGAATCCTGTGGCAAGCAAAATGATTTCCACTCTTGGGGTATTGTTAAACTGGGGGTTTTAGGCTGCATCATGTTTTCTCTGTGTGTGTGTGGCTGAAAAAAAAAAACTTTAGAAGAAAACCTTCACATGTTATAACAGTTTTGCTCTAAAATGGATAACAGATAATCACGAATTTCATGTTGGCTCATGAGGATTTTTGTACCTCCTGTGTTGATTCCCATTTTGGTTTGGATGCTGGCAGTGTGCATACCAGCTGGGAACTGAGCTCCTGTTCTTAATGTTATTATTCAGATGGGTGTTTTGCTATTTCCACCATCAGGCTCTGCATTTGTAGTGTCCCCTTCCAGGCACCAGTAGCATCCCAGTAACTGAGCACACTGACATGTGTTTTGGCTATTTTCTTTTTTTAATTTATTACCTTTTAGCAGTGAAAGAGGCATGAGATGTACTTCTTGCAGGTTTTAATTTTTTTTCTGTCCTTTCATTAACCCTCTATTTCACAAGCATCTTTTTGCAAAATCTTTGCTGTTACATAAAAAAAAACAAAACAAAAAAAACCCAGAAAGTGCACAGCTTTCTGGCTTCTAGTACCCTTTCAGAAGCAAACACAGTGACCATAATCACAACTAGTGTTGGTGCTGTTCACTGCATGGCAACAAGGTAAAGGCACTACGTGATGCTGACACGTGTGCAGCACACGAATCAGAGCTGAGTCAGGGATCAGAATTCCCTTTGCAGATTGGAATTGTAGCCACCAGAATCCCAGTCAATGATGTCGATAAATACAGTTCAGAGATGACAAACCCGGGTGATAAATCGACTCCCAGTTGATTGAGTAGCTCACTGGGACAGCCCTGCTGCTCACAAGGTCTGATAATAATGGCAGCTTTGGCACTGCAGTGCAGATTACTGCATTTCAGGGAATTTTTTCCATGGTCTATAGCAATGGGAATAAGGCCTTACTCTGCATCCACCCGAGAGATGGTGCCTCCAAGTTATGACACCTTTTTGTCTTGGGTTTTGGCAGAGGGAGAAAGGGAGGAGAGTTAAGGGGAAAACTTATGCCCAAAAGGGGAGCCAGACTTAAGTAAGATGTGAGAAAGTGAGTAAACAAAACCCTTTAAAAGGTTAAAATTATCCAGTACACTCATGGCATTTTCCTTCATCTGTCCAAAATTTAAGTCCTGGGGGTCAAGCTACAGTGCTTGGGAAATGAGGCAGAATTTGCACTAATATAATGACAGTGTTCTTTATAAAACATTTTGTTTGTTTTATCTGTCCTTATTCTCTTGTGATGTGGCATTCCCTCCCTGTAATTCTTACCCATCATTCACTGAAATGATCCTTTACAGTGGGAACTGAAAAATGCACATTAGCGAAGTGAAAATGCAGGAGGTTACTTTATGAAATTAATTATTCAAGGGAATGTGAGGCACAAAGCCAACCTAGTAAAACAATCAGGTAGATGAGCAATTTATTTCCTGGGAGAAGAAGGTTTAAAGTTTGGCTCAAAGAAAGTAAGCTCTTCTCACAGCAGCAAAAAGAAAGAAATGTTACGCCTTCTGCTAATAACTCTCTGAATATAAAAGCAGAAGTTAATGCATGGGAGCTAGTGTACATCATAGAGTGGTTTATTATATGCTTCTTTATTGCTGTAAATTAAAATATAAATGGGGCGGGAACTGAAGTGTAGGTGTGACCTGTCATTTTCATCTCTGCAAGAAGGGGAATTTCTTCTGTCATGCTTTCACCCTCATTAGAAAACATAGTGTTAAGTACATATGTTCATGTCTGTGTGTATGATTTTTTATTGTAGAAGTGTTTGTAAATGACTGAGTCCGTGCACTGTGGGAGGAGAGCCACAAACACTGGTGACAGAGAACACAAATTCCTTCTGATGGAATTGCTCCTTCCCATGCCGAGGGCCTGCTCCCTGCAGAGGAGCTCTCAGGGCTTTGCTGGCAATGCTCTTGTTTCCTCTCTACATGCAGACGCTCAGGCTCATTGTCCGCACAGCTTCTGCAGAGGATCAGTAGCCAAAATTACCCCTTTCTTTTGTTTCTGATAGACAACCGAACATAGGCTGAGCTTCCTCTGTACTTGTGGAGTTCAGCATTTTCCCATGAATGTTATCCTTCCCTGGCAAAGGCTATGAAAATCCTTTAAACAGGGGATTACAGGGTTTTCCTGCCTTTGCTGTAGAAAGAGCTGGCAGGATTCAGGCCCAAAGGACAGGAGAAGTGTAAATGTCATGTATTAAGATGAAAGAAGGAAAAAAGCTCTGGATGACAGTGAGAGGGAAACTGATCCCTTCACACTAATGCTGGCCTGGATCAGATGAGGTTTGATGTTAAGAAGCACTTGTCTCAGGTTAACAGCACTGTTCTCTTTGGAAGGATTGACACTTAGTCCTGCCGCTCACAAACCTGGGCTGTGCTACTGCTGAGACTCTCGTTTCAGAGTTATCATTGCGCAGGCAACAGGCGGCACAAAGGTCCCATGAACCCAAACCCTAGGGCAGATAAAATGTTTTTCTTCTACTTTTCCAGTTGTGTGTTTGGGATCACTAAACTGGCCCTGAACACCGGTGTGAAATCTAGCTTAATGTATTATCCTTTGTGTTCAGTATTGATGTGGTAGCAGGGAATCAGCCTTGAGACCACAACCACCCAACCCAGATCTCTACACAGGGCTGTGATGGTCCCTGGTGTATGACAGCAGATTGAAAAATGCTGGGGCAAATGGCAGAACCTGTTGGGTCAAATTGTGATGAGGGTTTTGCAGGGCTGTGTCATGTTCTGTTTGACAAAATGACATCTAGCAGAGCTGTTACCTCAGTTACTCTGTGAGTTGTCCTGTGTAGCCCACGTGCTGAGCAGCACAAACAGCAATGGTAGATGCTGTTACTCCCGGTGAGGTTGTTGGTTACCTGGATGAACTCAGAAAAAACATTCCATGTTTAATTTTGTTCTGAAGGAACCTGGATTCCTTTACACAGTTGTATCTTGTGTGATGTTTAGCAATCCTTTTCTGACTGGAAGGCTGGATTTGCTGAGATTCCAGTATCATATCCTCTTCCCGTCTTAGAAGAGTGCCAAATGTATGAATACATAGGCTGTCTCTTCTCTTTGCTATTTTTTGGCACAATAAATTTTAGAGAACAAAATTCAATTTAATTCCTAACCTTCTCTTCAATTATATTTATTAGCACCACTTTCTGTCATCCAAACTTAAAATAACAGTTTGAAACTGATGTCTTCTTGTCCAGACCCATCCAAGATACCACACTGGGAACAAGAAAAACAGAACAGCTTTGGTAAATAAACGTTGCCTTATGTCTCTGAAAAGTGCGCTCTTGCACATGGGATGATTTAAAATAAAAAGTGTGTTTTGGGGAAGCATTATCTGGGAGGTTTGCACTATGTTGCACCCAGCACTAGGATGGTTCAGCTGCAGAAGGGATCCTTCTCAAAGGGGGAAGCTTTAGACTTTAATCATTAGACAATCACATTATTTTACAAATGTCTTTCAACCATGATGTAATAGAATATGAAGTTCATGTGGAAAAAGAAGAAGAAAAATGATGACATAATAGTTGGAGTGTTCCAAAGTTGCGTGAAAGGACAGACAAATGGAGGCTAACTCCTGAGAGCAGTGTCTGCTTGAAAAATACTAACAGTTTCATATTTCAAAGGAATTGACAAAACAGGGAGGGAGATGAAAGAGTCAAGATTAAGCCTTAGTTAAATTTGTTCCTTCTCACTGGGATCACATAAGTAAGTGAAAATTCGTAACAATAGTGCCTTTTTCACCTTTTTAATTGTAATGCTGGAGCAGCATCAATTAGCTCCTCACAGTTTAAGAGCTGACCTGACACCGAGCCAGCAGTTGCCATGGAATATTTTGTCACTTTACCTGTTAAGAACATTTTAGTAAATGTCAATTGAATCCCACATAAAAAGCCACAATTCAAAGAGGAAAATAAGGAAACAGTGTTTGAAGACTTGTACTCCTGCATCAGATCAGAGTTTCCATCAGCCTTAGTGGTGTAATCCCATGTGTCTCCCCCTGACACAACTTCAGGCCGTTCCCTTGGGTCCTGTCACTGAGAAGAGATCAGTGTCTGCCCTTCACGAGGAAGTTGTAAATGCAGTGAGGTCTCCCCTCAGTCTCCTCCAGACTGAACAGATCAAGTGCCCTCAGCTGCTCCTCATATGGCTTCCCCTCAAGGCCTTATAAAAATTTAGATATGTGTCCTTATAGAAATACACCCTTAGATATAGACTCAGTGTATTTATTTTTCATCTACAGGAATTCCTCTTGATAAGCGGGCATCTGCCAGAGAGTTTGGATTTGGTGTTCATTGACACTGCCTGAAGTGCTTGGAAATGTAATAATAATACTTTGTCTAAGATTTTGTTGGTAAGGTGATTTCTTTCTGTTCCCATCAGTAAGAAATCTCAGTAACAATCTTGCATGCAAAACCTCTTTTTTTGCCATCTCCCTCCACCCACAATTAAAAAGTAAGACTTGACTATCCATGGCTAACATATAAAATTAAGAGAGTGACTGCTGCTTAATAATTTTATGAATCGTTGCCTACCAGTGTAATAATTAAATATCAGTTTTTCTTTTAGTAATTCTATATGTCAGCTTTAACCAGTGCACTTCCGTAGGTACAAGCTGAGAAGCAGCGATGGTTAAAAGGGCAGGGATGCCACACCCTTTTCCTATGATTTATAGATGGAATGTACAGATCTGAATTGTACTCACCTCCCCTTTCCTGGAACAGTTGTCCACTTAAAAATATCCCCATACAACATCTAGGGGCACTGAATATGAAAAACTCAATGCTGAAAATGTTGGCACCTTACTCCTTAGCGGGGAAAATCTATAAAATACGACCAAGTGCTCTGAGAATAGTGGGTGATTTAGATTCCTTCAATCTTGTGACATAATCACACAGAAAGATGCAGCACTGCCAATGTTTCAGGCATTTAATATCAAATACTCACAAACCTGTTACAACTGAAATTGCATCCCTAATTAGCAAATACATCTCATCAGTTTCTGTCACTCCCAACACAAATGTGAAAAGTTGGCAGAGTTGGAGCACTTTACTGCCCTGTTTACTGGTAGGCAGTCTTTATGAATTTACCTCTGGAGAGTAAAAGACTTCTGACTTTTCCAGTGCTACATCAGCTTCTACCTTCTACTGCATACAAATACTATTCCTGATGCTTTATTATGAGGTGAACTGCTTTAGAAGTCACCATCACTTTCATATGGGTAACAGTGCTGAATGATTAAATCCTATTGTCTGCACTTTCTATAAAAATCATTAAAGTGGAAAAAAGCTACCTCTAAATTGAAATTCTGTCTTCAAGGTCATTACCATTCTACCTCTTCTGCCTTGTCGGACACATACTGGTGTACACTCTAATGGTAGAAAAATATATCCAATTTTCAATTAAAAAAACAAAGCAATACAATCTCTGTCAAGACAGAAAATGGGAAAATATCCATCAGCACATTGCTTTCACAGCCTTTAGCTTTCGTGTCAATGACCCATAAACCTGTTCTCGAAGATCAGTCTGATTCTGTATCCTTCAGCAGAATAATCCCCAAACCAGAATGTGAAATGCAGGGAGGCATATGTTACTTTAAGCTCTAATTGTTCACCTGTTCCTTATTCTCGTTACTGATCCTCAGTGCTGATTATAGTGATATCAATGAGATTTTAATAGTTTTGGTGGGTAACATCTGATTCAGCACTTAAATGGAAATGATCCCATGTATTAGCTGGCATGCACCAGCAGCTGGGTTTTTTTCTAGTATTAAATATGGATTTAATAAAGTAAAGAAAAAAGCCCAATCTAACACCTTCACTCACCAACTCTGTTTCTGCAGAAAATTGCTGGAGCACGTTCAGTGGAATTGGTCTATCTGAGGGTGAGAAACACCCTTTGTCAGTCTGGCAGAGTAATCAGTCAAGGCCTGAAGTGTCCTGTGCAGATGCTCCATACCACAGCACCGGCTGAATATAACTAAATAAACCATATACACCCTTTGCTTGTACCTAAAGGAACAGCCTGAGGGAACTCACTCTCACACATCCTTTACCATCTTATTCTGTCTTTTAAAATCAAAGAATATCAAGGAGAAGCTGAACTATACAGCTGGCAATACAAAATTAAAAAAATTTTAAAAAAAGGAAAAGAAAGGCCATCTTTAAATTTATCTCAAGGCTTAACTTGTATGTATGCACACGTTAAAATGAAATAAAATTCTATATGCTTGCTAAGGTCGTTTTCTGCAAAGGAAAATTCTGACCTCTAGTATCTCAACAGGCATAAAAGAAAGCATAACCCTTGGAGTGAATTACAGCTGCTGTAAAAGCTAAGTAATTGGTGAATAGCAAATGGTGACAGAGTGCACTGAAGATGTACTTAAGATCTCTGAAAATCTGAGAAAATAAAACCCAGAATTATTGCTGGTGTGACTCTCCTGCCTTAGCACTACTCTTTATTTTTCAAATAACTGTCTCCAGGTGTTCAAACTCGTCCTGTAAATGACAAAATGTCCTTACCTGCATGGTTATGTGCTTGAAAAATGATCCACAAAATGATGCAAAGCTTACTGAAGCATTTGTAGTAGGAGTCCTTTCGAACATGCACAGTTTGACCTACCTCTCCTCCATCAAAGTTCTTGGGAATTTTGCCATGATTTCAACAGCAAAGGTCTTGTACTTCCTGTCAAAAGAAAGGAGAATCAGGCTGGTGCTGATAACTCAGAAACACTCCAGTTGTGAATTCATACGCATTTCTTCACAACTGAGTTTCTAATCATTAAATGGAATTCATGGCGCATGTTGGTCAGTGTATGGAGCTCATGGTCCAGAGTGATTGTTCCATCCTGTGCCCAATTCCTCTTCACCTTTCTGAGCACCCCTGGGCATGATCAGGTCATGAACTCTGGAGCAGGTGAATTTTTCCTTTAATCCGGTCCTTTTTGCCTCGCATATCATGGTTACAGTAAGGAAATATATGTTTTCTCATACTCAAAAAGTCTCTAATATCTTCTCCAATCAACATAGTTTGTCTTTCACTATCAGTTGTTGTGAGTTTAATCATCTGGAATGGACTTAGTGTTGTGAGGAATGTTTGAATTTAAATCACTCCACAGACATCTCTACAAGTAGTATGACAGCAGGAAAGATAATTTCATCTCCGGCTGTGTTGGTTCCCCTAATCTGCCCAAAGACCCAATAATGCTGATGTGCCCCACAGAGATACTCTGGCTTGCAAAAATAAGTTTTTAGAAGATTTATTGTGTACAGATTTCATGAGACAGTAACTGGACTGGTATTTGAGGGGTTTATTATTTACTCTTACTGAATTTCAATCTCAGGTAATACAAGCATGTGAGAAAATGGAACTTGACTCTGTAATAGAGCTTCTTAAACTTCAGCATTTGATTCAGACTAAAGTAAATATTTCCAATGGGTTACATTTTGGTGTGAGTTTGTCTGGGGTTTTTGTTTGTTTGTTTTGTTGGGTTGTTTGGGGTTTTTTTTGTGAGTGATTTATTAATTTCTCTTGTGAGTGGGATTCAACATTTGTTTGTTGGAATGTGGAGATGGTTGGGTTGAGGTGATTTTTCATATTTGGATTTCCTCTGTAAGGCATGTTACTTTTGGTATTCTATGAAAATAAATGGTACACAGCAAATCTGCTGCAATGACTTTCAAACATTCAAAATGTAACAAGGCCTTGTAATAGTTTTAACCAGCTGGTTATTTAAAATGCCATTTCACATTCAGCTACTACAGTTAAAACAGAGATGAACAGAGTTATTTCTGGAGTGGTTGCAGAGCAGCTGAGATCACACCTGGCCCAGTCTGCAGAGGAGTCTAAATATTCCCAGACATCAACCAGCCGTGGCTTCTTTCTGGCATTATGGCTTTTTTCAGCTCTGCTGCTCATAGCAGGACCTATTTCTGCATAAATCAAGGCCTGACTTACCTGTTGACAGTATTGAATTGGAACCATTGTGATCTTCACAAAATGCTTGAGTTCTCTGAAGTCTGTGCACATGGAAGGATTTTTCCTTCTTTTTTTTTTTTTTTTTTATTTTTTTTTTTCCATCAGATGAGCATATTGGTACTTGTTTATTGTCAGATTTACCTTTCGATTTTTACGGTTTCCCTTCCCAACTGCATACTATTATCACCTCTTTATGCTAATGCTCTCCCTCGCTGCCTCTGTTATCACCCCTCCATTTGTCTTCTCACCGTGTGTGATCTACGGTGCTCATTAGCTTCCTATTCTCAGACCACTTTTTGCCTCCTCAGCGTGCCAGATGACCCTTTTATCACCCAGCTATGTTTCACAATCAGCCCAGATAATGCTTCATACTTCCCCACTATTCCTTAGCTTTTATTTTTGTGCTGCCTATTACCTCTTGCCATTCATTTCTCCCCAACAAGGCTTGTTTTAATGCTCACCCAATTACACCAGGTTTTTTTGCTTAGTACTGTTTCAGTTCTCTTCATTGCCTGGGCAGTACTTTATTGATTTCCGTGGTTCAATATATCAGAGTATATCGCTCCTAGCAAATTTCTTTCTCCATCAAGTTTATTTTCTCCACCCTCTTCCCAGTCTCCTCTTCAGACCAGACTTCATATTCATGAGGCCAGCAGTACATTAACTGCTTAACTCGTTGATTCTTGTACCTCACAAAGTGCTTCATCCATAACCTTACACGTTCTGCCTGAATTCAGCCAACTTGTAATTCCTGCTCCGGATATGGCTACTTAGAGCACTTCTTTAATGTGTATTTTAGACAATTTATATGCCTCGCTTGATACTTTTGCAGCCAGCACATAAAGTGTTTTCAGCTCATTGGCTCCAACTTACTTAAACTTGTATTTCCCAAAGCTCCTTTCAGGTTTTATGATTGCTCATGTTAAATAATAAATTAAAAAACAAAAAAACAAAAAAACCAGGAGAGATGTTGTTGTTTTATCCTAAAGATCTTTTCATTAACATGATTTTGAGGAGCTGGGAGACTTGTAGACTGTTGTACATGAATCCTTTCCAAAAAGAAGCCTTCCTTGGTTCTGTGTGAGCCCCCTTCAGTCTCATGGGGGTTTTGATAAGGTAACTGCTCAGATACCTATAAATTTAATCTTCCATATAAAGTTCCAGCTGTCATGTGCAAAAAAAGTCTGGATATTGCACAAAAAACCATAACCTATAGAATAGGATGACAGAATAAATGGAAAAGAAGGTAAATTAAAGAGATTTTTGGATAAGCAGATCAGTTATTGAGCCATGAGGTTCACATGCTTCATGGCGTATAAAACTACAGAGAACAATCCCAGGAACAGATTTATTTAGAGTGGCTTTAATTTTCCTGTTATTTTAAAATATTCCCAAAGTAGTTGAAGTTCCCCCAATTCTGGAGTATTCAGGAATGTACTAATTGCCACAAATTCTTCTTGGGAGCATATCTTTGTGTAGCTACCCTAAAATATCTTTTGAATCTCTTTGTTTTAAGAGTTCTTCTGTGTTTGGTCAACGTGGGTTTAGCAAACTACTGTGATTATAGACAGGACATGGTTGAGCCAATTCATAATTTTACTGAAGAAATTAATAAATTCTACAGCAAAAGACAGTCCAGCAGTGGAAAAAAGTATTGACTGAATGGCTCCAAATTGAAGATAATTCCTTTCAATTTCAAACTTTTGACTCTGTGCACACACCAACAGTCCAGCCACAAACTGATTTCAGTTTGTCTCATTCCTCTCACAAAGTGCGGTCGGAATAGATGGAAAATTTTTGCTACAAATCATATGTGAGGCTAAATCCTGCAAAGTTAGGGCTGGACTATGTGGCTGTAGGTATTTTTATAGTGTCCTATATTCTGTACTGTGCTTTATCCAGAGGCAGACTAACAGGGGTCAAGAGGGCGGCACAGAAGTTTAATAATCATTTGTTCATCTTCCCTTCCTGCCAGAGAGGCGACACGTGGGCTTTTCTGATCATCTTCATCACGAGTCACCTGGAATATGTTGCAGTTTTCTAAGAGAAAAGCATTTTGATTCTGTGATTGTGATGATTAGGAAGAGAAGTTTTTTAAATCTTGGTTCATCAAAGGGGATAAACAGTTTGCGGCCCTTGTTCTGATGTCAGCATTGAAGCATAGCCGAGATGATGACTGCAGAGAGCAGTTGCAATCCGGAGGTGTATTACCACTGGGGAAGCAAGAATCAGAATCTTTCAAAATTTTATAAATATTACATCGACTTTTGCTTAGAAGCACTGTTGGCACTTTTACAGGCTGCCCTCAGTGGTAGAAAGCAGCCTAACCTTGAGGCTATCTGAGTTCCAAGTTAGACTGTTGTCCCAGAGACTTCTGTTTCAGGGTAACAAGGAGGTAAAATAAACCTGGTTTGGAAATTGGCAGTATTTTTATCATCCCAGGAGGCAACCCCCTGTATCTGAAGGAAGCAGCTAAAAATCATCTTTAGCTGTTACTCTTATTACTGCCATGAGGTGATCTCCCAGCCATTGCAGATGACCTCATGAGTACTGCTGTGCAAAGGAAGCATAAAAGCAAACCTCGTGTTTTTCAGGTACTGGCTGCTGTCCCTGTCACAGATGTCATGAAAGGGCTGTGGTGCTACACCAGACCTTACTAATTTCTTCCTGGAAGGACAAACATATGCAGAGAAGGTGAACTTACATGCATCGCTCTCCATTGCAGTGGAAACTTGAGATGTTTCCTTCCCTTACCCAGCTGGTGATGAGTAGCAGCAGTGCAGTCTGTTTGGTCAGACTGCAAAACTTGAAATTTGACATAGATGTGTTATCAACTTCTTACGCATTTCCCCATGCAGAGAAAATAGAAGAAAGGACATCTGCTATTGTAAATCTGTGATTTTCCCATCAGCCGCAGCCTTTCTGAAATTAAAGGTGAAAGTTGCAGAAAGGAGGTGCTTTGCATAAATTGGGTTTTCTTTTCCCCCTTGAAATAAATGCAGGTCATGGTTAATGAAGTGCATATTTGTATATGGCTGAAAATCACAGCAAATTCCCTTTTCACTCGTACATATTATTTGATTTCTCACATTAGCCATGGATTAGTAAGTACCTGTGGGACTGCTCTAGTAGACAAACGTTCATAAATCAAACCAGAAATTCAAATGCATTTTGATCCCTGTTGTTTCTCCCAGTACATGCATATAATTCCTTCAGAAGTGTCACATGTACAACAGCATTAAAGAATTTCAGTTAATGTTACGTATTTGAGCATTAAATGTGTGAGTAACAGGTCTAGTTCTTACCACCATGTAAAATATATAAAGGATCAGATGGAAACAAATGGAAATTGATCTTGACAGAAACTTTTATTTTTTATACATCTAGTTGTAATAAAGACAACTTTTTACTGGAAGGGATCTGTGGAATAATTCACAGGCTAATGTACAGGTCATGCAGTATTAGAGCCTGCTCCAGCTTTGCTCTCTTACTCTTATTGAATATTCAATATTGTTGAATATTGTTATTCATAGACACTGAGATTCACAGCTCAGTTAGAGGACATGCAGTTGTATTACAGACCTGTGGAGCCCTGAAAACAAAGGTCAAGGAAGTCGGGAAAAACCAGCTTATTCATGTGCCGTTCAGCCTTTAACCTCTTTTGAACTTTCTAACTTAGAGATCAGCATTTTGTACCTGTTGTGCTCGTCCTACTGATAAGAATCAATCCTCTGAGCATGGAGAGATGCTGGAGCTCCTTGTCTCACCTGTGGCAAGGTTCTCATACTTGGGGGCAAATGAACAGCTTTGCACTGCACCAACACCACAATCAAAACCAGAGAATATAAAGCTACTTGCTTCCAAGCACTCTGGTATGAAGATGAATTGCCATTCTGCCAAAGGCTTCAGAAAATTATGTTGCGACTCCAGCCAACCTGTGCCATTTGAATCTTTTCCGTCTTTTTGTTCTGCTGACTTACCTAAACCTTTTCTTTCCCCCAAGTTATATCACTGGTGACCCTGTTGCACATGGAGGTTGTATAATGCTTGTTGTACACATGATAAATCCATTTGGTATGTGACAAAGATTGTGTAGAACAACACCCAAATGGAGTGGAATTTTTCCAGTGTGCTCTTCTGAATTTTAACTCTGCTCCCATGGAAGCACAGGGAACATTTGCCTTTAGCATTAGAGAGGTGAAACCAGATAAAAACAAGTGAGTTGTTTTAATAATTAGGCAGCTGATTTTTCCAAGTGTTCTAAATTCAGTTTAGACTGCTGTGTGGAAGAAAAGAAAATACATGAATAACCATAAAGCTTAAGGAAAGGTACTCATTAAAAAAATCAAAAGCTAAGCATGCATGAATACATCCTACGAGCCAAGTTTTTAAAGTATAACATTGTGTAATGGTGCAACACATGTGCATAAAATTATACCACTTCATCATGCCCATGTTTTTTTAATTAAAGAAATCAGTGCTCTATTTGAAAAGTCTGTAGCACAACTAAATACATGCAAATTAGGTTCCTGTATGCCATAAAGTGCCTCATACTTGGACCTTTGCACAAGAGGTGGTATATATATATAACATCCCAGGGGTGTAGAGAAATGTTTTTATCCCTTTTCTACAGAAAACTGCCTGAGGTGTGGAACAACCAGGGACCAACTCTGGAGTGCTCTAACAGAGAGTCCAAAGCTGGGTATGTTTATCTTCAAACAGGTGTTTTATTTCCTAGACCTGGAAATTCAAATAACTGATGAAGGTTTTCTGTTTGTTTCCAAAACTGCCTGTCCTGAGAAGTGAGTTGACAAGTCTCACTGGATTTCTAGGTGAGATGGCACCTCAGTCCTGAGAGGTATTGGCACAGCTTTGCACAGCATTACAGCAAACTCTTCATAAAAAGGAAACCGGTCTTGGCAGCCATCTCTGAGACAGAAAAACAAAAAAAGGCTCCCAGTGTGCTTAGTATTTCCTGTTGGTTATTTCCAGCTGACTTTGGAACTGCTAGAATACTTTTTTATTCTTATTTCTGAGGGGACTGATCTTCCTTACACAATTTTTAGAGTCATGGCCCTGCAGCCTCCTTTCTTAGTTACCTCTTTGACCTAGAACCAAACCACTGAAATGTAGATATTAATACACGTGACAGATGGAAAATCAGTCCGACCCCATGAGGCACAAGCAATCTGTGGCAAAGGAGGATGGTGAGATTTAGTCATTTCTCCTTGCCTGCCCTCTTTCTTCTCTTCTTCATACCAGGGAGGCCTCTGAACACACTTCATCCAGGTAAGCAGGAACTGTCTTCAATGCCCGATATGAAATGGACATTTTTCGCCTTACAGGCAGATCAGTGCAGCAGAGCCATGCAGGATGCAGATGGATTTAGAAACAGAAACGTGGCCATGTTTCACAGAAGTGCAGCAGATGCAAGTATATGTTACTTTTTTTAAATTTCCCAAGTACCCTTGTGCTCTGGGAAGTTGATCACATAAAGCTCTTTAAAATAAACCTCCTTACCCTTCCTCTGTCAAGCTTGATTTGTGTTTCAGAGAGAGGATTTACTCACTGTTGTTCATTCACATCATCTCGAAGCCATCAGGTGATAAAGGGCTTCTGAAAATGATTGACCCAGACGTGTTTTGAACTGACAACTCGAGGTTAAAGTCTTCTTATCCTACTCACAATCCCCCTCCAGTACTGGGATTATTTTCAATACAATCAGCAGGAACTAACCAATACCCGTTCAGACCTGGGCACACACAGATCAAAAGGAATTCAGGAGTGGGTCCATACACGGATGAAAATAACCAGGATCTTGTTGTCACTGCTCACTTGTTTGACCCTTTAAGCTAACAGGTGTTTAGTTTCACTGGGACTTGAAAATCAACATTGAATGGGATTCCCCGTGAGCTTTACATTCCTTGGCAGGTAACCAGATGATATGCTCACTCTGTGTCTGGTAAACCCATTTCCACACTACATTAGGAATTTATCAAAGCAAGTCGAATCACTTCTCTACAAAAATGAAGGAATCTTGAGAGAATTTTGTGTCTTCTCCTTTAGTTCTTCTTCTGTCTCTCGTTAGGATTTATAATTTGGCAGAATATTACTTTGAACTGATATTAAATTCAAAATGTGACTTCATCCATCTTAAAAAAAAATACATATATTTCCTTTTTTTTTCTTTGAAACAGTAACTATGGAATCACTGTACTACAGAGCTCAAGTAAATTGAAGCATTAAATTGCCATATATGTAATTCACAGCTGAATGTCATGTCTGCAAACTAATCACAAACTACCCTCAGATCATTGTAAGCAACAGAACTTTATGACTTTACATTTTCTACTGAAAGAAGCTCTATTCTGTATTACAGGAAATGGCAACAAAGTAAGATTTATTACTCATATCCTAATAGATTTTCAGCTTTTTCAAAGTCTTGTAAACGACATTACTTTAATATAGTAATTTCAGAAAGAAAAGAAAAGAAAGGTAACCTACACATGGGTTAGTGAATGTGCTTCTTTAAGGCAGGGTTTGCCAGCATTCACTGCAATTTCAAATACTTGATCACTCCCATAGTATTTTGCTGACTAGAAAATTCCCATGTTCATTCTGTCTGTAAATCTTGCTTGGAAAAGGTGTTTCACCATTTCTTAGTTTTCAGAATTTTCCAGAGAATGAGCAAATATTTCAATAAATGTTTGGTTATTTTTTTTTTATCTCTGCTTGTGAGAGCATGTTTGTGTGTGAAGCTGTATGCTTTGCTTTGCTTTGCTTCGCTTTGCTTTGCTTCGCTTAGCTTTGTTTTGTCTTGTGGTGAACAGTCTTGTCAGACTAGACAAGAAGGAATTCTATCATTGAGTCACTCATAGGGACTGACAGAGGGCAGGGATAGATTAGAGATTGTTCCCTGTGAGGGTGGGGAGGCCCTGGCACAGGGTGCCCAGAGAAGCTGTGGCTGCCCCTGGATCCCTGGAAGTGTCCAAGGCCAGGTTGGATGGGGCTTGGAGCAACCTGGGATAGGGGAAGGGGTCATGTCCCTGCCCATGGCAGGGGGGTGGAATGAGATGAGCTTCAAGGTCCCTTCCAACTCAAACCATTCTGTGATTCTACAAATAGTAAAATTATCAAAACCAGTGCAAGTGTCCTCCAAATCTCCCGCAGAGTAGCCACGTTTTCTCATTTCACTGTGGAAGGAAGAAGGGAATTGAAAGGACAGATAGAAGATTGGGAAGGAAATAGGGAAGAGCTTTACAAGATGAGGTTTGTAGGTCTCAGCACTGCAATGAATACTTTCAGATTTTGCATTGCTTCACCCCATCCTGCCCTGCACCAGTAGTGGCTTCCATTCCACACATTCAATTTGTCTTAGTGTTTTGCAGGGTGTTTTTAGGGATCTGAAATTGCTGCACAAGAAGTGCTGTGTTAGCATTGCTGTCCTAAGGAAGTTCTTATTTCACCCGATGTTTGATGATATTTTATAAGGAGTTTCTAAACAGTTAATACATAACGACTAGGTTAGAGAAGTTTGCTGAATGAATTTCTGCAATCTCAGCAGGAGATGCACGCACTCGGGATTGTGCTCCACAGCAATTAAGGGTTCTTATATGTTAGAGAAGGCTATTCTCTAATTAAAACTGTATCAATTATATGAAATTATAAAATATGTATGAATACATTACAATGTGTGTATTACACGGCTGTTTGGGCTATGGTAGGGTTTCTGTGACAGAGGGTGCTGACAGGAGCACTTTGTGGCCAGGAGATGATCAGCACTGCTTCGAAATTCTCTGGCACGAAGGGTCTTAATTCCTCCATCTTTTTATTCCTTTTTTTTTTTCCTGGCTTTGACAATCTGGCCCCTACTTCAGGCAAAGATCAGGTCTATGGCAGAAGCAAATGCTGGATTAGGAACCGCTGCAAGGTTTGCCTTTTCTATCTTAAAGCATCAAATCAGGCTCTTTTGTTTATTCTAAATCCTTGCAGTTCCAAAATCTGTTCACACTTACTACTTTTCTTCAGCTTCAAGCCATGTTTTACCCATTTTCTTCTTTCAAGCTATATATATATGTATATAGCTTATATATATAAGCTATATATGTTTTGGGGGTTTTTTTAGGATTTTTAAATTATTTTTTTATTCTGCACCTTGTCTTCTTGCCTTGGCAGCTTTGTTTTGTGTCTTAAACCTTCTCAGTGACCTTCCTCTATAACTCAGATTTTTCTGAAAAGGCTGATTTGTCATTGGTAGAAAGAAAACATGCTCATTCCTCAGCGTTTAAAACAGCAAATCTAGAAGATGACCACGATTTTGAGCTGTCAGTGCTGCCAAGTAGCTCTTCTATGCACTATTACTCAATTGGCAAATGTTACATGGCTGGAAGTGATTAAAAGTAAAAACTACATTATACAGCACCATTTTTCATTGCTTCTTTCAACATTGCTTGTACAGATATGAGATCTTGAAAACTGTGGAAGATACAGTCTGTTTCAGTGGAACCTGCCTGCCCTTAATGATCATCTTGAAGTAGGGAGACTCCACAGCCTCCATCATATAGCTGGATATCTCACATAATATTCATCCTCACCTAGTGGCTACCACATGTGAGGTCTTTAGATATGTCTACACTTCAGAAAATAAACAATAAATCTTTGTATTAAATGTTACTGATTTCCTATAGTTCTCCAATATTTTCTTTCTGGTACTCTGTAAAGGAGTCCTTCAAATTAATGTATTTCAAGCACAGCAATCATTATTGAAAGCACATTTTTTCAGATCTGAGCTTAATTCTGATTTATCCTGTCTGCTGTTTGCTTTCTTTGTTGCCCAGGATATTGCCTGTACAAGTAAATGTGTCAATGTACTTCCTTGCAGAAAAGCTGTGATGAGATGCTAAAAATGTTCTTTCCAGACTGAGTGTTAGACACACTAGTATTGCATATATTGTGATTTTTATTCTTCCACAATTAATGAGCAAGCTATTCTTCCTTTTGTATGTAATGTAGATAATAGAGTACTTCTTATTAAATTTTTCTTTTCCTGTGGAGAAGCCTCTATGTGTGCTTTGAATTTGGAAAAGATCCTGCCTTTCAGAAGCTGCTCCACTTCTTTAGTTGGCAGAAAAATTGGCCTCAGTTTTAAGCCTCTTCTCTGTAAAATAGGTTAAGATTTTCTTTACATCCAAATGCTCTGTTCCTGGAGGAGACCAGGCATTGTTGTGTATTGCCTTGGCCAGTTAGCAGACGTCAACTCTGTCACCTTTCCTGATCTCCTGGCTTTAAATTCAGCAGAGTTAAGAAATGTCTTCCCTCCTTTAAGGATTTACCTCTGAGAAGATATCTCAGTGTAGGCACACATTTTTTAGAAATTAGTTCTGTTTTCAAGCACAGGGTGAGTTTCTCAAGTTTTCTTATTTATTATCTTTTCCTGTTTCTTACACACTCCTTCAACCAGAACTTTTTAGACTCTTCCAGTAAACATTTAGTTATCTCTCTCTGTATTTACATAAATTTCTTCCATCTCATAATTCTTACCTACTGCTCTCAAAAATTGCATCCTGGATTGAAGAGTCAGTGTTTGAGATGAAGAAAATGAGGGCGTATTTAGTAGAAAAAAAATTGGGGGGTTTTTTGGTTGGTTGTTTTGGGTTTTTTCCCTAATTTAAATCCATCTGGTCAGTACAGACTGAAGATTAAACTCGGGCTTTAATGCTGGGTTTCTGCTCTGTACAGCAGAGATATAAATAATGGAACAAACAAGACAGAAGAAGAGAAAAAAAATCTTTCCAGCATTTTTGTAGATATATTGTTATTATTTTTTTTCTACATGAAGAGGTATAATTAATACAATTTTAGCAAAGAGAAATCTGAGAGAAATCAAGAACTCATTCAGTTCTGTGCAAGAGAGAAAAGAAGGGAAGGAAAGGAAGAAGAGGGAAAAGAAAGAATATACCCTCATGTCACTCAGTCCATCTAACCTGTACATCCGTGTGTAAAACCTCCAGATTTGGGGCTTAAATTCTGCAGGTTCGGCTTCAGTCACCACGTCCTGAAGCAGAGACCAGTCCGTGCTGCTGGTCCTCCAGCCTGAGGTTCCTTCTCTAGGCTGGTACAGCAACAGAGAGGCCCAGAAAGAAATCATGTACAGAGTATTTCCTTCAAGGATTCTCCATCACAAAGGGGCAGTTTTTGTAGTGTTAGCAAGTGTTTGAAAGCCAAATACAAAATTCCAACAGCCTTGCAAATTCCAACTTACTCCGAGTGACCTTAAAGTCACTCCTAAACCACTTCATGCACATGTGGGAACTTGAATCCCTCTTAACAGACTGTTAATGCTGTTAACAGTTTCAACTAATTACAGGAAAACATTACCTTTCAGCTCCATCATCTTAAAAGATCATTTCACTCTAGATTAAAAACAAAAAATCCAATATTAAAAAAATAAAAAGCTAAGAGGATTGCAACTAAGAATTGAGCCCACAAGAACAAATTTCCTCTTCTTTTTACTGCCCTGCTTAAACATTTGGCATTCCAAGCAAAACGGGTGCAAGCAAAGATGTAACTTCTTAACTTGGACTTTTTTTACACACCAACACTGTTGTCCCTATACTCTGTGCTAGTAAAATGTGAGTACATATAAGCCAGAGAATAATCTCTCACTACAAAATTGCCTTTTTGCAAAAAAAAAAGTTTGGACATGATCGATTTCTAGAAAAAGTGGTGTTTCCATACAGTATTTTTTCTAATTTACCAGCTAGGGTAAGTTCCAGCCAGTGTTTGGCGGAATTTTCCTGGCTATTAGCTCACTTGCTCTCTCCGCTATACTGAGGAGAAGCTGTGTGAACGATTTGTCAGGTGAAATTAAACACCAGTCAGAAAGTTTTGTCTGTAGAGGCACTCAAATGAAAGGTGAACAGCTGTCATTTAATTTTGTATTTTGTAGTCCATTTCACTCGGATTAGTGTCCATCTCTTTTGGGACTGCCCCCTTTGGGATCTCAGAAGGCATCGTAGTGATTCTCCACTCAGTCCAGAACCCAAAACCATCAGTGAGCTTAGCAAAGCATTAATGACACAAATGGTCTAACTGAAGACAGCATGGTGGTTTGCACAATCTCATCCTAAAGCGTTTTTGTTTCTGTCCACTGAAGCGTGTGGAGGTCAGATGGAGCTGGATTGAACTGCAACATCTGTTCTGAAACCACCTATTCTTGCCACTACCCTCACACTGTCCTCTCTGAGACCATAAAAACACATCGCACCATCCAGGCTGTTCTGAATTACTTACAGTTTTCCAGGATGTGTTTATTTGTGTTTGCTTGGGGTTTTTTCCACATTGTTCCTCTGCATACAAATTTTAAATGTCCAATTGTGTATTATGGCAACTTACTTAAGGGCTTTATTTTGTAATCCTGTAAAAAACGTAAATTTATCATCTGTTGAAGAGAACTGATAAAGAGACAATAGAGAGCAACATTTTATTCTCTCCTTTTCTGCAGCGTTGCTCCCTGGTCATGGCCCTCTCATTTGCATTGCTCATAACGATCTGAAACTGGTCATCCGAATATGAGTCAGTTTTTAATGTTTTTTGTCTCTCCTGCTAGAAGGGCAATAAAGAGATATGGAGCAGGCTAAAAAGTACTGGGTATTGACTATTTCAAATATGAATATCCACAGAAGACTCTATTTATTTAATAGCACTATTGCTGCTGAGGCAGCAATAAAGGCTGTTTAAGACTTTTCTAGGTGGTGATTTTGTTTGTTCATCCCTTCACTTTGCTTCAGAATGACGATGTTTCCCCCCCTCAACCCATTTTGCAAGAGCTATTAAATAGCTGCAAGCATATTCCAGCAGAATCACTGACGCTTTGATTTTTATGTCCTTGATTTATCCTTTGGAATTCCCTGAGACCACTGGGATGTGTCAAACGATTTGTATTTTTGTTTTTAGCCCTGTTAATGAGTTTGTGTTATTCAGTAAAACTAATGGTAATTTTTTGCCTTTTGTCGTCTTCTTCCATCAAGTCTACCTGCTGAATGTGATGCCATGTTATGAGTTTAATCATGTGAGAAGAGAAACAAAGAGAAATATATGTGTGTGTGTATAAATACAAACGTGAATAAACTAAACAGACTCGTCTGATTCTGTTCCTGCAAATCTGGATTCAGGTCAGGAGTGACCTTTTGCTGTCTAGACCCAAAAACACAGATCCTCATTACTCTGGATTCATGATACTTTCAAAATTCAGCTCTCAGTGTTGTGGTATGGACTTACCAATTTTTTAGCTCAGGTTTCAGCCTTAGGCTTTCTTGAAGTAAGTCCTGAGCTCTGAAGATGGAGTAAAGACTATGATGCTGTTACACTATTTCTCATTTATAGATGCTGGCCAATTGCTTGCCAGTAGTTATATTTGTTTGGATTTCCTGTGATTAAATTTATTTTTTAATTAAGGTCATGTTCTTCCCCAGAAAGGGCAAAAAGGGGCACTGTGTGTTATTCCATGATGTCATTCACATCCATGCATCTTTTTTACAGTTGTAAAATGAAGGTAGAAAATTTCTGTTCTCAGCTTTTGTGGTTTCACTTCCTCTGTAAAGATGTAGAATCACCTTCAGAGTAGAAGTCATCTGGCAACTCAGACCCATACTGAATTAACCATTATATAGATGTTAATCCTTGCAGAAGCTCAGAAGTTTGTGTTTGGCTCCTCAAGGACAACTTTTACCAAAACAAAGGCCATGTTGGTATAACTTGAGGTGAATATTCTATCAACAATAGATATATTCTGCCTTCCTTAGCTCCCTGCATAATAAATGGAGATGCACTTACCCTGTTCAACATAATTTGTGTTTGCAACCAGATCAAATATTCATCTTGCTTTGGTTTGCTAGAACTGGTGATACAAGCAGTCACTGTCCAAATTGACAGTGAGCTCTTTTACCCTTTTTCCCACTGTCTGCGAGACACCCATTTAACTGCCACTGCAGATGGCACTGAAATGTCTGATACTTGATAATAAAACCTTTGGTCTTGTTTGCATCTTGGATTAAATCAACCCCAGCAAGTAGTGCTGGGATCTGACTCAAAGTGTTGCTCAAGCTCCAAGGAAATAGCTTTCTGTTGGCATTATTTACCTCACTTAGAGTGAAAATGAACCTGCAGAGAAGCAACAGAGTGGGTCTAGACTGACTGAAGCCCCTGGGAGAAGACGAGAGATGGGCTTTAACAATTTCTTACTCTTGTTTTGGCCCCCAGTGCACAGATGGATGCCACTGTTGTGTGACACCTGCATGAACAGGTACACAGCCCTTCTTTGACATGTCCTTCTTGGGTTGTTTTTATCTGTTCTAATTTTCATCATTACTGTTTTACTGTCCTTTACAGCTTGCAGGCAGGAAGCAGAAGGAAAACGTGGGATGTTTTTTCTCTAAGAAAAATGAGATAGTCATGTAGGAAGTCTTAGAGGAATAAAGTTAAACTTTGAGGTAAAGAAGTCCATCAAAGAGATCTCAGGAACCCAAGTGTTTAGTCTCATTTCTATACACCCATGCAATGATTTTAAATTAAAATATCAATTCACCTAATCTCATTTTTTTCTTGGAAGGCACCATGTTCATGTAAAATTGGGGGGAATTCACTTTTTAGTTCAGTGAATGCTGGAGTAGTTTCATAAGTCTAAGTAGTTTTGATGTTTGACTTACGCAGAGACTCAAATTCCTTTGGCACTGGACTTCCCTTTTTGTCCCTTCTCCTACTTTTGTGTGGACCAGCTGCCCTTAAACTGCACACGAACTATCAAGGCAGACTGGCCCTTGGTCTGTGCCATGGGGAAGGAAGTGGCAGGTGGGGATGAATACAGCTCTTTGTCTGATGTATGGTTTCTTGTTTAGCTCGGGCATATAGGCCCAAAACTGCAAACCAGAGAATAAATCAGAGAATTCTTTCAATAGGTTAAAAAGCTGCATGAAAGGAGGGAAACTGCTCTGAGTACTTTCATTGTCTCCATTCCCAATCTAATGCCTAGTACTTAAATCTGTCTTAATTAAGGATGTTTTCATTGAGGTGGAGAATGCTTTTCATCTGTATTTCATTAATCACATCATCATTAACTATTATAAAGATGTTTGCCTCAAACACATTAGTGGGTTTTTTTTGTCCTAAAGGGGTTTGTTTCCCCTACCCATAGTGGACAAACCAATAAGCGTGGAAGAATTAACAACTAGAAAATTTATTTGGGGTGAACTGTTATCTCTTTAAAATGTTATCTCTTTACGTGCTGTCAAGAGACCAAGAATTAGGAAGCAGTTTGATAAACAA
Source organism: Falcunculus frontatus (assembly GCA_013398115.1). Lineage (NCBI taxonomy): Eukaryota > Metazoa > Chordata > Aves > Passeriformes > Falcunculus > Falcunculus frontatus. The sequence continues at coordinate 86,325 of VZRV01010293.1, read as the reverse complement.
ACATGGACAATGGAAAAAGCAAACAAACTAAAATTAATAAACAAAATTAATAGATTATTAAGCCAGTTAGAGCCATTGTGACATCCTGCATAAAATAGGCCGTAAGACTTCTCCTGGAATAACTCCTTTCTCTCGGCAATTAGCCAAGAGTGAATTTAGCAATTACTTTATATTACTGTATTCAATCTTATTTCTAAAATTGTTTGAATGAATGGAGAATATCCCATAGCACTTACCAAGTTTTTCAGTTTTTCACTATTAAATTATCTCCCCTATTAAAAATACAGATTTTATCTATCACCTACATGAAATTAGCTACAACTTTCATTCATTAAACCTTGTCATTAAGGAAATGCCTTAAAAAGGATTTCAAGAGGCTTTCTGGTCCATCCTTCAGCTTCTTGGCAGAAGCAAACCCCAGAAGTTTCCCTTGCCTCAGGGCAGGATTGACTCTACCTAAAGCATTCTTAGCTAGAGTTTGCCTAAACTGTTCTTGAAAGACACAAATGATCCTGTGATGCATAATCTCCCCAGTAAATCTGTGCCAGTACTTTAGTTATCTTCAGAAAGCTTTTCCCTGAGGCCTAACTGAAGTCTCTATTTCAGAAATATGAGCCTCTTACTGATTGTTCTATCCATTGGGAAGAAGGAAAACAGTTTAGTTCTTTTCTTTCTTCCAGGTGTCTCATACAGTTGAAGACCATGTGTCTGCTCTTCCCCCACAGTGATCAGCTCTCATGTGCTAGTGTCAGATTTCCTGTACTACAAGTATTTACCAAATTCTTAATTCTGTAATTATGATTCTGGTCTTCTTGGGAATCTCTCCATATTTCCAATGTATGTGGCAAGCCAGCAGACTTGATTGTATTACCTGCGGTGAGTGGGAAGAATGCACGGTAATCAATGTGATTGATAATACAAACTTTGACTTTATTCCCGAATAGTATATATCTATATCTTTTCAATCATACAATTTTTATTAACTCTCTCATTGGTTCTTAGCATCATACGTCAAAAAGATGATTGTCATCTTTTTCTCAGTTCCTTCTTTTCAGGGGTTCTTTGTCCTGCGTCCTTCTATAAAAGATACATCGTTCTTCCCTAAGACTCAGCTCTTTTCCTTCCTTGTCATCATGATTTTGCAAACTTGTCAGCACCGTCCTGCACGTATACAATATGGCGTGCGGCCTAGCACAAAGTTAGTTTATAAAGCTTTTCTGCATCTCTATATTTTAAGTTACCAGTTATACTTTAACATGTACCTTCTTATTCTTATTACACAAGTTATCTATACCTTATTATTGATCATATTTGTTAGTAATCATGTTTACTATTCTCTCTTAGCCACAGTTTCTGCACCTGTTATCTTGCAGTTAGTTAGGTCGTTTAATAAGATACATTGTATTGAGTTAGTATTTTCCCAAGGATATATGGTTCAAGAGACTACTGTTTTCTCAATGAATTATTGTTCTTCAATGGCACTATTATTCTTTGTTAGTATGCTTTATATCTTCTAACTTTATTAATATTTGTATTTCTTCATCAGTTATATAACTCAAAGGCTATTATTCTTTTTCTATAAAAGTATTGTTCTTTGTTAATTCTGAACAGCAGTATTGTTTTTTGTTAGTTTCTCAATACCAGTCTTGGTTGTGCAGACCTTTACAAGCCCTGCAGAAGACACTCTAGGGATTCTAAGTGCCCTCGAGAGACCAGCCATTCCTCTACAATTACCCATAAAAGAATACGGCTCTAATTTTTCCTTTATACACACCCATATGCACACATACATTTATTGCTAACGTTGGCCTTTTGAATTATAGTAAGATGCTTAAATTGACTACATTAGCCAAAGTGTCAAATTCCCCTTTTCTATAAACATGGTTTGTGTTCATTGGGCGTAGGTAAAATCCAGTTTTCAAAGAACTGAATCCAGTTTTATTTCCTTCAGAAGAGGTATGTACTCTTCCATTTTGTCTCAGGACAATCCTGAAAACAACCAAGATCCAGGTTCTTAGGGAATTATTTCCGTGGTGATGTTGCAGGTCTGAAGTTTGTTTCTTCCCCCACAGTGTAAGAAAAGCTTACACCAAGTTGCCATCAAGTTTTGAGAAGTGAGGGCTGCATTCTTCATTAAAAGCACCATGCAGGTGGGCTTACAGTGGCTGAGAAGTGCCAGAAATATCTGCCAAGTTCGTTGAACAGGCCCACCCTCCAGCCCTTAATGTTTTTGTCATTCAACTTTAGTCATTCCCAAGATGTGCTACATTTTTATGGTCCTACATGAGCTGGCAGAGTACTGACACATCTTTGGAAAGAGCTATTTCTAAGGTGAGATAAACCTTATCTGGTACTTTAAATAGTACTGTAAGAGGTGAAGGAGGAGGAGAGAAAGCTTTGGAAGTTCCTTCTTTAGACTGCTCTCAATTTGTGAAGGTAACTTCAGATGTTCTTGCAAGATTGTGGTCACGATCGAGGGTTAGATTGAAGGCAGGGTCATAGGAGCAGGAATAGCAGTAAAAGAGGGTGTCTGAAGCTATTTGAATAAAGTAGGAGTGTTTTTAAGGAAGTATTCAAGTTAGGAACTATGTGAAGCATAGGAAGGAAAACGAAGTGTCTGTTCTATGAAGCATCTGAATCAAGAGCAAGGATGGATGTGATACTTGGAAGTTGGAAAAAGTTCTCTTTTCCATAGCACATCCACAAAAGTTGGTATCTCTGTAACACCTCCAGAAAGAGCTATAAACATATTTCTTCTGCCTTTCCCATGCTACCTCAAAGAGATAAGCTTACCTCAGGCCATCAAATATCCTTCCCTCCCTGTATAACCTGTGACCAATTTCAAACCAGCAGCGCAGTGTACTAAAGTGTCAGACACTTAAAAGCTGCCTGAGAGGAGATCAGGAGAAATCAATGGCAGCTCAAGCTCCTGAAGTAGCAGGAGATTTGTTAGATGGAAATGCACAAGTGAAACATAATCTGTCGGTGTGAACATCCTGTTTCAGGGTCAGATCCTGGACTGTCACGTTTTCTGCTCACTGTTTCATCTCCTCCTGCATCTAAAAAACTTTCATCTAAACTTCCCTCTTAGGGACAGGCCTTATCTGCCAGTCTGCATAGTCTGAAACTGAATATTTCCCTCCTTTTATTTCTATCCTTACCTGCATTATATTTATAGACTAAGACTGTGTTGTCCCCCAGTTTTTACTCTTCCAGACTCCATAAATTTAACTTCCTTACTCTCTCACTTTTATGTATTATGATCTTCTAGTCCTTGTATTGGTTTCGTTTCCTTATTTTGTATTTCCCTACATTTCTTCTGTTCATTCAGAACATCTGTTTTTTTCATTCTTTAACCCATTTTGTTATAAGTGATTATTATTATGCTCTTCCTCTTTAAAAATAAGGAAATAGCTGATGACAAACTCCTCAAAGATGTCTGTAATGATACAAGAGGACAACATTGTGTATGAAGTAGAACTCTTCAGAGCTCCAATTTTTAATTTGGTCATTCTATAAGGAGGTTGTCAGTTATGAAGTCTCCTAAAATCTCTGTGCTGAGAGCTGCTTCCACAGGTCCTTTACAGTTCATGTGTCTGTACTTTTGTCAGGAAGTTGTACAAAAAGGTAGATAAATACAAGTTATTAGGATCTTTGCAAAGGTTGCCAGATACAAACATTTCATCTATATTACACACAAAACTGCAACCATTATCTAATGGTCTCTTCCAGTTTTAAATTTGGTGAAAGGCATCAAATCCTTCATATGAAAACTCCCACAGTGAATTTAACAGTTCATATATAATTTTTAAGCTTCAAAAGTTGTGATAGAAAATGTTGGTCTTCCTCTTGCTTGTTTAATGGTTAGTGAGAACCTGATGAATTCTGGTAGTGAACCAGTTGGTGATGCCACATTAAGGTCTTAAACATTTAGCTCAAAGAGTAATATTCCATTTTTATAATGCTGTTTACCCCTGACCGAAATCTTACTGTCAGACCAAGAAAAATTGACTTGATAAAAGAATTAGGAGGTTATCAAACAAATAAATAAAGAAAACCTTAATTAGAAGATGTTTAATATTGAGAAAGTGTGTGATTAGCATTACTTCTAAAAGCATTCATTTAAAAAATACTCTTCAGAAACTTAATAAATTTAAACCAGAAAGTCTCTAAATTCTTATTTATGAGATACATTTGGATCACAACCTGAGACTAAAACTATGTGAATTAGACTACAATTTCATGTTTCTTTTGTTTTCTGTGACATCTGACCGGCTGTGAACAACCCAAGTGTTTACATTAAAAGATTGTCTCCCTGCTGATAAAGATGATTGCTTAATGATAAATGCTGAGATCTGAAATGCAGGAAGCACCACCTCAGAAGGGTAATGCAAAAATGCCATCAGAAATTGGAAAAAGTTCTTGAGGAGCAGTCCAGGAGATGCCACACATAAAATCAATTCTAATACCCATAAAATCAATTTCCAGACTTTGTCTGTGCATCAGCAGATTCAAATGAAGTGGATTTTAAAGCATAATACAGAGACTACAGTGGATAGATGAAAGAGCAGTGTATGGCAGACTTGGCTTCACCTGTCACCACTTTATGTCAGAATCTTTGAGAGATGTCTGTGTCCTTTTACCTGTGACCTTTACAAAACTGGGAGTTAATTTATTAGAGCCAGGAAGCACCATTATCACTATTTGTTCATGTAGATCTGAGACTATTTAACTAGAACAAATAATAGTCAAGAAATTAAAATCGTAAAATAATAGAGTCATGCAATGATTTGGACTGGAAGAGACCTTAAAGACCATCTCATTCCAATGCCCTGCCATGGACAGGGACACCTTCCTCTATCCCAGGTTGCCCCAAACCTCATCCAACCTGGCCTTGGGCACTTCCAGGGATGGGGCAGCCACAGCTTCTCTGGGCACCCTGTGCCAGGGCCTCACCACCCTCACAGAGAAGAATTTCTTTTACAAAAGAACTTCACTTACAGTGTTTCAAGAAGTGCCTCAAGTCTGCCATATTTTGAACAGAAAAAGCAGCTCAGGTCATTGCCCGGGAACTCAACTACATATTTTGTGGTTGATTTTGGGCCCCACCAACTGTGCAAGGAATACTCAATATTAGTATTGATGAGGGCAGCACAGCGTTGTGGAACAAGGAGTACAAGGCAAACACTGAGTGTCTGGTTGAATACAGAACACGGATGATTTGATTAAAGAAGTCATTTGTTTATGGGATTTAGTTTTATTTGTATGGTAAATTCTGATAGATGGCCTGTCAGGTTGATAAGGTTACTTTTCTAACTTTATTTTAGCCATAATGTATTCTATTCTAGGAGTTTAGAATATGATTGAGAACTTCAAAGTGTAAACCCCTTGGAAGACAGTGAAGGGTGAAAGACATGGAAAGGTGAAAACTGGTTCATGGGTGAAGCCCAGGGTGGGGACTCGGGGGACCTGGTGCAATTCCAGTTCTGTCAAACTTCTCTGTGACTCTCAGGATGACACTTGTTTGTCTATGGGTCAGTGTCCATTCACAAATGGAAATAATCATCCTCACTTCAGTCAAATCCTTCTTCCTTTCCCTGCCATTTTACAAAAACCTTAGAGCAGGACTATGTTCTAAGATGAGTTTGTGCCTTATGCGTCACAGAGAGTCCTTCAAACACTTCTGTAATGCGGGTGCAAATTAATAAATACATCCACCTCATCTTTCTGGAAGGAATCTTAATTACAGTGTTTTTGAGAAACCTCAGTATTTTTCTTTGGTGTAAGTACAATCAGGCTTTAAGGACAGGAAAAGAGAAAGAAAATAAGGACACTTCAGAAACAGGCATTGAAAACTGTAAGTGGTGTTCGAGGAAGGCAGCTTTACTTAGAAAACTCGAGTGAAAAGAAGCTTTCTGACAAGAAAAAGTCTTCAACACGATACTTTGGTTTCTTTTTTTGGTTTTGGTAGCACTTTTTCTTAATAGTTTAATTACCAGGTTGATTAGAAGGAAGGAATTTGTGTTCATAAATGGCACTTACGAAAATCATCTTTTCCTTCTTGGTCTTTGAATGAAAGATGGTCTCTGATTCCAGCTTAACTATGAGTAATTGAATAAAGGAGCAAAATATACTACCTGGTAATGGAATCATTATGGTCTCCAGAACCCACATATAAAATCAGCGGAAATGTATTTCTTCTGCTCGACAAAACCAAAGTTTTTATAGATTATAACTTTGCCTCTACAGAGGAATATTTTTATTAATTATGAAAATGGCACATTAATATTCTGGAAAGCAGTGTTAAAATCAATGTTCAGGAGTCAGCAATTATGTGCAGTTCCTCTTTAGCAGTGTACAGTCTTCTGTAACAGACTCTCTACAAGAGTTTCAGTCTTTAAAGCAGCTTTCAGTATTCAAATTGAGAAAGTCCCGTCTTCATCAGATGGGGTGCACTTACTGCTGAGAGTAACACCTTTTATTTTGCATTAGCAGATTAGGAAATAGCAGAGCTGTTGATGTGAGGAACACAGGTGCCTCCTTACTCTGAACATGTACAATATGTCCAGCAGTCTTGGATCTAACTCTGAGGTTGTGAGGTAACAGTGACTCAACCAGAGCACCCCAGATCATTGCAAATTTGTGAAAGATGCAGAAAACCGACTCATATAGCTTTTTCTATAGCCATACATTGTTATCTTTACACTCAGTTTAAGGCAGCAAGAGGAGAACACATTTCTTTTTTTCTCTGCTGTGCAACTCACAGCTACTTTTTCTTTAAATGACTCTGTGCTCATCGACCAGAGGAGACAGTCAAGATGATTTCAGTGACATCTATGAAAATCACCAAATCAGAGTCCAAAACCTAGTTTGGATTGATAAACGGACTTATATTTTGCCTCATGGTTGATGCTTTCTCATTACCTTGCTGTTTTCTTTCACTAAATGAGTTTGGTGAGTCAGTGTTTTCCCTTGTTTGGAACAAGGTGATATTGTTAGAGCCCTTGATCTGTTTTGTCTTCAGCCTTGAATTTCTCTGCTTCCTGATTGCCTGTATTTGTGTGCACTGCTGGGTCTTCTCTCATCATTGTCTGTTTTGGGTATTGTCTTATTCTCTAGATTTCTTCATCTTCCTCTTTCCCCTTCTCATCTTCAAACAGTGTCAATAATGTTATTCAGTTAATATCTTGCTCCCCACTGCGCCAGAATTTCCACTTCTTAGGAAAACAATGGCTCCCTTCTGCAGGCAGCAATTGGTTTCACGTGCACAAAGATAAATTCTGCTTTCAGCACAGTACAGACACTTCCTTCTGCTGCTGTGGGGCAGCTGCTGTAATACCACATTTCATATTGTGATCTGCCTGAGTCTGTCCAGTGGTGGGCATGCAACAGAAATTTTAATTTTGTTCTTCGGAGTCAACCCAGGCAGCTCTACCAGCTGGAGCAGGACAAGAGTAAGAATATGGATTGTCCAGTGAGTGTCCCTCTCCTGCTTTCACTTCTGAGTGTGGGCTGTCTCTCTTGCACAGCCGTGTTTCTCAGCCAGCAGGTTGGTGAGATGAACAATCACAGTGGTGGCTCATGGGGAGCAGCAGTTTAGGGAAAATATGGGTGGGAGAGACAATACTGTGATTCACAATGTGAAAAAACCCAGAAATTAGGTGCCTTTTTTTGGGCTTAGTTCTTCTTGGAAATACCTGCTCCAAGATATCTCAGGATACCAACAGGATTTAGAAAAGAGGCAGCCAGCAGTGAGAGGAGAGTTTAAGGGCTAACAAGGGGACCTGAACGTGCTCAACTCTATGAGATGCTGAAAGAGTTGGCCAGTGTGGCTGGGAGAAAGCTCTCCCTCCTTTATGAAGAAAACAGCAGTCAGAGAAGGAGAAAATATCAATGTTGCACTAATTTTACTTAAATAATCAACAAAGAAATGTAAAAGAGAAGGTGATTGAAAACAGTAAATACATTTTCCAAGAACAGCTAAGGCTTGGCTATCCTGATCTCCTTGTGTAAATACAGACAAGGATCTTCATGTCATGTTTAGATGCATGTGTTTTATCCCTATATTTGTAGTCCTATACAGCTCAGATGACTATGAAGTCACATGCTGGAAAATAAGTTGTGTGAAAGTTTTATTTAGGTTACCTTTGAAGGCTCGTTTGCTTTGGTGAATTTATTTTGCTTGTTGTTGCCATGGACCCGGCTGGAGTTTTGACCTGTACGTTTAGCCTTTGCTAAAATGTTAGACAAATGCCTGATGGAAACAGTGACCAACAGCTGAGTGGGCTAAGATCAGAATATTAATGAAGCAGGAAAAATAGGAGAGGGAGAGAAAAAAGCAAATGTATTTATGGGATATCAGGTGTTTCTGTGACCATGAGATACAACTTTGTGAACATCCCAGAAAAAAATTACAGGTGTAACACTACTACAAAATTGTACTGATAATGAATGTAAGAGAAGTCAGAAATGGTATTCAGTTTTGTGCTGAGGAGTGTCAGCCTCTGTAGAGATGAGTGACTGACTCTTTCCATCTGTCCAAGCACTGCATTGGCTCAGTTTCCTGTGGGCTCCCTGTGGTGCCCCACGGACCCAAAGGTACCTTGAGAAAATTTAATTCAAAGTGCCCAAGGTAATACAGAGTGCATGTTGCAGTTGAACAGCAAAGTTCTTTTCTGTGTGACATCACAGCTGCCATGGAGCTTGAGGGCACGGGGTCATTTTAGGCATAAGGATGGCTGAGTAGATTTTGGAGACAACCTCACCTGTTACAGTCTATATCCGTACTCTTCTTGGGACAGAATGTGTAGAAAACCATTTTTTCTGCTGTATCTAGGTTTCCTCTTGGAGAAAACTAGCAGCTTTCCCAAGGAAATTGGCATGTACCCAGCCAGGTACATCAGGATCAGGGGACCAGAACGCAAGACTGAAATGCAAAGTTCCCCCGTCCCAGTGTACACTCAGCTCTGAGCATATCTTTTAGAGAAAAACAGATTTGAACCTTGCCTCATTTTTGTATTACAGCTGGAAAACATTGCTAATACAAAACATTTGGCTCACGATTATTTCCTGACATCAGCAAATCACCAGAACACCTCAGTTAATACAGAATGAGTTCAGAATTCTTTTTCATTGGTCAAAAAGCATAATGAAATTCTCTTTAAGTTTATCAAAAAAGTGTTCATACTATCACAGAATGGTTTGTGTTGGAAAGGAATAGAATATCATTTACCTGCAGGACCCCTTATTACAGCACAGCTCAGTGGTGCCACCGAAGTCATGCCCTTGTCAAATCCTCTAAAGGCAGAATGCCACATTGTTGTCATGGCAATATCCAGAAGCATGGCAGAATGAAGGAATGCAAATCTGGATGTTCATGCAACACTGAGTTACACATTGCTGCAGTTTGTTGCTGAGTTAAATCAGTTGCTAATTTAGCAAGGGAAGTGCAGTAGGTGGGGATTCTGCTCTCTGTGTTACACATTATAGATTGACATTTCTTAGAGTTTCACCCCTGACCATGTTTGTATTTAATTGGAATTCCCCACAGGTGTGACTGCAGTCAGTGTAGCCTGTGGGACCACGCTGAAGTGAAAAATTTAATTATGGCTTAATGTGACCGTGTTAGAAGTTTCTACATCTGTCAGACAACTTGTTTCCTTCCTTACTGCTTCCATGTTTTTAAAGCTTTCTAAATTGTCTTTGCTTTGCTGCAGAATATATTCAGAATTTTTATATCCCTAACAAAGAAAAGAGGTAGCATTTCATTGATATCAGCAGCACAACTGGCCAGCATTGATTCTGTGGCCCTTCCTATTTAGATAATAATTTAAGAGACCTTGCTGTAGCTTATGACGGAAATATTTATCAGAATCCTTAATTAATGGCTGATGGAAATGAGGTGCCCAAGGCTCATAACACTTGCTCATAATATAAAAAAAAAAGAGGCCTAATTTAATTTCTCTTGAACTGGAGTCCCTGCTCACTGGGATGTTCTGCATGCAATCTAATTATTTTCAACCTTGCTTTATAGTGCAGTGTGCTATACTTAAAACTAGAGCCATATGCAGTAATAAACATCGGGGTTTTTATTCTCTGTTTATCTGAATTTCATCCCCCATTCATTACAAATGTACTCACAGGAGTTTTCCTTGTACACACAGTGTGTAGCTGGGGGTGTTACTGTATTGACACACTGTAATATCAGCACATTACAGTAGGACAGTACAAAGTATCGTGGTGATAAGGATTCTTCTATTTCCTTCTTCATCACAATCCTGTCCAACAGATGTCATAAAATCATTCGTTTTACACAAGTTTTCCATGCATAAGTCAGGTACCAAACTCATAAAAAAGCAGTCTGGGCTTTTATTTCATAGTGTTTCCAGAGGTGGGATTATTTGGAGTGATAGGGTGGATTAATTCCATTCTAAAATAAATATGTGAGGTAGGTAGCTAGGTAATTTCAAGGCTGAAGCTTGATCCAAGTAATTCTATATATTGATTTTGATATTCTAATCACGTATGTGTGGAGCTGATCAATAGCATTAGCAACGTGCCAAACTCAGAGAGGGTGACAGTCCATTGAGAGGAATCTCATGCTGATACTGAACTGGGTGAGTTTCTCCCAGGAAGAGCAGATATTTTTCCCTGAATTGTAGAAAGAGACTGAGAATATAGCTAAAAGAAAATACTTTAAGTGGTCAGAGGGGAACACTACTAGAATGAAAAGGGAGACTCTGGAGTACAGAAATTAAATGAAATATTTTCTCACTGTCTTTACATGATTTATTGCATCCTAAGGATCCTATTAAAACTTTATGTACGGATCTCATCTCACTTTTACTCTTATTTAGAATTTCCACAGATGTATTCCTTTTTTCCTCCCACAATTTTGTCCAAGGCAGTATTTACGGATTTTGTACATTTTCTGGGATTTCTGGACTTCATCCCCATCAGACACTGTGATCAGAGTGCAGGAATTCTGGAAATTGTTGATTTAGCTGCTACAAATGCAGCCCAAAAGAAAGAGAGAATCTCCAAACATTCCCTGTCAAAGGTTAGCTAAAGTGGAAGTGCTGTAGGATTTTGAACTGACCTTGCTCCTTCTCAGGTGGGAACTGGAAAAAGCGGATCTGTTGTCGGTCCAGGCTAACACAACCTCACGTTTTGCTGCTCCTGCAGAAGGAAAGTTGAGTTTGTGTCAGAGGAAACCTGTTCCTCCTTTCCTTTCAGTTGTACATCATTCATCACCTCCCCAGTCAGGTCCTCCAGCACGAAAAAAATGTTCTCCATACAACCATATTAATGGAGAGATTAATAATACTCTGGAAACTGCCTACCCCGATCGTCCCACCTTGGGTCTTCCAGAATTCTCTGCCATGAGAAAATCCTTGGATATCTGATAAGATGTGCAATATCTTCATCCAGCTTACAATTTCACACAGGCCTTTTTTTTGTTGTTTTGGTTTTGGGATTTTTGGGGGGGTTTGTTTGTTTGTTTGCTTTGGGGTTTTGTTTGTTTGTTTGTTTTGATTTTTTGTTTGGTTTTCTGTTGGTTCAGTTTTATTTTGGTGGGTTTTTGTTTGTTTGTTTTGGGGCTTGGGGTTTTGTTTCTTTGGGCTTTTTTTGGTTTCTTCCTCTTTGTTCTTTATTAGAACTATTAGATTTGATTCTCTCTCCTACTTTCAACTGAACAGAAGCAGTTTGAATAATAAATATAATAATAATAATACCCGTGGTATCCCTCAGGGGTTAATCTGCATATTGTTCCTCAAAGTTCACATTCTCAAAGCCGTTTTCACCCTCAGTTTCTGAGTCATCAATGTCTCTTTTGGGAGTTTTGGGTCACAGTGGCAAAACAGCAGCTGCCTTCCCAGTCAGTGAAAACATTCCTGGCCAAAATCTTTGAGGCAATCACTTTGCTCCCAGGCAGATGATGCATCACAGGCAAACAGTCCCCATTTTTATTGGCTTTACCTTCCGTGGGCTGTTCTCAGAGATGAACTGCCAAGCAGTATAGGCATGGAAAGACAAGAGTCTTCCTCCGTCTCCTCTTGGGTTTTGTGTGTCAGTAGTTACAATAGGTGTAGGTTAACTGAGGCTGGCCCAAGGCTGTGTAAGGTCTGTCTGGTTGAGCCTGTGTGTTTGCCTTTATCTTAGAAGAAGCCTTCACTGAATTGTGGAGTATCTTCTCTTTCTACTCACAGGCTGTGGAATTTAGCCAAGAATGGGCTTTTTTTGTGGCCTGGAGCCAACTTCCCAAGTTCCTAAAAGGAGCTGCTTCCTGAAGGATTATCACAGCTACGCTGAGGAAGCTCACTCTGTACTAAGGGAGCAGAGACATTCAAATCCCTAATCCTGTGCTAACCCAAGGCCGGGTGGCGGGGACAACAAGGACGTGCTAAACTGCTCTGAAATCTGTGTATTTGCAACTTTCACCAGATTAAGCAAAGGGATTAAATGCCAGATACAGTATCACGTTAATGTGGCTCACAGGTGTCACTCCTAACTCACCCCTTGCAGCCATGCCCTTGGTGTAATTGTCTGTTTGAGCATTGGGAAGCTTGGGTATTTCTCTGTCACAAATGCATCTTTCGATCCTCTGCATTTCACTTGACAATAGTGTGTGTTATGCATGCATGAGGATTCCTTTGGAAACCTCCTTCTTGCATGATATGTGACATTCTGCTGGGAGTGTAAGGCAGGCTTTTTGTCAGAAAAACATTCTGGTCCAAGTGGCACTTTTAACTTCTAACACAGGTCCAAATCTGTCCTGCTTAGAGAGTCTGTTGGATGGAGGAATTAATGTGTTTTTTCACTTCCCTGACCAAAACTTTTTGGCTGGTATTTAGAAGACGATTCTACTGCATTCCAATTCCTCTCCCATTTTATATGCAACAGCAGTGCACGCAGCACCAGTGTAGCTACATTTTCAGAAATTTTAATGGTTCTGCAGATCCACTGGAGTCCTCAAGCAACAAGGCAACAGCAATAGAGCAGAAGTAGGTGGGAATAGCTTGGACTACATTTGAAATTAGGATTAATTTTTCAAGGGAAAGCCTGTTGATCATAGTTCCTATTATGAAAAATGTTGTTCTGTTGGTAAATTGTCTTTGCTTGTTAAGAGTTTTGGTATATTAAGCACCTTTGTTATTAAAAACATTACTTCCTCTCACTGCATCTTTTAGTTAAAATGAGAATTTAAATGGGATCTATCTTCACATTAAAAGTGAAAATATTTAAGCCTTGGACAAGCTACCAAAGTAAACAGCAGAGTCTCTATATCTTGATAGTATTTATATCCAAGTTTCATTGTATTTTTTGTGTTTCCTCATTGAGTTCAAAAGTGGCACAAGGGTGAAGCACAAGTATTGGTGACATAATCAAAGTAAATTTTTAAATTATTTTCTGTGACCTGTATATCCCTGGAGGCACAAGAACTACTGACAGTATTTGTATACCCGTTCCAAAACCATTCATACAGAATTCTGTGGTCATAAATTGGTAAATAAAATATCGTGGTCTCCTGTTGGTTTCTTTGAATAACAGAGCTCCATGTTCTGATTCTTCATCATTCTCCACAGAACTTCCTTTTGCTACAAAGTTTTTAAGACTTAATTCTAATATATATTTTAAATGTATTTTAATATTTGTCTTATCACATATCCTTGTTAGTATTCATCACACATAATGACACATTTCCACAGTTAAGCATCGTACTTAAGAATGTGTTGAATTTGAAACACTCCAAGTGTCCCAAAACAGATGAGAATGAACTTGAATTTCATGCAGAATCAGGATCATAATCATGTTTACATTAAGCGAAGTTATGCTTTCCCCTCTTCTGCTGCATAGGCATTAATCGTCCATGAAATCTTCCCGTTTCCCTCAGAATATGATTTTGCTTAAGTGTCTTGCATCAATTCATGCTCTTGCTGCTTCCTCATAAATTCAGGGTAATTTCTTTGATCAGTAATAGCTTCTTCACACAGCTCCTGCCTTCTGTTTAACCAAGCTCCATTACATTTGCAAAGGGGTTGCTTGGCTGACCAATTTCTTTTCGTACTGTTTACAGTCTTTTCATGTTTTTAAACTTGAGTTTGTCCTTTTGAGTCATCTACATTTAAAAAATTTCCCCTGATATGTGCTGTATCGTTTCTGGCTGGGAAATGTTGCAGCACCTGCAAGCTTGTGTATATAAAGCATAGATATTTGAGAATATTTAAAATCTTGCCAGATATTTGCTAACTGAAGGATTATAACTTGTTTCATAAAAACTTCTCTAGTCTAAAAGGTCTTTATTCTGGTGGTTCCCATGAGTAGCAGTCTGTTTTGATTGCTTTACTTTGCATTTACACAGTATCTGAGAAATCCAAATTAAAATTGAGGATGGCTAGCTAATGTCACCACATTAACCAGCTGCAATTTGGAAATGCTCTTGATGGCAGTGCACATGTGCACATGACCTTTGATGTTTGCTGTAATATATAGATACATATTTGAAAGCAGCAAGAATTAGAACTGTGGTCCTCATTTGGGGAAGCAGTCGAACAGTCCTTCTCTGGACATCTGTCTCTCAAGTATTAATTCCTACACGTCATCAAGAGAAGCCATTTAGACAAAAGCGTAAATTGGATGGAATATTCCTTTTCCAGAAGTGCCATAACTCCAAGTGCCTCCTTGATAGTGTTATTTATAGAGAGCTCCCCACCACTTCTACTTCTGCGTGAACAGAAGAAAAAATAGAAATTAGTAATCACCCTCTTCAGGATGGGGTTAAGAGTTTGCCCAGAGAAGATGATTTCTAATAAAATCTATTTGACTGTAAGTCAGAAGGAATAGAATTTGATGTTATTGCGAAAAAATTACTACAAGCCTTGCTGCTTTCTTTTTCTCCTAAAAGATGTCCTCATTAATGCCACTGTCACAAAGATACACAGCATACAAATCATAGCTTTATATCTATATGAAATATTTATATGCAGAATGTTTTCCTCCCATTTTAATTTGAAGTACTTAGCTAATCATCAGTATATCTGTGCCCATGTGCAGCACAGTGCCCCTCCTAGCCCCAGGTTTGAGGAGGTTTGATGTGGAAAGGTTGGCTCCAGTGCTGTTCCAGGAGTCGTGATCAGCAAAAGCATCAGTGTGATTGTACAGCCCTCAGAACATCTTTCCTACTGCCTGAGAATTCCTGTCTTTGCCTCCCATTTCCCTCCTGAGGCAGCTCTCAGGAAGGTCATTGTAAATATTCAGTCTGAGCAACACAGGATTTATTCTGACCCAATGCAAACACACAGAAATCACTCAGACCAGTTCATTTGACCTGTTTTCCTCTCAGTTCACTTTTTCTGCATAACTAAGATAGCAAAATTTAACTAATATATAGGAACATTGAAGTTAGTTATTGATTATGTGGTAAGTGAAAATACACTATGAAAATGAAAACTAGCCATCTTCATAATAAATTAAAAGGGCAAAAATTGTTGTGAAATATTTCACCCAAGAAAGATGAAAAGATGAGAATAGTGATGAGGAACCAACCAACCAAAAAAGAATGGCCAAAAAATGGCAATCATATATATAATGAGAAAACTTCACCAGGTAAAACCAGTAAGGAATACAGTGCATTCTGGGGAAAAAAGACTCTGTATTTGGAGGGACACCATATACACATATGCCAAATGAAGTTACAGAGTATTTAAATTCAAGTTTATTTTAACTATTAATATCTTGCTGCCTGGTGTCTATTTTAGAAACAATTAACTAGGTGTGCATTTTTGATGGTCTAACCACACTCTCTCCTGTAATAGTAATTAGTGTGTTAGATTCACTCCACACATTGGGTATAATTTTTATTTGCATTTCATCTTTCAGTTGGAAAGAGAGTTTGGGTGACATTAATTGATGTTTTCAGAGACTCATATATTCATATTTCTTTTGAAAAACTTAGACTCTAGAGAGACACTTCTAGAGATGTACTTTTAAGTTGAGTTGAAACAATGACAAGCACAAAAAAAGAGTGGAAGGTGGGATTTAAGCTGTTAAGATGAGTGAATTTTTGCTAGAAATCAAGTTCTTTATTTGGCAGAAGGCAGCACTGGTTCAAGTAAAGGTGCAGGAGTTCTTAATTCAGCTCATGCTTTTCATACGGGTGCCTGCAGTCTCCTTAGTAAATTTAACTACTCTGTGCCTCAATTTTCCTCTATAAAATGTTAGTTACACTCTGCGTGCATGTAGTATTTACAAATGTAAATAGAGTAGACACATATATATGCAAACACAGCTATGCAAATCATGGATTTCAGCACAACTGATGGAATTCAGTGACTGAGCGAATGTTGCTGCGCATTTTTACGAAATGTTTCATGTTACTCTGTGTTACAAAATGTGTTGGAACAAAGTTCCTGTTTGACTGGGAGGCAAAGAGTCTTCACCTTGAAGATTTAACACTGGAAAAGGACTCCAAAAATTCACAGCTTATAGGTTTTGGATTTGAACTTGGACACTTCTTGTCCAGCTTTGGATAATTGGTTCCACTTTGGTGTAGAAGGAGTGTTGTACCTTCATTTAAAATGTTCTCGTTCTAACTCATGAAAATTCTCTGCTGCACAATCTTTAAAGTGAGCCAATTCTTCCCTGGACACAGCACTGCATAGAGGATGGAGGGAATCACGAAATCAGCTTTATGGCCTGCTGCACCAAAATGTCCATGTAGCAAAGACTAAACAGGGATGCTCAAGCTAAAGCAAACAAGCTCTGTGGACAGCACACATGTGACATTTTTCTCAATTCCAGTTTGAAAAGATGGATTACGTTTTGATATGTACTTATATCTTAAAAGGTGGATGAAAACAAACTGTTTAAGAGTGTGCATGTGGTGGAAAAAGCTAAAAAAATCCCATTTGTTCGATACCACATAAGAACTTTGCTTAGCCTAAGTACCTAAATGATGTTTCAGTTCAACAACTTTTAATTTAGCTAAATTTGATCAGCAGACTGAAAAATTATTCCCCATCCACACTCTCTAATCTGATGTCTTCACCATGCAAGGACTGTTTGTAGAGTTCATCACTGAAATGCTTTATCTCTCTACTGGATCATCACCTGGCAGTGGCTGTTGCAGGTTTGCATGTCACAGGCATTTAAAATCTTGGCTCACATTTGAGAACCTGAACAAGCAGCTCGTGCTAATCAATAGTGAATCATTTCAAATACTTGTTTCTGCTCACTGTAATAGCCATGGTGGTTGTAGGAAGAAAGTCAGTCCTGACCTTTTTAATGGATTATTCACAGTAGCAGAAGGAATAGGACAGCCTCTAAATGGGTGACCATAGATTTTACATTTGCACGATTTCACTAAAATGTATGTATTCACTGACTGGAGGGGAAAATGTGGGGATTTAATAGCAATAACATATATTTAAAGAACTTTTCAACATCATCTAAATCCTGACCAAATTACTTTGCAAGTGTGGAGTTTAATAGTAAAAATTTCATATGCTGCTAGCCAAATTCAAAATACAACAGTAAGATAAAAGTTAAGTGAACTCACACAAGACTGTAATACTAATCAATGTGCACTCGAGCATTTAAATCTGTAAGCCTCCATGACTTCATACTATTTGTGCTGGAGATGGTTTGATATTCCCATGATAGGAATAAAGTAGTATAAAATATAAGCATTTTGAATACGATTGCTAACAAAGCAATAGCAAAACTTCGGGTGAAATATAACATCTGGGAAGATACATAGAAAGATGTAGATATAAATACAAGTTTCAATATAATATTCCTCTGTATCTTGGAGAAAATCATGCTGATAAAACTGGAGATACTGGATGATGTGGGAGAATTACTCCATGATGAGACACTAAACAAATTGGAACAACATATTTAAGCAGAAATATTCTAATTGCTTACTGCAGTTTTATGTTATTGGAAAGCGTCTGGTCATTCCAGCACCAGACTTAGCACATAAAATTTTATTGGAGGTTTTTATGCAGCTGGTGTTAAAAAGGAAGAGAATTTATTGAAACCAATGAAGTATACTCCTCTGGATGGCTTTTTCCCCCCTCATATACACCAGTTTTACATCATTGTAATTCCTCAGGTGTCAACGGGGTTACTCTTGATTTCCACTGGGATAAAATAAGGAAGACTCATGACCCTTCCCTTCCTGTGTTTTTATATAGCTTCAGAATTCTTGCTATTTAAAAATCATAGTGGAAAAGAACAGTGAAAGGCTTTTGGTTTATTATTTTATTCTCACATTAAAACATTTTCGCATTTTATGGACTTCGCTGGGTTTTTTGTTAGGAGTTTTGAGTATCTAAACCAGCTGATTTCATTCTTAGACTTTGAACAGAGTCCCTCCTAGAGTAAGAAAAAATTTTAATGTGCATGTTTTAGCACCATGCTGAAAATGCAGAATAGGTCTTTCAAGCTGTGGATGGTTTAGTTGCTTGGAAAAAAATGTTATATATTTAACTGAATTAATTTGTTTGTGCCTTAGTATCAAGCTGTGATATGAATGTAATATTTAACAACAAGCATTTAGAAACCTTGTTGGATGCTGTCATGGATGGAGTGATGCACTTCACTCCCAAGAGAGAAGTAGCAACATGTTTATTGATATAAAACAGTGATTTACCAGAGTTTAATAATAGAAGTGACAGTGTTTTAACAAGGTGTAATGGCAAGGTATGCTGGAGGATTTACTGCATATAGGACAGGGTGAGACAAAACAGCCAGGGAGACCCTGCCATTGAGTCATGAGGTTCAGAAAGGAGGTTGTTGCTTTCTAAGCACCTTCTCAGTGAGGAGTTTAGGTTTAGCTGGATCCAGACTTAGTCCTAGACTTGTCCAGGTCTTTATGTCTGAAGCATTATATGTCCACAATCAATCCTGTGTATTACTCAGCTAAGATTTCAATGTTACCATGAACAAGAATTTGTTACAGCAAGGAATCTCTCAGCCTCAAGAAGTACCCTTGAGAGGTGTCTCTACTCAGGGGCTGACCCTGGTGTGCATCCCACTGCTGTGCAGGAGACATCCATGAGCCCTGGGCTGTCCATTGTTTACAGAGTGAGATGACTCCCTTACAGTGATATTTGCATGTATCAGCCATGTTTCAGTCTCTGCATTCTTAACCAGCCCTCAGCTGTTCAGCAAAATTTATGGCCCTTAGCTACAGACTCTTCCCAGAGTCCAGCTCAAGCCAGATGCAGCCACCACCACCACTGGAGGCTGTTGCTTAAGCAGAAAAGGACGGGGGAAGGCATCTCAAAAGCATCAAAGGAAAGCATCAAAGATGCTTTTAACTCTGTCAGACCAGTGCTTCACTCTAGTGACCAGTGGATGTAAAGTAAACAAATACGACATCTTGCTTTATCCACAAGAGCAGTTTTATTCTTTTTCTCTTTTCAGTTCTCTGCATGTTTTTTATATCTAAAAATCAGCACTATTTGTCCTGAAAATCTTTTCTTCAAGGGTTCAGTAAAAACTTCTCTAAGTTGTTTTTTCTAGTTCTTCATTTGCTCTTGTTGAGGCCCTCTGAATTCTCCATCATTCTGGAAGTACAGTCAGCAGAACTGAATGTCTCATTCCAAGTGGGAGTTTAGCAGCTCTTGAAAGCCAGAGGGGATATTCACCTTTCATGCAAACACTCATGATCATAAAACATAAGACCATCTTCAAGAGTCACTAGAGGCACTTTCCCTTGTTGAAGTTCACATGGTCGGTGATTGCCCAGCCCTCTCATTTGTCAAGGTCTTTCTTCAGAGCCTCTGCATTCAAGGGAGTCAACAGCTCCTCCCAGTTCTGCATCATCTGTGAACTTGCTCAGTGTCCCTTCCAGTTCTCATCCAGGTCATCTGTGAAGATGTGGAAGAGCACAGGGCCAAGGATGGAGCCCTGCTGAACCCCACTAGTGACAGGTGGCCAGTCTGATGTCATCCCACCCACTATAATTATCCCTTTGTGCTCAATCCATGAGCCAGTTGCTCACCCATCCCATGACGTGTTTATCCTGCAGAATTTTGAACATTCTGTACAGAACAATCCTGTGAGAGGCAGTATTCAAATGCTGGATTCTCAGTACCCGGGAAAAGACAAGACTTATTTAATTTCCCCCCCCTTCTCACACAATGCTGTGCAAAAGAGTAGTGGTATCAGTTTGCATTTATACACACTTCTCCAATTCCAGATTGTCATATTCACCAGATCAGTGTTCTATATTTATAGCTCTATCAAGGAAACAATCAACAGTGGAGAAGCCCAAACCTCACCATACTGAGGGCTGCATTAGCAATTTGCCAAGAGCCTCAGGCCGGCACAGAATTTGCATATTATATGTACACTATATGCTTAATCAAACAAACATGTATAACTATATTTTCTGCTGCTGCTGCTTTCCTGACAGCTGAATGGTAACTATTAAGGTTTCCCGGTTTTTTTCATCCCCTTCTTTGCTTTGCATGTACAAGCTCTCAAAAACAAACGTAGTTTGGAGGATGGGAGGAGGCAAATGCTGATGTTCTGAGCACTGTCTGAGATAGAAAACTCAGATCCTATTGCTCAGGGTAAAATTCAGATTGTGACTTCGACAGTTCACCTGACCTACCTGTAAGAATGTGATGTTTCTTGTGGCTATCGAGCCAAATTAACCCAACAATTGTGTAGTTTTAAAATTATATGGACTGATTAAAATGGCGAATTGTGGTGGGTTTGTTAATTGTGTATTTTGTGTCTCCTCATGTGGTCAAATTAATTTCTGCCTTTGATTCTCCTGCTGTCCTCGATAAATTTGCTGCTCTTTAAGATGCAATGTGACACTAAAATGCAGCCTTAAGTAACAGAACATTTTAAAGGAGGAAGAGTGGAATCCAAGAGCAGTTCATCTAATCTGCCCTGGACACACACACTCAGAGTGGGTAAATCATTCTGTGGAGATGTCTGGCTTTCTCTACCATACTGATAAAGCTGGGTTACATTACTTAGATTAGACAGGTGGATTAGATGTGTAGAAACCACTTGTGACTCAGGAAGCCTCTGGGCTAGAAGCAGTTGGCACCCGACAGTGAGCTGGTGTATTTCCTTGCAGTAATTCCTATTAGGAATCCATTTTTGGCCATTGAGAAGAGACAAGTTGCTGAGCTAGGCAGACTATCTTTAGTCCTTATTAACTTTTAGATGGCAGAAATTTGCAGATACAATCTGGACATTTAGCTGGGAATAACCAAAGATGTAAAGTTTCGGCCAAAGTAGTTCTACCGGGAACCAATCCTTTTTCTTGACTGATGTGAGTTTCACTGGAATGCCTTGCATGAGAAGAGAAAAACAATATTTAAGATTTGCCTGCCAAAAGGCTTGTACTTGCTAAGTTCAAATCTACTCTGAAGTGATCTGCATCTCATCAAATTCTTCTTCTGCACCGTGTGAAGGAGATGTACTAAGTGTGCTATGTGTAACAGCTCTCGTGTGACTCTATATGTACTGCACGTGGAAACAGCAATCCCTGACTGCTATTCTACAACATTTCCATCTTTTCCAGGGAAAATTTCATCTTTAACCAATCTTTTTTACTCAAGTCACACTCCTTACTCTCACATTTAAATAACCAGAAACTATCTTTCTAATCACGTCAGCCATCTACAGTGACACAACTCACGAATCAACATCACTGCACAGCATTGTGGTGCTGCTCATTTTGATGTTGCACTGCACTCTGAAAACCTATCCACACATCTGACTGTCCTCTGTGAAGGGAAAAATATTTCATGAGCTGTGCTCCTGAGCATGTTGCCTGATAAATTTAATCACAACCATGACCCCCTGCTCCTGCTCCTGTCTCCCATTAGCACTCCCTCATTTCAGACTGCCAGGACATATTCTTAGTAATGATCTTCCTTGAAAGGTGGATGGTATGAAGCATCATTACTTCCCTAATAATGTCATGTTTTTCTGTAACGTGTCTGTCTGCATGCAAGTCTGTGCCCATTTATTTCTCTTCATCACTGTATTTGCTGTTAGCAACAACCTTCCTTCTTCCATGTAACCAACACTTCCCTCTGCCCTCCATTACATGCTGTTAATCCCTGATGGTCTGGCAGTGAATGCTTAAAATTTAACTTTTTAATACTGTGTGTAAATGTATTCATACCCCCTGTTGCTCTGCCTACAAGACATCAGCTTCCCCTCCTTCCTCCCAGTGTCCTGCAGTCAAGAGCATCAAACAGAACAAAAATGCAAATGTGGCTTCTGCAGTGCATTTGCATTTGCACTCTGCTCTGGTCAGCGGAGCTGGGGGCTGGCAGAGAAATCTGGCTGGGTCTGAACAATACTCTCAGCTGTCATCAATACCTGTGGATATTGATGAACAAGTTCCTCGTGCTAGTCAAGGACATTTTTAGAGGAGTTTGTGCAGAAAAAGAAGAGTTTAGCACAATGGGTAAGATCAGAAGTGCAATACTTAGTCACCATTAAATGTACTGAGGCCTGAGGAGCTCAGCAATAATAGCAGGAAGGAGGCTGTTGAACAATCCTTTTTTTCACCCCTCACATGCAAATAGGCTTAAATGAGATAGATCTGGGACAATCCATCTACTCAAATTTTGTCACCTGTGTCAGGCCCAGCACTAGCAGGGGTGTGAGACAGGGCAAGTGAAGAGTGACCACAGCCCAGGCAGTGCCTTCCCCAGCCCAGGTGCATCTGAGCAGCAGGGCAGGGTTCTGACAAGGTCTCCCGGCAGTCTCAGAAAGGCAGGTTGAGAATTCCAGTTGAGGTCCATTTGGGAACTCCCCCACTCAGGAGCAGCAGGATGTGGGCCAAAGGCAGAACTGGAGGAAGGGCTACAACGTTGGTGGGACCGCTCCTCATCCAGGAGAGGATGGGCCAGAGGCAGTGCCAGAGACATGACTGGAGGTGGGTGCACTTCAGATGCAGCCAGGGTCCATCCAGGAGACAGAAACAGAAATGTTTAAACTTTCAGTGCAGATCAGACAAAGGCCAGGATGGAGATTAAACAGATCTCCTGAGCCCACGGGAAAAGGGTGGGGTAGGGCTCCCAGGTCAGGCTGGTCATGAAAATAAAGACCCATAGCCACATTTATGGTGCTGACACTGTTACTGCAAACTCCCTGGAACATGGAAATGCAACGAACAGACCTCAACCAATTCTCTTTTCCTCAGCTTTGCTCTTTTCTGGCCTTAGGACATCTCACTCAACTCTTTAGTTTTTGAACTCTTCATGATGTAGCTTATCTGGACACTTAGATTGCTCCCACCACAGTAACACTCCATCAGCATAATCCTGTTGTCTTCAGGTTTATGATTCTTCAGAAGACCATCATGTACGTGTGACACTGTTCCCTTGTTCACTTCAATGTGTGTTATATAAGCAGACTGCTTTTGGCAACAGGTTACCCTGCTTTCTAGTGCAAAAAGAAAAACAGCTTTTCACATAAATCTGGGGCAACTTTTCCTTTCACTGAGCTATATTTAGGATTTTGTGTCAGAGTCATTCTTTAGTCTAAAAAATTGGTGATGCATGTGGTTATTAAATGGTTCCCCCTCTTCTTTTTTGCCTCTTGCCTTTACAGTCAACATGCAGGAGATAAGAATAAGCCCTTGACTTCAACCACTGGTATATTTGTTTTAGAGAAAAGCATTTGTGTAGACAAGGAAAACCACATTCTGTCTCAATGGAACTTGTTCTTGCTCAGAAATAAGGTTAGGTCTATCAGCCTGAATCATCTCAAAGGTTTACTGAGCTGCAAACACTCTGGTAGCTGAAATGCAGATGAGATCAAAGTACACACTGGCCTAAGAACCGTGTCCATTATCAATTGCCATTTTGTCATCTTAATGTTAACGAGGTGCACTGAATAATTTATCTTGCCACTTTCTTTGTTTACCAGTAGAGCCCAGTGCATTGCATCCTTCCCCTGTGGCCCCTGAGGACATGCTCTGTGTGTTCTGACACTGTGCTGAGGCAAGACCACATTAACCACCACTTTACCAGGAAGCTTAATTTATTGTGGAAGGAATTCAGTTGTACAGTCAAGAAGTGAATTTCTGTTGTCCCTGTGTGAGCTCTGTGCGGACTGTCGTGGCACTAGAACATGTAATTCCCCCAAAAACTTAACACCAAAATACAGACTTCATCTTTCCCTTCTCAAAGTGAGGGGAGAATTCTATTGCAGTTGTTTGGTGTATTTTTTTCTAATTTTACATCTGTGATGCTTTATTTGTTCAAAGGTACAGAGAAGCCTGTTCTGCATAAGATTTGTGGAAAAAGTAAAATTCCATGCAGAGTGTAGAGGCTGTAACTGTTTATTTAAAAAGCCAAATATATGCTTGCAAAACTTCTTTTTCAGAAAACAATAATCATTTCCATGAAGAACAGCTCCATTGTGGCTGAGGTCAGGAGGTCCTGACCATTGTCTTTTGGCACCAGATAAAGTTTAATTTTCTTCTAAGTTTTTCCAAATTCTCACCAATTAACATCTCCTGCAAAGTTCCTTGCAACACAAAGCATAATTACTTACCTTTTATTTCCTTACTTCTAAAGAAAACCGAGCTGTTAATAGGACCACAAACCGGTTGCCAGGGCATTTTCTTCATTCTTGAATCATTATTCATAGATCATTTCGCAGTAACTGAGGATCAAGTTCTAGTGAATTCACCTTCTATCAACATTAAAGAATTCACAAACCAAGTAAACTTTTATAGCCTGAGGGAGAAATATTCCAAGACAAATACTCATATTTTCCTCACCCTTTAGAATTATATGTTACAGGGAAGTCGAAATGTCAGTGATTTGTTTGTGGACAAAAGTAAAATATACTGCATGTTTAAAGGGGGATAAACTTGCTGTTCAAAAGGTAGCTACAACCAGTATATCTCCCTGAATATCTAGCCTGGCACATCAGCCTAATCTGAATTTTATGTCTAACTCAGTATTAGAAACTGAGCAACTTAGTTTGTGAAAAATTGAAAAGTTGGAAAGACAAAATATATTCTTCTGTGCTGTTTATAGAAAGTCAGATTTGTCATTGCTTTGTGTCTTTGGCAATGTTTTTCACATATGAAAACAAATTAGCCAGCAGTAGTTTGTAATACTTGTAAGAGTGACAAAAAGGTGCAATACAATAGACAGTCAAATTCCAAATGCATATTGAAAAAACCTGGTGATATATCTCTGTCATCCTTCAGGAATATTAGGTGTTAGGAGGTTTATTGCTTGAAATACTCATCAGTTCCCGTCATTAGGCCCCCTGGATTTTTCTTCTTCTCACTTTTCTAAGCTCTCTCACCTCTCCCTACCACACACAGAACTCCTGTAAGGCCTTTTAGCCTTGCCCATGTCCAGCTCTGGAGCTCTGCTGGAGCCAGGCCAGGTTTATACCAGCTGGGAATTTGTCCTAATGGCCCTTTTGGTCACTTTTGGGACTGTTGAATTTCAGCCAATTTGACTGAGATACAACTCCTTAATGCTGAGTGTTGGGTATTTTCTGCTCTTCAAATGCCCAGATGCTTCAGCATTCCCTGATGGTGCCAGGGAATAATCCACTGTATCCAGAGAGGAGGTCAAGCCAACAGTATTAAAATGCTGTAACCAGATGAAGAGCCACAATTTCAATGGATTAAAGGCAAAATGGGCAGTGGTCTGTTGTCCTTGGAGGCAAACATTAAGGATATCAAGAACCTGTGTTGCTAGAAGATGGAGTCTCAGTAAATACCAAACAAGTTGTTCTGCTCCTAGCAGAGCACAGTAAATTCACTTACCCAGTACCAGGCAGGAGGAATCAGTGGAAACCCAAAGAATCCACACAATAATATCTCAGGGGACAGGAATTTTAAAGGAATCCAAAACAACAACAACAAAAACTTTTGCAAAGTTCTAAATATCAATGGTTCTTATGGTAGATACTTGAAGTGCACTCGATTATAACACATCCGTGAATTGGCAGTGGAAAAATCCGACTCCAGCAGCAGAGATGAGTTGCAGCTGCAGCTGATAGCGAGGGGTGCGAGTACAGAGAGCACTTACGTGATGAAGGCAAGACCAGCAATCAGTTGTGTTCTTCAAAGCAATAAAGCACAATCAGTGTGACAACAGGGCCCCATTGTCGGCTCTGGCTTTCTGTTGAAATGACTTGCACAGGGGAAGGGCCCTGCAGCAGAGCAGCCTTGCTCCCAAACCCTTAATTTCTTCTGTGTTCTTCCCTGTTCCTTTCTTTCTTTCTTTCTTTTGCCTTTTTTTCCCTTTCGCTTTGTAGCTGAGATTTCCTCATTAAGGAGCAGTTCTTCAACATGGTTAAAATGCTCGAAGTTGCCTTACCTTGCTTATATTTCGTTTTGCCCTCACTCCAGAAGTTCAGGTCTCACTGCAGGGGTGGCTGGCAGCCAACAAAGCAGTTGCAGCTCTCCCCCCTGCAATGGCATTGTGCTCCTTGGGTGCACCATTCAGCAGCCACATGAGCAGGCAGCGAAGCAGAAGACACGAGGGCACTTTTCCTAGGTTTTGGTATACATGGGTTGAACAGTGCAAAGATCACTGTTCAGTTCTATTAAGAAGGAAATGTTCTTCTTTTTCCTTCCCCAGTCAGCAGTTTTTTCTACCAAAACTCTCTCTTCAGCACCCCTGATGTTCTCCCCCTGTGGACAACTTGATATTCTTGGGGAGCCCTAGCTCTTTTCAGCTCATCTAGCTTTTCAGAATAGTACCATTCTGACCCTAATAAAATTGCATTATTTTAATTTCTAAAGCCTTTGAAATGTGTCTTTTCTTTTTCTGAAAGGCCCATAATTTAGAAGTTCTTAGAACCACAACTTTTAATAAGTCTCCTGTCCCAAGCAACCATGACTACCTGACTGGTACCAACCTTAAAGCTTTGACAGGTTTACATTATTCCTGATTTCATTTTTGCAGCACATAGAGGCATCCCAAACATTTACAGGAAAAGTATTCTTTGCTAGCTCCTAAACTGAGCATCTCACTGAACAGTTTAAACATGGGTAACAATACAAAGAAAGACTTGACAGAAAGAGCACATAGCAACCAGACAAATGGTTGCAAGAAGTTGAAATCATGAAGACTAAAGCATGGTCCTTAATATATGGTCTGTGAAGTAACTTAAATTGTGCTTCTGCTCTCACTGAAATCAGTGGCAAAACTCCACAGTCTTTAATTACAGCAGGGTGCAATGGAGGGGGGAAAAAAGAGATATATGAAAAAGGCAGGTATTACTCATAGAATCACAGACTATCCTGAGTTGGAAGGCGTCCACAAGGATCTTTGAGTCCAACTCCTACCCTGCACAGGAGCACCCCCGAGAGTCACACCATGTGCCTGAGAGCATGGTCCAAACCCTCATTGAGCTCTGTCAGACTCGGTGCTGTGACCACTGCCCTGGGAGCCTGTTCAGTGCCCAGCCACTCTCTGGTGGTTTGATATATATCCAACTACCTGATATTTTCCAAAGTGGATATTGCCCTAAGTGGATATTACCCTAATATGCAACCCGACCCTCCTCCGAAAGCTCCAGCCGTTTCCTTAAGTCCTGTCATGGTCACAGAGAGCAGAGATTGGAGCTGCCCCTGTGCTGCCCCTTGGGAAGATGTTGAAGACCACCATGAGGTCTGGCATCAGTCTGCTCCAGGCTTGGTCACTCCTCATAGAGCTTGCCCTGCAGACCCTTCACCATCTGCTACTCCAATCTGATAAATTTCTTCATCTGATTTAGATTCAGTGCTCTTGCCGTGGCACTGGTAGCTACCCTGAATGCAAAGTAAGTGAGAATTAGCTATTGCTCACTTTTACAGCAAGAACCTGACAATGTTTGCCTGCACTGTCTGGAGATGAGAAAGAGGGATTCAGTTCCTCTTTGCATTTCAGAGAGCCCAAAGGAGTCTAAAAGCCTTCATGCATTTGCCATGAAAAAATGTCGTTTAATAAGCAAGTAAAGAAAAGTGAGGTACAGCCAGCTGCAGAGGTACCCTCTGTTGTCAAGTGCCCCAGAAGCTCTGAAGGAGGAAGCTGAGGCAGTTTGCTCTGTTTCATGCATTGTGGTAATCAGGCAGCTTATTTTCTGACCTTCAGGGATCTGGCTCCATATGAAAAGGAAAGAAAAAGCATTATAAATCTGTGTAAGGAGATGGTTTCACTGAAACCTATATGTCATGGTTCAGAAGTACTAGAAGCCATGCAGGCCCAGAGGGAAAGATGGATCAGAAATGGCAATATTCATACCCAGATATATATATATATAATTTATATCTCAAAGCTCATCCAACTCACCACAAAGATCTGTCCCAAATAAAAGCAACTGATGAATGACAGTCTCTCCTTAAAATGGTAATCAAACTGTACAGAATGCAAAGCAAAATTAAATCTCATTATTAAAACCTTAGATTAAAAGCAGCATCTGAGAGGACACTCAAGATCTCTGTGTGTGTGTCCTGTGTTGTACCCTGGTCTCTGGACATCTGCTGTTTGTCACTGCATATGTAGGCATTTGTTTTGACCTGGTACACCCATCCTCAGTTTCTCCTTTGGATTTATATCCTATCTGCTTAATCGTGACTGGAAATTAGTAATTTCAGTTACAATGATTTCAATCATCTCGCTCTGTGTCCCACTACAAGGATCAGACTTCAGAAATTCTTATTTATTGGCTGAAAATACAAGGACTTTGTTGCATTCATATTGAACAAAAGCATTGCTTTAAGCATAAAAAAAGGGGGGGGGGGGCAAGTATTTTCACATAGAAAATTGTTTTAACTTTAATCCATATATTAATATTTCCTCCTTTTTTGTCTTGCAAACTGTATCTAATTAATTTTTTCCCTTGCAATTATTTTTTTAGGCTGTCAGAGAAAACTTGAATTTCTTTTGTTCAGCTACGTGGGATTATGCTAAGCAAAATCATGAAATCCTCAAAGCAAATAACACATGCCACTGGCATCTTGCATACATTATTTGCACAACTGGGCAGTTTGCATCAGTCTCCTCGCAATGTGCACCTGAGCCTGCTTTGTAGGGATTGAAGGAAAATTGAAATTCCTCGGGAATCTATGGTGCACCATAGATCAGTTAGAGGTCATCATGTTATTTAGTATTTTATGGTGAATAAATCAGATGCTCACTTCCAAATTCCCGGTTATATGAGCTATAATACACCGAGTTCTTTATGGAAAAGGAATTTTTATGAACTGAAACTGAACCACATTATCCTGCAAAGTAATGGGGCAGTGACACATATAATGAATAGGACATCACTCACTTTTTTGTATTCTCTGCATCACAGTGAGAGCACAAAAAAGCTGAATCAAGTAGATGTTTCTCCCTGTGTACAAACACAAGACTTGAGGCAGTGAGGTGCAAGTTTTCGTATCTGGTTTAAACATCGACATTAAGATGATTGTTTAGATTCTCCATAAAAGGGGAGTCTCCACAACCTTGTAAATAAAAACCAGCCTAGCAATAAAGCAAAATATCACCAAAAATGTACACTGGAGCAAGAGAGGCAGGTAAAATAGGTATTTATTGGCCCTCGGGGGAGTTTCCTGTGGGTGAGTATTGAGATGGTGAAGTCTTTGTCTTCAGAGCACATGGACGAGATCCTTTGAATCTGCCCCTTGATTTACAACTCAGGCTTTTCTGTTACATCGTGCACTTAATAGTGCTTTTGGTTGGTACAACTGTAAAATTCTTCCATGAATATAATACATTCCAAACCAGTCACAAGTGAGTCACGAAAGTAAAGGTGTCACACTGTACAGCTTGATTCATCAAAGACTTCAGCTACTACAGGCATTCATCCACAACCCTCAGCTAAATGAAGAGCAGCATATGGATTATGAAAAGTTTCTGTAAATACTTACTTGTTTCTCAGAACTTGTCTCATTATTTTCCATATGAAATACGTAGGACAGGTGAGAAGAATTCTCTTAATTTTAAAAATAACTGATTATAACTTTCAAGTGTGTATTTATTTTCCTTTTGCTTTATGGTAAGACAAAAAAATTATAAATGGAGAGATTTAATTCTTAGAAGAAACATAATATTCTGGAAGGCCAGAGATTCTCTGCTGACTGAGATTTAAAACACTTTTTGACTGATTTTTAAATAAATTTTGGTATGTGTTGTAAGAAGGATATAAATGACTTGATTAATTTTCATATGCCTATTCCAGCTTCTTATCCTTGAGAAGAATGAACATACAATTACCTTAATTAGCAATATAACAGCTGATTGTTGCTTCAAATAAGCATTTTGCCATTTCTTTTCCCTCAGTGTGCAGCTCTGAAGCGGCAGGAAGTTCACAGTGTAAATGGGTCTGATAAAAAATTTCAATTTTCCAGCTTGGTCAGAAAAAATTCCAACCCTGCTCCCTCCATATTCAAAGAATTAAGAACTATGAGATGATCTTTTTCATGGTTTAGTGTAAAAGCAGCTCAGGCTCCAGACTAAGGGGATGATTCATTTATCTTAAAATTCAGGTGTCTGAAATTTAGGTGTCTCATCTAAAGTAACTGTCTGGGTATCCTGTCAAGGGACTGGAATCAGATAAACAGCTGCAGGAGGTGATACATCTTCTCAGGGCTGGAAAACATCCCAGACTGGGCCTATTTCTCACTCCACTCACTCGAGGTGCCAAGGCACCCAGTTAGACCTTGTATTTAACTGGGCTTCAGAGAAAGTTACATGATACTAGAAAACTGTGAATCTTCTGCTTTCAAGCATTTAGCAGTCAGTACCTTAGGGAGCATATTTAGGAAAAAAAAAAGTGGCCGCTATGAGATTTACAATTTAGTTTTTCAGCTTTACTGCTATGTCAATGCTGGGGTTTAAAGCAAACAAGAAAAAGATATTTTACAGATCAAATATTACCTTCACTGTAGGCCCTAAATAGAGGAACTGTAAAAAACAGATTAGAAATAAATGTTTTTGTCTTCTTTTATTGCTCAAATTTAAAATAAAATTTTAATGTTATTTCAGCTTCAAATAGGTTTAAATATCATTGGTGAAAAGAAAGCCTTGCACTGGACTTTTAAATAGAAGAGTCTTAGATTTGAAGTCTTTTAGATTTGAAGAGTCTTATTTTTTCCACTGTTTTGTTTTCCTGCTTTTAAAAATCCATTCTTCCTTTCTCTCCTATGGGAGATAGATGAAAACAATCACATTTTGTCAGACTCTTAGAGAAAATAGATACATGAAAGAGTTAAAAATTTATTTCAGAAAAACAGTGAATACAATAGAAATTCATTGTTATGTTTTGTTTAAAAATATTTTACTGATCTGTGTTATTATTAGTGCTGCATCTGTTTTGCTTGTAACTGTTTATGAGCTGATATTTTTGAAGTCATTTCTGCTTGTTCCCAAACCAGTCCAAAACCTGAGCAAAAGAACCTCAATCAATGAATATAAATATTATAAAAACGAATTAATCAAAAAAAGAAAACCGTAATAAATTAAAATTCATAGCAAATATATTTTTCTGAACTGGTTACTAATATTTTTCGTTAGTGGATATTCCTTGGGTTTTTATTTGATATCATTGGTGATGTAGCTCAGCAACAGAGTCCTGATTTACAGCTCTTGGTGTCTTTTAATTTCTTCAGTCCAGTTATAGTTAAAGACTCCAGGATGTAAGTACAGATAGAGCTTCCTGCATTGGAAACACCTGTACAAAACTGGTGGGAAGCACTGCTATTTAGACAGTATTCATGGCTTTCCTGAGAAATGTGGTGAGATAAATCACAAGAAAAACTAAAGAGCAGCTGGCCTTGCAACAGAGAACGTGCTTGAACATGATTTGCCAATAGCATAAAAGACTTCTAAAAAATATGAAGATTACTGCAGATAGAGGACATCAGTTGTCTCTGGCAGATATGAGAAATCCCTTGAAAAAGCTAAAAAAAATTGGGTTTTTGCCTAAACAGAGGCTTATAAACTCATTGGCTGAAGAGCATGGGAAGAAAGGACTGAAAAATAATGTAACTTAGCTCACCTGTGAAAGGTGTAGAGCCAATTTGACATAACCTGTAGGCTTTGGTAAGGAAGTCACACCTCAGATGACACAGTCTGTTACAGTATTTATACTTTGGATCATTGTGGGAATCTCTAATAGTTGCTGTACCTGAGATTCCCCTGCCCTCCTCCTTTAAGGGCCAGGAGTTAAATGGACAAAATGGTTTTCTTCCACTAATTGAGCCCACCTTGTGAATGTCACTGGCCCTTAGCTGGCTGCAAAGTACTCATCAATCCCCTCTGACAGGGATTTTTGGTATATTTTCTTGGTCACCTCTGTCTGTGACATGAGAATTCACCTTTCAACAAGGTCACCTCTCCAGCAGTTTCCAGTGCTTAACTCCCAAAATCCAGCTGCTTGAGCAGCCTGACTTTTGCTGTAGTTTAGCTCTTCTGGAGTAGATTTGCTAGAGGATTACACAGAGTTGACAGAAAGTATGGTGAACAAGAAAAGAGTGTGGTAATTTTCCCAGTAAGACAAGAAAGAGAGCATTTTTAGTATATGACTGTAATGGGGTTTGCATTGTTGTGAGAGTTTGTGCCAAAATCTGTTAGAGGCAAATCAGGTCTCCATCAAATTCCTTGATTTGAGCTGGTGATCGTTGCTGATGAAAAACAGGAATCAGTTTTCAGAGAAGTCACTAAAAGTATCGAAGGTATTTAGTAAATTATTTTATAGTCAGAATATGAGCTACTGTGAAGAAAATGAACTTTATCCCAGCCAAAATCAGCGCACCCCATTCGACAAATTATTCCTCCTAACCATGTATTAATATACTAACCATGTAACCATAATCCAGGCCTTTGGATTAATACCCTGTGTTTGGTTTAAGATTTTGGTTGCAGTTTAGAGGATTGTCCTGATTTAACAAATCTCATCTGTCTTTATGCAGCCTCGAAAATTTCAGTCTTCCAGCCCATCTGAGAGGAAACTGAGCTACACATTGAAAATAGCATTGGCAGATTGATGGGGGCACATACAGGGAGTAGCCTCAGGGAGCACAATTTGGTGTATCTTCTGTTTTATTGGGGCCTGGAGGGAGTGCAAATTGCAGCAACTTAGGCTCCTCTGATGTTACCCACTGTGTCTAGCTGTAGTTCCAGCCCTTTAATACAGTGATGCCCGTTTCATGCAGAGTTGTGAGTGCTAATTGTGTGACACGACATCCAAAGGCAGTGCTGAGCAAACATCTGTGGTGCTCTGATGTGCTCTGCCAGGCTGCTTTCCTGCCTCCCAGGTAGGCAGCTCCCGACCTCAGCAGCTGGAACGTGGGAACATATCTGACTCATGAGTGTCTGAAATGGAGCTGCAGCAGATCTTAGCTCACTGTGGTTTATATAAATTAGAGTCCTGAGATACAATTTCATAGGAAGTTTTGTCTTTCTGACAGCGCTTCCACCAGGAGAAGGGAGTGTCTCCCATTCCCTTGATCTTCCTTAGTTCTGCTTTTAGACCTATGACTTGCTGCTGACCTCCCAGCCCTATCTCCTGCCTTGCTCCATTTTCAGTGATTGCTGGATCATTCCATGAAGTCACTAGCATGAGAAAACAATCCACCTTTTTTTCCCCTGGATTTAGTTTCTGTTAAATTAGTGACATGAAACAGCTTATAAAGGGTTCAGTGTGTACCAATACCAATACAGGGAGCACGAGTGGGGAGAGAGATGGGTGAGAAGGAACTTCCAGTTGTAATTGGAGTGGTGGATGGAGTTACTACAGTGGCTCACCGTGTTGTATTGAATATCATTCCTAATGCCATCCACTTCTTGCCGCAGATGTTACTCAAATTATAACTTGTAGTGTATTGTTTGCTTTTTTGGGGGAAGAACACACTCTTCAGCTTCTGGCTGAGTAGGGCAGCAAATGCTGATAACTGCAGGCAACAAAATGTAAGCAGGAGGCAGAACCCACAGAACTGATGGCCACAGAGGACTGAAATAACTCAATGCTGACTGGGTAGGTTAAATTTATCAGTTTAGTTACAACAGCATATGTTTTAGTTCAGTTTACAAAGCATTTCTGAAGTCCAGGATGGTTTAGTAGAGGCTGATAAAAAAAAATCACCCACATTTTTATTTGGGAGTGAGTTACTTGAACCTGGGTTGGTCATCTCCCCTTTTCACTGCAGGGCTTTCTCTGAACATACTCAAGACATTTCCTTTAAAATGTTAGGCCCAAAGGCTAGACTTTTAATTTAAACTGCATTTTATATTAGGTATCTTACTCAGGGTTCCCAGTTCTGCTTTTAAACCATTACTTAACTTTCAGACACTTTACAACCCAAAACCTAACAAGGAATCTAGAGATCATCTTTTGGGATAGATATTTTGTCCTGCTGCTCTTAAAATACTGATGTATATTAAAAGGTTTTTTTTAAAGTTAAGACAAGCTGCAGTAACAATGCTTCAATAACTCAAGTTCTAAATCATTTCATATTTTGGCTTTCAAACGTCTACTAGCAGAGACTTTCTCTGTTGTGTATTATATTTTTAGCTGTCAACATCAGACTCGGTGTCAGAGCCAGGCAAACTGTGGCACTAACTAGACTTTTAAAAGATGATCTGTAATCCAGCCTAAGAAATTCTAAGCTGAGACTTCACACTGCCTTATAGCTGTATCCATATATTTATCATTTAGAAAAAAAACCTGTAATGCTTTATTTCTGTAAACTGAGGTGACAGCTTTCAACAATTCTGGAACAAATCCATTCAGCACTTAATTCCCAGCGAGGCACAAAAAGTTTGCTTGAACATTTACAAAGTTCTTGGTCCACCTCTTGTATTATTTAAGAAACATTCTAAAGCTAATAATGCTGGGAGAATCTTTTAAGCAGGCTGCGCCTGTATGTTGATGGACACAGGCACTTTCTTCCTACATTGCCAGGCCTTGAGGGATCTGGCAGCAGAACAACAGCAAGAAAAAACAAAGAGCAATTTATAAACAAGAGGGGAGGGCTTTCATTAGGGAAATTGGGATGTGTCTTTCACTCCTCTCTAAACATATGGGGCTGCTTTTATCCCCATCTTCATCTATTCACAGAGGCAAAGTCAAGCCAGATGAAGCATATGGGAGAGTCTTGGTTACTTTACTTTCTAAACTTCTAGATAACTATTTCAAATCAAGATGATGAAGTAGAATTCTGCCTTTTTGGGCATTGAAAAAATGACACCTCTTCCTAGTTCTCAATGCTGTTCTTGATGATACACCACATTTCACTGGCTTCTTTGACTGCCTGGTTTAGAAAACTTCAGTTCAAAGTTTGGCATCATGTGTACGTGGTTTATGTCGTTGTTCTATAGATGCATTATTCATAACTACATAAAGCACTGGGCCACTTTTTTTCATGATTCACTCAGTTTTATGAGGTCTTTTTGTGGCTCCTAACCTTCATTCTGACTTTTGCTTACCAGAACAAGATTACAAGCATCTGGACGTAAATATTTATTTTTCTATTCATTGTTTTTAAGTAGAGTTTGTTTGGCTGAACAAAATCAGCTTCAGCACTGTTTCCTGGGGGACACCTTGTGTGCCTTTTGGCTTTTCCCTGTTCCTACTTCAAATATTTTTCTATGACTTTGAGTGAGTACATTTGGATTGAACATAACCCTTCTTTTCAGTACAAGTTCTTCAAATCCCAGAAATTTCCCCAATTCATAGTAAATTTAAGTCTCTCTTCATTACACCATCATCTCATCACTGCTTTGAGACTCTGGATCCCTGTCTCCCTTTGAGGCTTCGTGTTTGACAGCATTCTGGGGAATAAGAGTGTGGAGGTTGTACCTTACCCTGCAAGGTCTGATTTCACCTTTCCCATCCCACAGCAG
Organism: Falcunculus frontatus; assembly: GCA_013398115.1. Lineage (NCBI taxonomy): Eukaryota > Metazoa > Chordata > Aves > Passeriformes > Falcunculus > Falcunculus frontatus. The sequence goes on along the minus strand of VZRV01010293.1, from coordinate 50,458 downwards.
GTAGTTTACTGTGCAGCCTCTCTCACATGCCACAAATAGAGGTGTCTTTGCACCTAAAAACTGAATCTCCCATTTCCACTGCCTGCTGCTTCCTGTCCATGAAAGTCCAGAGGGTACTCTGACCTCAGCCTGTCTCTTCTCAGATATTGCACCCCCACTCTCAGCTGAGTGCCCTCATTCCCTGAGCCTTAATGGGCTGAGTGTTTTCAGGTTTCACCAGGTAATAACTGTGGGACAAATTTTACAACAGGACACCTCTTCCTTCAGCATTGAGTATAACATTTCAGTTCTTTGTCGGCTGTGTTGTGCTGCTAATGCTTTATAAGTGGTATCTTAGAAGATCAGTTCATCTTTCTCTGGCAGATTGCATAGATTTCAGAGTTTTGTCTGTCTCTATTTTAGGAAGTGTACAGATTGTTTTAGGAGCTACCCCAAAATAGGATTTGCTCATACGCATATGTTTACCTGTCTGCCGAGTGTTCTCCATCTCCATGCAGGCTGTGTTGTTTAGTAGCTTTGGTACTTAAAATAATGCAGGTAAAGCTGATGTCTGGGGGATTAACTAATTCTTCACATAATTGCCTTCAGAGATATAAGGTTAAAAAATTTCAGTGCTAAGCAACAAGAATTACAATTAGCTCTGTCAGTCAAGGGCTTGTTGCAGGAAGATCTCTAACATTCAGTGTGTTATTAGTTTTTGAGTTATTTCCCTGAGTAGTTCTAATGAATGACAATATGGCCTTGCAGATTTAAGAACTGAGAAAAACAAAACCTACATGAAGAAACAAACTTTCTTTTCAGTGTATCAATTTAAACTGCATTGCTTTTGCAGAGATTCAGTATTACCTGTGAGTTTGGTGTGTGAGGCACTGGGTACCCAGAAGGTACAGAGATGATCACCTGGTGTGCAATTTGAATATCAAATCAAGATTCTGGTAGTCTGACCTGATGACTTATTTGCATGGTGTACTCTTAACCCCTTTTAGTAAGAAATAGGCATGTGCAGGATGTAATTAACCCTCCTGTTCACATCCAAACTAGGTTTGCATTACACAAAGCACAGATGGGAAGAACATCCTAAAATATCATCAGGATCAGCTGTTTCTTTGATTATACTGATTATATGTGGCATGTAGTTGATTCATGTACATTAATGTGCATTCTTGTACAGAATTTTGATTTGGGTTCTTGCACAATTTTTGGTAAGTTAAATTCCACTGGTTATAACCAGGATTTATGGCAAACGGTACAGTGGTATCAAATATACCACAGAATCTTGTCCTACAGTTAAAAATTTAAGCTCCTGGGGAGTTCTATAATACACAGCTTGGATTTGTTGTAATATAAAAGAAAAGTAGTTTCCATAGTCAACAGGTTGGGGCATAAAAGAATTTGTATTCCTCATCCGGAAAAAGTTAGATTAAATAACTTTGTTGTTCTATCTCCCATTGCAGTCAAACAGATTTAAGTCACCAGATCCTTAGAAACCCTTGATTCCATCTCCTTTAACACCAGTGGGAGCATAGACAAGTAATTCACATGTAGATATTTACACGAAAATCTCATTTGAGATGATTTAATCTTTAAAGGATATCACACACCATGCTGGGATTTAAATCCCTCATTCCAAATTCACAGAAAACGTGAATCAACTGCCTAATCAACACTTCTAAATATCAGGGTATTTTGCTAATGTTCTGCAACACAGTTTTTAATGAATTAATTGAATTCAACATCCAACCTTTTGTAAAGGGCTCCTGTCCATATGCAAATGAGTATCTATAGGTAAATAGATGAAAGTGAAATCACTCGAATATTTAATGTCTGTGTCTAAATGTTCAGTCCATGTTATTGATACCCAGTGCCACTGATTTGTCCAGTGAACATTCACTGTTAAGGGCAGCTACTACTGATAAAGCTGATTTTTACCAGAAAGATTTCAGAATAATTGCTAAGTAAATTTCCAGCTCTTGGAAGTCTGAGGGTTTTTTAATTTTGTTTTGTTGTGTTATTTTGTTTGAGAGGTTTTGGTTTTTTTTTTTCAGCAGGACGAAATAACCTTCACATCATTAATGGCAAGAAAATCTCTCAATGCAAAACCCTTCCTGTTGTGGTGGAAGGGTTTTCCATATATGCACAATATGCTTTCATATGGAACAGCTTCAATTATAGATTAAGAGAATCAAAACGCTGAAAAGAGCAAAAGTTAAGTGCTCAGACAGACTGCACCTAAAATTCAAACAAAATGGCAAGGGTCCTTAGGAAAATAAATAATCAAACAATACTCAGTGGAAGTCTAAATTTAGTCTGTGCATCTTCTAAAATTGTGAACCTTATCTCTTACATTGTATCCTTTTAGGTAAGCAGGTTAGCAGTTAAAACACATGTATCTAAATTTTTGTAGTGGGTGGCTGAGGAAAAATATTTGCATGGCATTTACTCTGTATTAAGTTTCTTAAATGCATGTTTTAATAGATAGACTACTTTCATTTCTCTTTGAAAAAAAAAATGAAAAAAGCAACAAAATTACCCTCCTGAGTTGGAACAAATGACAGTTAATACAGTGTGGATGAATTCAGATTTTGCGAATCCAATGGAGTCATCTTCAATGGCAATTCAAAACAAAATAAAGAAAATCCACTTTCCTTCTTAATGTCTCCACCTGCCCCAAATATTTAAGCCCTTTATACAAGGTTAAATTTTTAAGAATATGGAATCTTTCAGACTTAGAAATATCTTTTTATGAAAATACATTCTAGTAGAAAATGTGTGGAATCCAGCAGAAGAAGTGTCAAAATAAAAATCTAGTAATTCCCATCCTGTCACTACCAGCTGTCAGTCCAAGACAGTTCAACATTTGAGATACAGATATTATCAAATCCTGTTCTCTGAGCTGCTTCTTTTTCTTAGTAAAAACTTTAAAATATAAATAAACACAAACAATTTCAACCTTGACATTGACTTTGCTGTGATCACAGCACATCCACCTTCCTACCTCAGCCTGTGAGATCCAGAGAGAGAACATCAAAGAACTTTTCTTCTCTGAGGGAAGAAAATGTGAAAATTCCTATGTTTTGTGAATGTTCATTGTCATGAGAAATGCCTTTAATGTGAGTAGAAATACACTGTCAGACTGGGGCTGTGAAATACACTGTCAGACTGGCCTCTGCTAAGCAGCCACAATGTTTTTATATTGGAAAAGGACTTTCCAATACCTATTTCAGAAAAGCCTGTTCCTCTTACAAGAAACAAATTTGGGTTTTGAGGACCAGGAGACCAATAGGATGCCACAGACAGGAGCATGTCAACACAGGTACACGTACAAAAAGTCCTACGCTTTCTATGGAGCTGTGATTAGAAATGATGAATGTTGGTCTAGAGACTACGGATCTCATTGGAATAATATTCCAATTCTACAAATATTTGTGGAAGTGAAAGAAAACGTGTTAGAAAATCCTGAGTTCAAACTGGCCTTACTGATTGCTTCCTCTCTAGTGTTAGTCAGGAAGCTCATTGTGGTTTGGGTTCAGTCTGTGGATCAAGACACATTTAGAGTCACAGAATCATTTGGGTTGGAAACACCCTCTGAGGTCACTGAGTCCAAACATTCCCCCAGCACTGCCAAGGCCACCACTAAACCATGTCCCCAAGCACCACATCTACAGATTTTTTTTTTAGCTCTTCCAGGGACGGTGATTCCACCACTGCCCTGGGCAGCCTATTCCAGCACCTCATAATCCCTTCTGTGCAGAAATTTTCCCTGTTATCCAATCCAACCCCCGCCCAGCACAACTTGAGGCCATTTTATCTTGTTTTATTGCTTCTTAGCTGGGAGAAGAGACCAACCCCCAGCTGGCTACAGCCTCTTTTCAGGTGTCTCTTTGTAGATGTCCACATACGAGTTGGACATGTAAGCTCCCATTGCAGTCAAAGAGAGTTAAGTCACCAGATCCTTAGAATCCCTTGACTCCATCTCCTTTGACTCCAGTGGGAGCACTGGTAAGTATTTCATAAGTAGATATTTACATGAAAATACTCATGAGACTTTCATTTTACATGAAAATCTCATTTGAGATGGTTTAATCTTTAAAGGATATCACACACCATGCTGAGATTTAAATTCCAAATTCACAGAAAACATGAATCCCTGTTAACTGGCTAATCAACACTTCTAAATATCAGGGTATTTTGCTAATATTCTGGAACAGAGTTTTTAGTGAATTAATTAAATTCCACATCTATCATTTTATAAAGGGCTGCTCTCTGTTATTTTGAAGTCATTCCTCTTTGTCCTGTTACTACATGCTCTTCAAAAATCCTCTCTCCATCTTCCCTGTAGGCTCCCTTCAGGAACTGGAAGGCCACAATTATGTCTCCCCAAAGCCTTCTCTTCTCCAAGCTAAAAAATCCCAATTCCCTGTGTCTTTCTGAGGGGAAAAGTACATGACAACACATTCAAGTTACTCTTCATTCCACACAAATGTGAGCAGATACAGAAGGCACATGGAAATTTTTATATGGAGGCTAAACAGCCTCTATATCAAAAACTTACTAAATATAGACATTTTGGAGTTGTTCTTAGCCCAAGCTAATGGAGAAAAATGTCTTTAGAAAGATTTCTCTTAAGTATAAGTTAAATACTTAACCTTAAGTGTGCTTGATGTTGCATTAATATTTAAAAGATTGGCATTTTCAGAGAGTCAGTCAAAAAGCAGAGGAGAAGGTGGATAATCTACTGCAGGCCCCTGCAGAGCTCCAGGCTGGGGGCTGAGTGGCTGGAAAGTGGCCCAGCAGAAAAGGAGCTGGGGATGCTGGTGACAGTGGCTGAGCACGAGCCAAGGTGTGCCCAGGTGGGCAAGGAGGCCAATGGCACCTGGCCTGTATCAGCAGTGATGTGGCTGCAGGACCAGGGCAGGGATTGTCCCTCTGTGCTGGGCACTGCTGAGGCCACACCTCGAGAGCTGTGTCCAGGTCCGGGCCCCTCAGGACAAGAAAGACATTGAGGGGCTGGAGTGTGTCCAGACAAGGGAATGGAGCTGGGGAAGGGTCTGGAGCACAATTCCTGTGAGGAGCAGCTGAAGGGGCTCAGTAGCTGAGCCTGGAGATGAGGAATCTTAGGGAACCTTCTGGCTCTCTACAACCCCATGACAGGAACATCCAGGAAAGAGGGCAGCTGAGACTGGGTTGAGTGTCCAGCTCAGTTCCCTTCTCTGGATGTGCTCCAGCACTTCAGTGTCTCTCAAGAACTTCAGACTGCAAGATCAGGAAGGTCCCTGTGCTCCTAGTGTCTCTGTGGCTTGCTGACATTTTAGGGTCTACTAATTCTCTAAGTATCCCAGCTCTCTACTGACACTGCAGCTTTTATTTTCTTACCTTCTCATCTACTCACAAAAACCGAGCTGTTAAACTGTCAAAAATATTATTGACTTTGGCCGTCGAGTATTCATCCAGATAATTTCTGGAAGAGTATGGCTGTTAGAAAGGGACAGAGGCAACTTTGAACAGACAGTTCAGTCGGATTTGGAGTCAGGAGGGTTCACTAGCACAGACATGAATCCTGGATAACCGTGACTGTTGAGTAACTCTGAATAACCAAAGAGCAGTCCCAAGGATGGTTAATTTCCTATTACAGATGTACTCATTATGCACCACTGATCAAACCGAGCAGAATGGGAAAAGTTGTTTACCACCTTCAAGCTAAATAATCCAAGCCATGATTCTTGCTTTAATATGTATTTAATCCCTCTGTTGCACAATGTATCATGCATCTTCTAATGGCTTTCATCTTCTCTCACACCATTTCAAAGCTATTAATTAATCTACCTATAGAATCAGCATTCACACAAATTCCGGGCTTCAGTATCCACATCCATACAGTTCGTGGGGTTTTATATTTCAGAGACATATTTGGGCATTTTCCAGTTTGTGTGTCTTTTCTTCCAGCACCCTGTAAATATTACAAAGACCTTCACAAGTTCTTTGATGCATTACAGACATCCACCTTGTTAGTCTAAAGTACAGCTCCTTCTCAGTTACCCTGTTAAGCTCATTATTTCAGGCACACAATTAAATTTGTCAGATGTTAAGCTTCCACGGTACTCATTCCTCCTGTGTGCCTTTCCTCTCTGTCCACCACCAACTTAAAGAAATTGGCGGAATTATTTTTTTTGGCTTTTGAGCCATGCTTCACTGGCCGGAGCTCTCTTCTTCTTAGAGTTCTGTAACATTTTGTTAAAAAAACCTCACAAAATAACCAAGAATGATGGTTTATAATTATAACATTTCAAAGTAAACGGAATAAATCAGTATTTGGCGCTTAATTGTTCTCTCTGCATTAAAACTGCCCACTGTCATTGATACTTCCCTAAAGATTTCAGTTATAGTGCTGTTTCACATTTCATCCGGATCATGGACCAGGGAACTGCACATCCCAATTATGCAAAGAGTTATATATTCAAATTTTCTTGTATCAGCAGCTCTGCAGTTGACTTATTTTCAGCACTGGGCTGTAAGACAGACAAGCAAATGACAAAGGAACAATGTACAAGAGACTCATACTCAGTTTAGTCCTCAAGCGTGAGATTATCCTACAGACATTAGTGAAGAGAAATCGTTGTGTAATGAATGTCTCTGGATCCACTCACGTATAATGTTACTACATAATCTTGCTAATAAGTACATGAGGCTCTCTTTTAAAATATTTACATTTTTTAAAATCAAATATGTCTGCTGTGGGACTTGTTTGAAAACTCATTGCTTCAGTGACTAGAGAGGTTTGTTTCAAAGTGAGTGAGTCATGGTCAGTTAATTAAGTTCAGTGCCGACACTGTCGTTTAACTTCTTTCCATTTTTTTTAACTATTTCTGGTCTTGTAAACCGGGTTTTACTAAAATAAAGAAAGCACATTCTGGTTATTTACCAGGCTCTATTTCATGATTATTTAGCAGGTCCTATATACACTCGTCTCAGTGCGATAATCAAGATAGGAACTGCTGATAACCTGGCTGAGAACCACAGAAAATTACATGTGGGGGTGATAGAGAGATAATCATACCCAAAGTACAGGCCCAGTGGTTAAGATTATTGTGACGACATAGGTGGAAAATACAAAAGCAGGAGAGGAAGGGTGATATTTCAGTTGTTTTAGCAAATACTGAAAGTCAGTGTCAAGGAAGAAAAAGATGGAAGTCGGGGTCAAAATCCTTCAAACACTAAAAATAGGAGAAAGAAGTAGAGGATGTTCTGACAGAAAAGGGAACTGGAGCAAATATCATAGTGTATGCAGTGGTATCAAAAGGAGTAGGGAAAAGAATATCAAAATAAGAAAAAAATTATACTATTATTCACATTCATATCTGTACATAAGGGATTAAGAAATGGCTCTTCTGAGCCTTTACAGGGAGAAGAGTTTGAAAGCCTGTGCAAGCAGTGCAGAACCAAAACAACCCCCCTCCAAAAGCTCTGAAATAAAACACTGGCAATGTGAATATATTCAATAGCAAATCCAGGTGTGTGGCTCTCTGCAAACTGCACTTTGCACAACACAGTACATTAGTTCCCAACCAGCACAAGACCAGAACTAATACAAAATAAATGCAGCAGCATCCCTTTTTTTTTTTTCCTACCACTGAGCCAAGCACTAAAAATTCGGAGCAGCCCTGAGTGATAAACATCTCTCCCTCTATAAATGACTGGCCCGTTGCTAATGGCAACAACTCTGTTCCTAAAGTTAGCTGAGCTCTTACAGTGGCAAATTCGGTGTCCTCACGTAACTTGCAGGATTCAGCTCACCAGTTTTGCCAACTCCTGCAGCCATACAACTGCATTTAAGCATGAACTTTTCCTTTCTCTTTGCACGATATTTATCAAAGATAAATGCAGTTAAAGTTAGAGCCTGACTTATAGGATCCTGAATATGGAAGTGGAATCAGTATTTAGTCTTCCCATTGCGTGATGTCATTTTATCCCATTTTATGCCATTTTTGGGGTTTTGGTTTTTGTATTAAATAATTCCCTACAATACTGTAGGAGAGATCCTTTAATTCCAGATACAGATGGATGGAAGTAATTCATCCAAATTATGGGACACAGCTAAAAGAGGACTTAGGACTAAACCATGTGCTACTTGGGGTTTCAAACTGTGGTTAGCAGATGTTTGCTGAGATGATGTGACGTGAGAGGCAAACATTGCATTAATTTATGGTTGTAGTTTGGCAAAAAGATACACACACCATATCAAACCTCTGGGGTAAATGAGATGTTAAAAATAATCCCTTGTCCTGATTTGTGAGACTTACTTTTGGTTTCAGAGACCCTTTCATCAAAGCCATGAGGAGAACAAAAGTTTTTACACAAGAATTATTTATGACCAATTCAGAATGAGTTTTGGAAATGTCTTTTGGTATTTGGATTTAAGTTTTGAATTCCAATAGCTTACAAAATAGTGAGTCCTAAATGGGATATCTGAATTGTTGTATTAAACGGTGCTTAAAATTTCCTTTAAAAACTAATTTCAAATTTCATTTTAAATTTTTTAAAAGAAAAATCTGCATTTCAGAAAAGAACCTTCTCCTTGTAATTACAAAACTATGGAAACAATTAATTCCAGCCATGCAGAATCCTATAATCATAGAATCATTTAGGTTGGGAAAGACCTTTCAGACCACCAAGTCCAACCCTTAACCCAGCACTGCCAAGGCCACCACTGACCCATGTCCCCAGGTGTCATATTTAAAAGTTTTTTGAACACTTCCAAGGATGGCGATTCCACCATCATATGATAGTGACAAAAAAGATAGATGGGGAAAATGTCAAAGTATCAGTTCATAACCTTTACAATATTGCACTTGGAGCTTCATAAACTGTAGAGATAAAATACAAATTATTACTTTTCTTCCTTTATGGCTTTTCAAAGGAAGGCATAATTATCTAAAGTCAACAGTGATTTTCCCACTATAAAAATTATTAGAGTCACAACCTGAAGCCTTAAAGAAAATCAGGAGCTGGGACAATAAAAAGGACAGTACACAGGGGTGTCTGCTCAGAGCTGTGTCTCAACCTAAACTGATTTCAGGGGAAAAATAAATCAATGTGCTTAATAACTCTAGGTTGGACATGTCTGTTCCATTCCATGCAGTTTTATGCCATAGAAATCGCAAGAGTGTCTGGGACTCTGTTTTGTAAGGATAGTTTTATGCACCCGCTTCCAGCTGCTGTTTCTGTGTGAGACACAGAGATGAGGGCTGCGGGAAGGTAAAACAAATCAGAAGATCACAGAATGGTTTGGGTTGGAAGGGATGTTAAATCCCATCCCGTTTCCACCCCCTGCCATGGGCAGGGACACCTTCCACTATCCCAGAATTCTCCAAGCCCTGTCCAACCTGGCCTTGGACACTTCCAGGGATGGGGCAGCCACAGCTTCTCAGGGCAGCCTGTGCCGGAGCCTCCCCAACCTCACAGGGAAGACTCTCTTCTTCAAATTTAACCTAAATTCCCTAAATAAATAAGGATGTACTCTTTCTAGTGATTCACTGTTAACAAGGTATGGTGAGTTTTTATGCAGGTTTTACACAGGTTGAGATGTCTGCATCTAAAGCAAAAGGAGGTGATAAATAAGGTCATGGATGCAACCAAAAAACTCTGTGAGCTTTACAAGCTTTTGCCTCTTGTCTCTGAAACACTTTGCAGCTGTTACTGCTTGTGCAGCACACTTCCTGCCAGGTAAATAGAAATCCGCTTCCTATAATGCTTTGCAAGCATTATTTGCTGCCATAAAACATGAATAAAAGCATAAAATATTGAGGAAGATATAATTTTATAGTGCATTAAAAATAAAAAAAAAAATTAACAAGCGTGACAGGTTAACATTTTACAAGCATCAAAGGAGCAGGTGAATTATGGCATTATAGGCAGCAGAACAAGCTATCTTGTGTTTAGCCTTGAAGCTCTTTATTCTTCCAGACCGTTTCTAATTAGAGTCTTGAAATTAGGTCCTGCTAGCTGTTGTGGTTTGACGCTGGCCCAACCCCAGGCACCCACGAGAGCCACTCGCTCACCCTCCCCTGCCACAGCCGGGCAGAGGAGGGAAAAGGGAAAAAAAAATTAACGAAGGCTTCATGAGCGAGATAAGGACTAGGAGAAACACTTCAAGGGTGCAACATGCTCAACTTAAGTTGTGAAGTGAATTTATTACTAACAGAGTCAGAGGAGGATAATGAGAAGTTAAATAAACCCTTAGAACCCCTTCTTCCCTCCCCAGCCCCTCCCTCCTTCCCCCTGACAGCACAGGGAGGCACAGGACATGGGGATTTGGTCAGTTCATCACCGAGATTTCCTTCCACTGCTCAAGGAGAGGAGTCTTCCCCTGTGAGGCTGTGGGGTCCCTCCCACAGGAGACAGTTCTCCATGAACTTCTCCAGCGTGGCTCTACTCTCACGAGCAGCAGTCCTGCCAAACCTGCTGCAGTGTGAGTCCCTCCCACGGGCACAGAGTCCTCCCAAAACTGCTGCACCATGGCTCTCTCTTTCCATGGGGCACAGTCCTCCAAGGACAGGCTGCTCCAGCCTGGAACAGGGCCCTCTCTCTCCACCGGGTCTCCCACTGGATCACAGCCTCCTCCAGGCATCCACCCGCTCCAGTGTGGGCACGTCCCCCACGGGCTGTGGATGGATCTCTGCATCCCCCGTGGACCCCCAGGGGCTGCGGGTGGATCTCTGCATTCCCCATGGATCCCCAGGGGCTGAGGATGGATCTCTGCATTCCCCCATGGGTCCCCATGGGCTGTGGGTGGATCTCTGCATCCCCCGTGGATCCCCACAGGCTGTGGATGGATCTCTGCATCCCTCCTGGATCCCCACGGGCTGTGGGTGGATCTCTGCATCCCCCGTGGATCCCCACGGGCTGTGGATGGATCTCTGCATCCCCCACGGATCCCCAGGGGCTGTGGATGGATCTCTGCATCCCCCCTGGATCCCCAGGGGTTGTGGATGGATCTCTGCATCTCCCCTGGATCCCCAGGGGCTGTGGGTGGATCTCTGCATCCCTCCTGGATCCCCATGGGCTGCAGGGGCACAGCTGCTTTACCGTGGTCTCCACCACGGCCTGCAGAGGAACCTCAGCTCCGGCACCTGGAGCACCTCCTCCCCCTCATTCTCCATGGACCTTGGTGTCTCCATGTTGTTTTCCTTCACATGTTCTCACATCCTCCTCTTCCCTGACTAGAATCCCAAAATCCTGTGACTTTGATTTTCTTCTTAAATATGTAATCGCAGAGGCATTACCAGCCTGTCTCATTGGGCCAGTTTTGGCCAGCAGCATGTCCATCCTCAGAGCCATCAGCCATCAGCTCTGTGGGACAGGGTGGGAAGCTTCCAGCAGCTTCCTCACAGGAATCGTTGTGGGCCCCCTGCTACCTAAAACCAGGCCTTGCCAAACCAATACGTTAGCAAACCCCTAAATTAAAGGGAGTAAAGAGGGGATTCAGCCCGGATATTATTCCAATGCAAGACTTTGAGCCCAACACACTGTTCTGCATACAAAGCATTGGAGCTGTACAGGTAGAGAATGATCATAAGGGATAGAAAAAGGAGTAGGTGTTAGAAAAGAAAAAAAAAAAACTAAAAACAATTCCCCATGCAGATGACCTTTGTGAGTTCATTTGCCAAAGGGGGAAATGCCATGTTGGGCACAGAGCCAAGAAAACAAGGGTTTTTTCAGAAAAAAGGTGACATTCCACATCTGTGTACATAAGAACTGAGATGCTCCAGACCAAGAACTAGAAAAATATTACTGTAAGGCAGGAAAGGGAAGAGGAAAGGGAAAAGAAATGAGAAGGGGAAAAGGCAAGGATTGACTAACAGGAGAAAAAAAGCCAAAAACTTCCTTGTGTCTAGAATAAAAACCACAAAACCGTACATTTGCACCAAATACATAATTTGGACCAGTATACTATTGCAAGGAAAAGGTAAAGATTTATATGTACCCATATGAGGAAACAAGAAAACATCTGCCTTTGTATTACGTTAAACGGATCCAGGGTGATTACTTTGGGAACTGAGGTAGACTCTGCACATGATTAAATATCAGTTTATTGGCACAGGACACGGGAAGGAAATCAGTCATCTGAAATCAGTGGCACAGGCTGTCAGTGTGTTTAGTTAAGTGAGGTCAGTGCTTCTCCAGGATTCCAGGGGGTTCTTTGCCTTACCCAGTGACCTGATATATTACAGTCAATGAATTTACTGGAGTCTGTAAGAATATATAGTCTGTGTAGTACTAGAAAGAAATGGGGACTTTCCCTCTCAAGATAATTTTTTTGTGAGTTAGTGATATTTTTTTGTGAGTTAGTGATATTTTCTACTATGTAAAAAAATAAGGAAGTCAAGAAATATTGAAATAAAGAAATATTAAAAAGAAAATACCTTACTGAAAAGCTGGAAGATCTCATGTGAGAAGATAAAATAGGTAGGGAGCTCATGAAGGACAAGTCAATGACTGTCTTTTGTCTTATTCCATCTAGAAGCAAAAGAAATAACAGACTCTCAGAACAACAAGAAACACAAGAATATAAAGGTAAGGAAAAATTGAGGGGAAATATCCATGATTTTTTTTTTTTAAAGTGGTCATTTCAGTACTGGAGCAGAGAATCGAAACGGCTCTTGGATCAATTTGATATTGAGGTTTGGTCGTCCGGCCTTAGTGGATTCAGAAAAGATAGAGGAAGGGTTTCTACTTCATGAGGGGACAGCCCAATAATAACAGTGTCTGATGTTTGTCAGAATTGTTCGAAAAGTTACAAGCTTTATGCTCTGAAACTGTCAGTCAGAAACAAATTGCAACAAAGACAAGTTTTGATGCTCATTTGATGGGCAGAAGTGATAAAATACATGAAAGGTTCAAATGCAAGGTGTCATTATTCTGCTGAGTTGAACCAAACACTGCAAAAATGAAATTATTAAAAGAGATGTAGTCAAGAGGAGGATAATTGCTGGTACCAGAGACATTGGCCTATTACCACAATTAGATCTCACTCTGATAGAAGATCTGGTACAGAAAAAATGAAAATATAATGATATGACTTTTTTTTTTTAGTAGCAGGGAGAGAGATAATCTCAGACAATATTGATTGAATAAAGAAGAAAAACAGAACTAAGGAAAGAGTTCCATTGAATTTACTACACTGAGAATTGAAAGACCACAAAATTTCAGTAGGGCAGGGAGATGGAAAATCTATGAAAGTTATAGTAAAGCAGAAAGAGCAGCTGACACCTGTGTTTAGCAGAAGAATGAGGATATAGTTCACACCAAAGGTGGGACATTGTACAGAACCATGCCAGTTTCCCAGAATAATAAAAGTTATCTGAGGAATTTTAGCCTTCGGTAAAAGCAAATCCTTATTTCTGTTATAATAGAAAAAAACTAGTATGAACAGAATGCTGACATTCTTAACCAAAAATGGTCCTTAAAATTTCAATCATATATTTTTTAGTCAATCTAATTATGGATATTTGTAAAGGCAAATGAAAATATATAAGGAATGCATCTTAGGATATTTGTGGTCGGTGTCCAGATGAGCTGGAGAAAAATAAAGTCCTTGGAACAATATAATGCAAAGACTGATGTTTTCTCACTGTGCAGACAGCTAAACAAGGTCAAGGATGCATCAGTAGCAAAAAGACAAATTACTGAAGAGATGTAGCCACATGTCTTTATGGGAATAGAAGAGCTGCCAAGAGAATATAAAATCAAAATTGTGACATCAGCAATTCCAGCAGCAGTCTCTGACCTCTGTATTTTCTAACTAGAGAAGGTAAAAAAAGAGCAAAAGAGAACAAAAGATATGAGAGGTATTTGACAGATGAAAGTGCTTAAGGACTCATACGCAATGAAAGCCCTGAAGCTCAGCAGAAAATTAGCATATGTATGTGGAGAAATAAAACAAGCTTCTTTATATTAGCTTGTCTATCAGAAACCAAAAACTCCCAAAGTTATATACTTTGAATGTCCTCTTGGCCTTTCTCCTCCCTAGCTTTTTCATGGAAGAATCTAAGCATTAACTGTATTCATCATTATATTTGGAAGGTACTGGTGTCAGCTGGCTCCCAGTCAGCATCACTCTAGCAACAGAAAATTTCTGAAAAAGAAGTCGAGGATGCTGCCAGGGTTGCTTGGCATCCTCTGCCAGGCAGAAGATGTGTTGGTTTATGACAGAAATAAAACAGAGGATGATGAATTTTGAGATAGTTTCAGCAAGCTGGCCTTGCTCTGAATGAGGCAGCTACCTGTGAAAAGGAGCAGATAAATGTGTGCTGTTTATTATTAAGAAATGGGAAGTTCTGGTGAACCACTGTGTTTCTGCAGCTCCAGAAAAAGCTCAGCAGAGTTCATGAGTGCAGCAATTTTCAATCGTCAGAAAGAGCAGATTTTGGAAAGGAAGTAACAAGGTCATTTAACACAGTTGAAGAAGTATTGATACATCTCTTTGGTGCAATATTCCGTATTCTGCCTGTGATGCTGAGGTAAAGTCAAGGGATGAAGAGTTCTTTGGTGTATCTATATCTAAATCTGTCTCCATCAAAGAAAACCTGTCTGGAGGCATCTGTAACATCCATATTAAAAAAAAAAAAGTCAGAGAAATCAAAAAATGGTATGTTCCAGCATGTGTAGGCTGCTCAGAAACTCACAGAGGCCTGCAAAAGGCCCAGTCTTTACACACTCAGCAATTTGATAACACCCAAACAGATTGAAGCATGTTTGCCCTTAGAGAATTCATATTCAACAACTCTCTCTTTTAGATTCAGAGACTCTGATCAGAGAGGGTGCTTCCTTTTAATCTTTGTTAGCACCAAATAGTGTTGGACAAAGTCTTTGCTAAGCAAAAACTCATGTGAAAGAACAGACTTCTGAGGAAGTAAATATATGTCCAAGTAAATATATGTTGATATTGATGTGACCATACTTGTTCAATCAATATAAATCACATTTATTATTTTTTTTTATTAATGAATTATTTATTCAATATGAAACAAATTTATTCAGTGCTGTCCAAGAAGAGAGAACCAAGGGAATGAAATGCAAAACAGACAAGTTACCACAGTATTAAACACAGGTTGGCATTGGGAATATGGAATGCAAGGATTGTTAATCCTCTGAGGCTTTGGAAGAGCTGCTCTCCAAAATCCTGCAAGAGCACAAACAAGGGCATGATATGAGTGCAGCAGTTTGTAGGGTTTGACTAGGCTGGTTCAAACCTAAGTAACAGCTGGGAAGAATATAGTGTGGGAGGAAAAATAAGCAAAGAAGAATATCCACACACACCCCCACCCCTAGGAAACAGTTGCTGACATCATTAATCTCTACAAAACTGTCTGACAGACCTGGGCAACAGGCAGCAACAGCTCTTTTTCATGTATATTAGGCTGGTTCTTTCGAGAGGACGCACACATGCATTGTTGTAGATGATTGTTTTTCCACACATACACACCTGTCTGTACTTTCATGATTGTCACCTGCACAGGTCATGCAAAAAACTAAAGCTAATTCTTGCCAGGTATGAAATTCCTAAGCTCTTCATAGAAAGCTGTGAACCTTTATTAGCACCTCTGAACTCCTCAGCAAAGAGAAGGCAGAATTGCACATATTTAAGGGAACAAAAAAGGTAAAAATCAGTTGTGTGCACAATAATTATGATATATTGATCACCTGCACCTGGATTCTCTCCAGCAGAACTGATGGTAAGTATATTAGGAATGGCCCTATTTGAAGCACTCATTAATCTTAAACCTCTGAAGTCCAACCAGAAGGAACTCTTGGAGCAAAATCCCAAGATACAAACTTGGCCATTGTAATGGTCAAGGGTAAAAAAAACCAGAGAACAACTCCTAAGAGCAAAAGGATCATTTTTTTCCTTAAAAATCTCGGAAATCTTTTGGTGCACTTTGTCAGAGCTCTTACTGGTGATGGCTGCAAAGGTATTTCTTTCAAAGGAATGAAGTGCTGCCTTCTTATTTCCTACTGCAGGTAAGAAAAAATAGACAATTTATAGTGGTGACAGGAGGAAAAAGCAAAGAGGGGTGTCCTGCCCTCAGTCCCTCTCCCAGTCTCAAGGAGCTGCCCATAGAACTGATCCAACCTGGTCTAAGTTTAGAATTCAATTCAGGTTTGTTTCTATGGCTGGATGAGAAGATACACCAGTGGAGATAGCTTTGAGTCATTTGAAATTGTTTCAAAGCTCTTGATTTAAGGAGGCAGAACATATTTTAACATGTTGGGAAGAAAATAATCTCTCAATTTACTTCATAGGTATGTCAGTTAATATTATCTGTTAGTTGTACCAGCCATTAATTTCCTTAAAAATGAAATTCCTTAGGCTTTTTCTTTGAATGATGAAATGTAAAAAACCTGTTCAAAACCCCTGTCATCTTCTAAAGTAAACAGAACAGTATGCATTTGAATTTAGAACAGCACACAAAATGTCAATCATTGAAATTAGAGATCTGTTGCATGCAAAATTTTATGCATGAAAAGAAACAGTTCTGAAGCTCTGAATGATATAAAATCTTCCCCTGCATAGTCACACAGTAAGAATTTTGTGATTTAAATGTAGGGTTTCTTCTTTGTCTTTCTGTTTTGTTTAAGTATCGTATTCAGGCTCGTTCTTATGTATTCAGATGTTTGATTCTGCACTGGTTTATCAATATTTCTGTTCTGCTTTGTGGGAATTTCCTCACAAAGACCGACACAAAATATACCTGCTGTCTGAATATACACATTTATGTTATTTTTTAATATATATTTTATTTTGTATCTTTTCCCTTAGCTTTTAGACTGGGTAGGCGTAGCTTTAAACTGCTCCAGGAAATTGAAGTGCATTTTCTTTATAAATTTTGTAACCATTGGTTTTGTCTCTTTGGGAACAAGGAAAGGCTAGAGAGCTCCTCCAGAGAAAAGGAAGTTCTGTTATAAGCGACATACAGAGAGATTGGTTTACTGAACTATTTTCTTGTTTAAACGATTTATAACTCCTCATTTTTCACTTGCATTCCAGCAGCTTCTGCAAATCCCAGTCCTGAAACAAACCCCAGCTCTGTCTGGCAGTGGGGAAGATCCTTTTTGCTCTGTTTTGGGGAGCTGGTGTGGAGCATATTTGGTTATCATGCTCCATAACAATTTTGACATTGGTCAACTGATGCCATCCACGGCTTCTGTAATAGCCTGGCCCCAGCAGCTGCTGTGCATGAAGCCAGTATATGTAAGAGGATGTAGCAATATCCATCCATCCGTCCATCCGTCCATCCATCCATCCATCCATCCACCCATCCACCCATCCATCCATCCATCCATCCCTCCATCCATCCATCCATCCCTCCATCCATCCATCCATCCATCCATCCATCCACCCATCCA
>VZRV01010293.1:17399-32000 GCA_013398115.1 Falcunculus frontatus | reverse complement strand
CCATCCATCCATCCATCCACCCATCCATCCACCCATCCACCCATCCACCCATCCATCCATCCATCCCTCCGTCCACCCTCTGTTATTTTACCCAAAGGCCAAAGAATGAACCTTGACCCCTGCTGGTCTCTGTACAGATGGAACCCTTGAGCCCACAGTTCTTGGACAGCCATGGGTTTTAGCTGTGTGTGGAGCCAGCTTTACCCTCCACTGGGCTCTAATTGCAGATCCCTATCTCAAATACACAAAGTCTGGGTGGGACTGGTACTTCAGGCTGCAAGGACGGGTGAGCTGGGCTAACACGGCGCAGAGAAAGGGGAATGGCTCACATTCCAACACGGATTGTAGCTGATGTATTTCAGAGGAAAGCTGAGCTGGAACAGTCCCCTCCAGTGTGAGTCTCCTCTGCAGTCAGAGACCTGAGCACAGCTTGATGCTTTTCCTGGCTTTGGGTCAAATATTTCCTTTGTGCAGAGTCACTGTATCATATTTACTTTTCATAATCTTCTCCTCTTATGTATTTCGAAGTGCTCAGCCGAGGGTACTCTTTGTTTACCTTCATTTTTTCACACCTTGTGAACACTTTTGCTATTTCTGTCTCCTTTTCTAAGGCTGGAGGTGAAAATGCTACAGCCCTTGAATTTTCAGCAAGCTGATCATCCTCCTGGTCTCAGTGCATTATATTCCTGCTGAGATATTCAGGGTACTCACAGCATCAGGTCTTGCAGGTTTTCTTTGCAGGCAGACTAAACGAAACTGGATAGGTACTGATAAAAAACTACAAATGGCAGCACTGCTGAAAAAAAAATCTCTAGTTTCCTAAAACTCTTCTATTTTGCTTTAATTCAGTTTCTGTGGTTTGCTATTTGCATAAATATGTCCTTTATGCTTTTGACATTGGGTGTTCCACAGCTGGTGGTAGGGAGGAAGGAGTGTGAGTTATTTCCCCAATATGGAAAGACAAAGGGGTTTTTTGTCTTGACCTTGTTAGTTTAAAATATTTATAACTAGATGAATAATTCCTCTGAACAATATCCCATAACTCTGGGAAAAGTCAAAATTACCACTTAAATTAATTACATTTTGGAGCTCAGCATTTTTTTTGTATTTTTTTACCTCAAGTAATCCAAGTGCAATTTAATTGAAGAATTGTTTAATTAAAAGTGGCGAAATGAAACAATTGCAAAATTTGTTCCACCCTCAAAAAATCTATGAACATATTTATCTTTTCTCAAGAAAATCAGTGAGAAGGAGTTTCAAAAGACATCCTCCCCACCTGGCTATTTCGGCTGTGCAACTAAATGGAATAATTCACAATCAAAATTTACTCATGTCTTGGAAAATGCATCTCGTTTTTCTCCTCAGGGGTCTGTACCCAGTGCCAGCAGTAAGACATGCACAGCTGCACAATGGTATCACACATGAACCCTGATTCCCACACGCCTGTCCATTAAATACCAGCTGTCACCTGTAATGGCTGGCAGATATAAATGAGGACACTAATGGCTAAAATTTTGGGTACTCACAATTCCTTTTGTAAATAAATACACATTTCCAGTGTCTGTGGGAAGCATTTTCTGTGCAGTTCTTGCATTTTCAATGTGCAGCTAAATCTTGTCCTCATAAATTTGTGTTCTCCTGATGGGATCCACAGCTTTGCACCTCTGTTCTGTTTGGAACTTACTAAACTTCAGCTGTTGGAGCCTTGGAGCATGTAAGGATGTTTAACTCAGTTATCCTCATCATACCCCAAAAAAGCAGTACGATACCAATAGCCCCAGTTTATGGTTCTAATCTGTGATATGAGAGTATTTTTGTGTTCATCTTCCGGTGAAAGACATCTAAGCACCACAGCTTAAACCTGCTGGAAGCTTTAGCTATCTCCTTTGGCAGCTGTGCAGCGGTGGGTCACTCCTCAAAAAGACAACTGCAGAAGGAGGAAGCCGCATTAGACAAGAATCCCTTTCTTTCAGGAAGATACACACCAAAACCAGAGATATTCAGGGTTTGAGTTCCCCGTTGGAGCTAATTTGGATCCTTCCATCTTGCAGATGTGTTCACTGGCAGAAGTAGAAGGAATAACCTCTCTCCTTTCTGCTGACTTTGTCTCATTTCTAGGACATAATTTAAAATTACTGTCAAAGAAAACCCCAACAGCTTCATATAAAACTAGTATTTTATGTTGAAGGTGTTACATGAATTAGATGGGACATAGAATCAGAGAATCACAGAACGGTTTGGGTTAGAAGGGACGTTAAAGGTCATCTTGTTCCACCCTCCTGCCATGGGCGGGGACACCTTCCCCTAGACCAAGTTGCTCCAAGCCCCATCCAACCTGGCCTTGAACATTCCAGGGGTGGGGCATTCATCTGAGTCCAAGTCTCTGTGACACATAGTTCTTAAGAACAAATGTAGTCATTGGACATTTTAATGTATCCGGCAAATATAATTTTACATCCACACCCTTTGCAGCTTCTGTATTGATTTGTCAAAAAGGTTTCTCATGCTTCTCATCCACTAGTCCACATGGGACAGTGATTATGTATTTTACTTGCTGGGGGAGTCACACAGAGCAAAAGTTTTGTGCCTTTTGCATGAAAACTGACTTTATGCTGAGCTTAAAATTCCTGCTGAACAGCCCGGTGGGGACAGATTGCTGAGGGACATCAGATCCTGGAAAGGAAGAAGAGAGTGATGGTGCTGTATTACAGAAAGAAGAAACTAATTAGAAAACAAAAGGTTATGAAGAGATACTGAGAGGGGAGATGAGCATGGAAGTGTGGAGGAAGAACTTTGCTTGGGAAGATGTAAGCCAATTGGGAAATAGTCTGAATCCTACATACAAAACATTGAGAAAGCTTATCCTTCGGGTGGGGAGAGGATCCAGAAGTTATCTGGTGAAAGAGGTCAGCTCCACTTTCTTTTTCCAAGAGAAAATTACACTTTAAAAAGGTCTTACTGGCATATACTACAGAGACTTGTTGCCTCTTTTAGGTTTGTGATAGATCGATGCTTTCGATATTTTTGGAAGGCAGACAATGTCTCATCGTCAGATGCTGAGATTATTCTGTACCTAAAATAATAGGTATAAAAATAGCACCTGATAGAGTACAGACGTCTCCTTCACTCCCACTCCCCAAAAGGGCTGGGAAGAAGCACTGTGATGGCTCCAGCCATGGTGTGACTGCTCCTGAAACCCAGACACATTCAGCCTGCACAGCTACTCGGCTCCATCAGCGTGACTCAGATTTTAAATTCCGAGTGATGCATTCGCAATATTCAAGGGTGCATTTTAAAGTCAAAGCAAGCTTGTAAAATGTCCAAATTTGTATACGTAGAGCTGTCTTGTGTCATGTACTTTCCGCTATCTTCAATTACACTAATAAAATTTCCACTTAGGAAAAGAGGTTGGATATAAAACTGGATAAATTCTTTGAGTTCTTTTTTCTTTTTAGATTATTTATTAGTGATAACAACTAATGTACTGCTTAAGGGTAATGAATCTTATTAAACGCACTTTAAATTATCTCCTAAATTAATACAAGAGTGCAGTTCCAGTGCTAAAGACCCACATAGGACTGGCAGAGGAACTAATATTTGCTTCTTATGAAAGACTCCGCATTGCCTCCAGCTAAATTATGTATATCCAATCAAATTCTTGTCTCTAATAGAGATGTAACATATGTAAGCAGATTAAAATGTTATGTACTACTTACAGGAGATGTCTATAGATTTCATTCAGAGAGTCTGCCCGCTTCTTGCAGCCTCTATGTGATAACTCATTCAATGGTTTTTTACCTATTTCTCAACATATTTATCAAACATACTTGGTCTGTGACGCAGGTCAGTGTAATCATGCTACATCAGTATGAGTGAAGGGATTTTGTCTTCAGGGATAGAATTACTACCTTAAGATGCAAATTTATTTTGGAGGTGAAAGTTAGATTTCTAAAATTTAAGCAGTGTGTGCGCGTAGCTGCCTTAAGAACACACAACTTCAAACATTCCCCTGCTTCTCCAGCCAGTTTAGCACAGTACCTGCCCAACTCTCAGCTGCTCTCATGAGCTTGGCTGTGGCTCTAGGGAAGTATTAGATGTGACTATAATAAGAGAATACTCGATGGGAATGGTTATTTGCATTTCCTTTAGCCTGGGTATCCCATTAATATTCTGTCTTCCAAACACGCTGCCAAGTTTGAATTTAAATGCATCTCTATGTCTCCTGTGCACTAGCAGAGGTGAGCTACCACAAAACGTCAGTCTCATTCCAGCTCCTGAACATGAGAGAGAGACTTAAAGGAGGATTATTAGCAAAGACTGAAGAAAAAGTCTGGGAAAGTGAGAAGATTAGTGGTCAGGTTTTATACTCAGGAAGGTTTCCTTTCCGTATTGATGGCATGAATAATTTCCCTCCTCTCCTGTCACACGTAGTAACATTTTAGATGACACAACAAATTTATTTAGCCAACTTCTCAGCACTGTGGAGGTTTCCTGTCACTCCTGAGACCAGAGCCAGGCTGTGCCTCCTGCCCAGGGTGCTGCTGAGTCTCCTGTGTCATTGAAAAAGTTTTCAGATACTGCAAGGGAAAGGCCAACAAAACTGTTGAACACAAACAAAATTAGTAAAAAATACATCAGGTGCAAAAAGATCTGAGAACTCTCATTTCTTCAGAGGCCACAATGGTCCAAAACTTTGGGATGATATGAGACTTCTATACAAACTTAAAATATAAACTAGTAGTTAGCCATAAAATGCACATGTTCAAAATTCACTGAACCCAATTCAGTATTAGAATAATTTGTGTAATTTCTATTTTTTCTTGATGCTTAAAATTAACTTTTCCCTTGAATATTTCAGAAGTAGGTTACTACCGATATTCTTTGGAAATAGATTTAGTTCTTGGAACAGTAATAAAGTTTTCTTTTTTTTGTTGAAATTTTCTTTAAACATTCTTTCATGTTTTCACCTTTTTCTTGTCAGTTGATATATCACATTCAAACTTGTTTGTTTTATTACCATCACTGTCATCAGCAGCCGATGTATTGATCTGCTGGTTTTTCCTCTTCATAGTTAGTGCACAGAGAAATTTATTTCCATCTTGAGCTGTTATAGCAGCACACATTTAGAGCACACTAATTAGAAATATATGGGCAAAGAAACTGATAACCAGACCTCTCCTATACTCCCTCTTTAAAAATTCCCCATTTCATTTTCTGTGGTATATTTTGTGCCAAATTAACAAGCCTGTGAGCACTTGCTCTAAGTACTGTGGTGAGCTGCTTTCTGAGCTGTCATATCTGATCACGCACCACCAGGCCCCTCAATTTTCATGGATTCTTGGTTTTCTTGACTGCCTGACATAAAAAATTTTGTCACACAGAGAACTCCTATTAAAGGCTGGTGCAGAAGCTCAGTGACCAAGGCAAGATCATTAGATCATAGAATGGCCTTTCTGTAACAGAGAGCAGAGGATTCTGCCCAGGGATTCCACTGCAGGGCTCAGCACTTCAGAGCTCGCCTCAGGTGAAAACTGCTGCAGAACCTGAACTGATAAAGAAGAAAACAAGCAAACTCTGTGATTTATTATTTTTTTATTATTATCTTTTATTAAGACAGGCTGAGAAATTTGGGGCTTTTCAATCTGGAGAACAGAAGGCTTCAGGGAGATCTTTTAGCACCTTCCAGTGCCTAAAGGGGCTCCAGGAGAGCTGCAGAGGGACTGGGGACAAGGGATGGAGGGACAGGACACAGGGGAACGGCTTCCCACTGCCAGAGGGCAGGGATAGATGGGATATTGGGAAGGAATTGTTCCCTGTGAGGGTGGTGAGGCCCTGGCACAGGGTGCCCAGAGAAGCTGTGGCTGCCCCTGGATCCCTGGAAGTGCCCAAGGCCAGGTTGGATGGGGCTTGGAGCAACCTGGGATAGTAGAAGGGGTCCCTGCCCATGGCAGGGGGGGGAATAGGATGATCCTTGAAAGTCCCTTCCAACCCAAACGATTCTGTGATTCTGGGGGTTGTGGAGCTGATAAGAATCAGTAGTTCCACCTGATTTCCAGGAGGAGTTGTCCATGTTCTGCAGTTCTGAAAATCAGGTTTTGTTTAATAGCATTGCTTCCATGCAGAAGGAGGTTTCCATACATAAAGAAATCACCAAATTTCTTTGAAAAAATAATAGATAGATTTCATAAAACCTTTTTTTCTTTTTTTCTGTAAAGCAAGATAGACAAAAAGTGCCCAAAGAATTTGATGTCAGCATCATTAGGATGTAAGTTATTTGTTAACTACATATTCTTGTATTTGTGGGTACATCCATAATTTTGATTTATAGTAGTGTTATCAGTGTTACTAATTTGTTAAGAGTACCCCCTAACAAATAAAATAATTATTAGGAAAAAAAAGGATCTCCCAGATAAAAAAAAATACCATAGGACAGGCCCTCCCCTTTAATGGTACAAAGACTGTGACCTCTCATAATGATTTTATCAATAATATATCAATTAATAATGAAAGTTCCATCATTTATAAACTGGAGACTCAATTAGGTCTTTTGTTAGAGTATAATGACATCTTGGCAGTGAGAGGAATGCTAGATGGAGAATAACGATTGATCAAATTGTTAAAAATGTGAAAGTGGATTACAACAAGAAAACAAGATGCAATATGGTTGCAAGGGACTCATCCTATAAACTGTTACTCCTCAGTGAGGAGATTTCTGATTTAAAAATGCTCTCCTTTTTTTTTTTCTATGCCATACTTTTTAACTCCCTTGCTACTGTGGACTGAGTATTTACAATACGCTGTTATTTCAGATTTGCATATGAAAAGCCAAGTGATGACTGGGAGATTTTTCATGTGGACAATCAAAAGAACGTGTTTTGATTAACGAGTAAAAGGGTTGTCTTTAAATATTGAGTTTGGGAATATAAGATGATTACCAACAGACAGGAGTAAAATGTGGGAGGGGAGGAAGAAGAAGAGTGGGAGGGGATGGGGTGGGGGAAGGGAGACAGAGATGTTTCTTAGCAGGGACAGCATCCCACACACCACACTGTCAAGTCATTTACCTTTGTCTAATTCATCAGAGGTAATGTTGCATTGCATGAGCCCTGTTAAATTTCACTTTGGCAATTCACAGGCTCCTCAAGCAGTCATGACTAATTTTATGGATTTTTATTAATCAGAGCATGGAGATTGGATACGAGGATGCAGAAGAAAAGCCAGTTGTTCCATCTCCTTGTGTAGGTTTTACAGAGCAGTTGTTAACAGTGGGGATCTCAAGCAGGGTGCCAATGAGACACAAAGACACCTCTGAGTGGAGATTTCTCATCTGACTGGAGCAGTTGATGCCATGAAGGCTCCTGCACACGAGGAGCAAGATGCTTCCTGGAGGATCAGGTGCCCTTTTACAGCTTGATCAACTGGAATGTGCTCAGTGGTCAGCAAGGAGAGCTGGGCTTCTGGCTGGACTCGTGCCTTGGCTGAACATAATTTTCTCCTGGTAGATCAGCTGGTCACTTGTGCTAATATTTATGATGAATTTATACCATCCTGGCCCTGCACTCAGCGTATTTTTCACTCATCATGGGCTGTGGAGGGAGCCTTAAGCATTATCTGAAACTAGACCCGTAATGGTAATGGGGAAAGAGATGAAAACTTTGTGCAGCACCACTGATTCCAGAGGTTTTCACTTTTTGTTTGCTGTGGCTCACACTGGACTTAGGCAAAAGAAGTTTGCAGTTCAGGGGGTAGCTTTCAAAATTCTGTCCTTTGCTAGAAATGGGTATATAAAAGTGTTTGCCAGACTTTTAGCAATGCTTTGGCTGTTTCACAGGAGACCTTAAACACAAAATATAAACCATGTTATATGCTAGGGCTCCACTACGTCCGTATTTATGAGAGATAACAGCACTGTGCACATCCAGCGCCCTACAGATTTTTCTCCCTTTATGAATTTAGGCAGTTTTTCAAACAAAGCATGTATTATGTATGCAGCAAGGGAAATGTCTGCTTCAGAAAAGCTGATGTCTCGAAGGTAAACATGTATAAATGTTTATACATTTTTTAGCACATATTATTTACCCAGAAGAGCACAACAGCTGCTTCAGAGTTGTTCTGGTCTCAGTGGTAAATAGGTATTTTGGCAGTTGCTCGAAACAGAAATGATTCTTTGGTTCCATTCCATTCTAGCCTCTCCACTTGTTATTCTAATGATTGCTCCAAAGGAATCAGGTGTTGGAGGAGATTGATTTCACTTCACGTGAGCTTCGCACAGGTTAGATTGATACCTCCATGAAAAGCCCTCAGTAAAAGGCACCTTTTGTTTTTCATTCTGAGTCATAATTTAGTCTCTGCTCCCCCTTGACCTTGTGATTTGCATGGCCTTCAAATAAAGGTGAATTCTTTCCTATTCAGCCTCACCTGGGAGTATTTGTGTAGGTGTCCACCAACTACCCTCATCCCAGCTAGCAGCAGCAATCCAACTGGAATGACAGAGTACTGTTTAAATCCGATTACTTGCCCTAGTCACTCCCCAGAACACCAGATGAGCTTGAAAGAAATCTCATTGCTTCTGTCAGTGCTGAGAGAGAGACCGAATGCTCTCAGACATGCTGCAGTGAGTGCACTGCTGGCTGGGTACACAAGAATTGGCCAGACGCTTGAAGACATAACTAGATCCTTCATCCTGCAGGAAAGCAGGAGCCTGCCCCTTCCAGCCTGCCTCTCACAGCACTGGGACACAGGGCTCCAGTGCCTCCCCAGTGGGTAGTTCACAGGTTATTTTTACATTCAGGCCCACAGCCAATCACTAATTAAGCCCCAAGTGCACACCATGTGCATCACTAATGCATCTGTGTGTTATATTTTGTGATTCTCCTGGCTATGCTCATTTGTTATAACATCAGCTCGCTTTCCTAGCTAAAATCCTCTGCAGCACTAGAGATGGTTGTTAGCTGGGATTAGTCCTGATGTGTTTTATGCCCTGAAGTATATCACAGAGATCTAATTTGTCTGGTCTGTGGTAGCTGTTCCAGTTGCTTCCTCACAGCTTTCCATCCTTCCAGTACTAACTGGGGCTTACAAGAAAACTGAAAAGCGACTTTTCCCGGGGCATGTAGTGACAGGACAAGGGGGAATGGCCTTAAATCAAAAGAGGGAAGGTTTAGATTAGATATTAGGAAGAAGATCTTTACTATAAGGGTGGTGAGGCCCTGGCACAGGGTGCCCAGAGAAGCTGTGGCTGCCCCTGGATCCCTGGAAGTGTCCAAGGCCAGGTTGGATGGGGCTTGGAGCAACCTCAGACAGCGGAAGGGTCCCTGCCCATGGCAGGTGGTGCAACTGGATGGGCTTTAAGAGCTCTTTCAACCCAAACCATTCTATGATTCCATGTACTTCATGGCTCAAAATAAACTACTTGAACTAATGGGAAGGAGTAGATTATACCACCTCTTTTGCCATTTGTGTTTATTTGTGCCAACTACAATTTTATTTTGTGTAGAAAAGCAGTTATCTTTCATTTTGCTCCACTTCCCAGACCACCACATCAGTGCAAACTCATTTTCACTGTGATTATAAATTCAGCCACGGAACAATTAAGTGCAGTAGAATATGCATAGGGATGTTTTCTCTCAGCCTGTGTTAAGGGTATGATAAACTCCCAGAGATGGATATAGAGAGAGCTGAGGGCTCTTACGTGTTAAGCTGCCACAGAAGATTCTCCAGAGCTCATCTGGAGAGCTCATCTTTGGGAATAAACATGATTCATTAAATCAACCACCAGAGTAAATGTTATGAGATGATCTATTAAAGCAAAGTTGCTTTCTTACATATCAGGACACAGAGGAAACAGAAATGTCACTGAATTTATAAAAAATGCACTTTATTGCTATTTATTCATGAGCTATCTTAACATTCAGTGGTTTCCTTACAGATTTGAATTATGCCAGATTTTTTTTTGAGTATCATACTGAATATGGCAAATAATTAAAGCAAAAACAATCATAATGTTAAAAGGCCAGATGGCTCAGAGAGCTGGTGATGGGATGAAGAAGTGATCATTGTGAAGTCACAGACTACAGAAAGTCATTAAGGATGTTCTTACAGCAATTACAGTCTCAGGATGTATTTTGAGCTAGTTCTGTAGTCTTTCTTAGCAGTCAGTGAAGAGCAGTAGTCACCTCCAGAAAGTAATTCATCTCACTCTTCATAGATATTGAGAATGGATGGATATTGTCCCAGGAGGTGAATGCCGTCCTGAAATTAGTTTTCCAATCTTAGAGTTCTTCAGTAGCCAACTGATATGAATGTAGAGTCTTCAATGTGAATTCGTGCAGCATTCTGTATTCACAAACCAATATTATGTTTGCTGACAGCCTTAGATTAGATGAAAAGACAAGGCAAAGTGAACAAATGAAATATTTCACTACTGCTAGAAGAT
Organism: Falcunculus frontatus; assembly: GCA_013398115.1. Taxonomy (NCBI): domain Eukaryota; kingdom Metazoa; phylum Chordata; class Aves; order Passeriformes; genus Falcunculus; species Falcunculus frontatus. The sequence continues at coordinate 21,565 of VZRV01010293.1, read as the reverse complement.
AGAGATCGGGAGAGATTAGCTCCTCTTGCTTTTAAAAGAGAGCTGTAGTCCTGTGTGCAGTTCCTGACAGGTACTGTAGATAGCTTAATCAGTTTATGTTAGCTAGAGAGATTAATTTATTAGTGTTTTAATTTTCCCTGCACCAGCAGCACATTTACTCACAAAACAGTATTTGAAGGACTTTATTTAACGGAGTAGTTAGTGGAAGTTGGCAAACAAGGGCAGTGCTCATCAAATGTGAAAGTGCCTGGGAGTATCTGATGACTGATCTGCATTTCAGGGAAGAATGTGCACTGTATAAATACTGTTTGTATCTGGATTCAAGTGACAAAAATCCATCTAGAAGGTGTTTATTAGACAAGAACTGAAGGAGGTGACAATGTTTAGGTGGGAGATGGGGTAAAATATCTGCATTTTCTGTACTATACCATCAGCATCAATAAAGAGATGCAGTCTAGCCTGCTCATGAGCATCTTTAATGGAGGTTTTATTGCCTTTGCTGACTTACCTCAGTTACAAATGTCTTCAAACACATTCTGATATGTTTTAAATTGAAGATCTCTCGACGCTAAGTGTCTTAGTTTTTTATGGAATCCTAAAAACAATTTCCATCCGCATCCAAAAGGAAACTCCAACTATTGCAGTCTCAGTCTCCTGGAACTTGCCACACTTGACTCCTACAAGTCTTTTATCATAATACATTTCTACTCTTGTCTACATCAAATATCTAAGCTTCCTATGGCTTTGAGGGGATCACAACTTCCTTAACCAACTCCAATCTTTTTCACAATTTTATTTTTGTCTGTCGGATCAATAAAATGGCTGGACCTCATGCAGCGTTAGGTCCAGTTGACGTGTCTTCAGTGGTTAATTCTGTGTTACAGATAAATAATCTTTTTTCCTGGAAACTTTTCATCATCCACCTTGTACCAGTCTTAATCAACCTTTCCATTAATTCATTAATCCTAAAACTGCCTCAAAATATCTAATCTTCTCTTCTGAATTCCTTCCTTAAGGGTCTCGGATCACAGTTACTGAAAGGTTGATTACAGCCCTCTGAATTTTGAGTTCCTCATCCTATCTGACAAATCTTTTTCTCATGTGTCATGTTTTTCAGCCCATGCTGACTCCAAGTCCCGTCTTCTTTGGGCCTTCTGGCATGGAATGAAAAAGTACTCTAATTCTCTAAATACTCTGTTACTGCTTTTATCCATAAAAGATAGGAAGGAATCAAAACTCTCCTCCTTTAGGAAATTTCAAAGGAAAATATTGCTGGTCTGCAGCTCAAGTTTAATAGCCTGGTCATCACAAATTAAAGTGATGACATGGGCAAATTTCCCAATAGTCAAAGGGAAGGATGGGGTAAGGCTATCTCTCAGCTTTATCTTAATTCATCCCATTCATTTAATACTTAGTACTTGAATACTTGAATCTGGCTTTTATCCTCATAGGCTTTTAGAAACGTTCATCACACAACTTCCCTGAAATAGAACCAGACTATTTCTGCTTTACAGGAAAGGATTCATCAGAGAAGCTAAAAGAATAGATGAAGATAAGAGATAGAGATGAAAAAAAGCAGGTTGACCAAGATATCCAACCTTTTTCAGTATTCCTATTTCTATTTATTACTATTTCTGCTCAAACGTTGTACCTTCTGTATAATGGCCTTTGTTGGAGTATCCTGCTTGATTCTCTTGTCTATGATGAATGCAGCTAAACTGCAATAATAAATAAGATACCACAGTGGGATCTCCAGTGACTATTTTATACGTTGAGAAGAATCAATAACTTTGGAGTTTAGGACTTGTTTTTGCTCACATGTGTCCTTGAATAAATCAGTTTGCCTTCAGGGAAGAATCCTTCAAAGATGCAGAGCTGGAAGTACAGTTGGGGCTTTTGCAGGAGCTAAGCATGGCTGTGAGGAAAAGTACCAGGTTTATTTTCTTTCATTGTCTCCTTGGTCTGGGTTTCTCATGGTCCTTAAACTCTCATTCCTTGTTTATCACACTCTCCTTCAGTCTTTCCAAACACAAGAAGCTACAGAGGACCCTGGTCAAGGGCCTAGAAAGAGATAATTGGAAATGAGTGGCAAAAACGCTGATTGTTTTTGACTCCTACCTCCCCTCAGCCCACACACCTCCTTAGTTATTACTTTGAAAAGAGCCAGCAGGAAAATATGGTTGGTTTATGGTCTTGAGAAGACCTTGTACAACTCACTTTTTTCATTCAGTCATTTATATCCATCAAGTCCCTTTTTTAAGGAACGTGCTGTTGCTACGCAACCAAAGGAACCATATAGAGAAAGGAAGCAGGAAGGATGAAGGTGAGAGGGAGGTAAAAAAAGAAAGATGTTCTTGGGAAAAAAAGAGGGAAGTCATAGACTATGGCTTGAAAATCACAAAGATAAGAAAAGCTTTTGCTTTAGCTGGGTGAAGGCAAGACACAGAAATGAAGGAAATCTCCCTTGCCCTCCACTCATTGTCTTGACCTTGTCCAATCACATCCAGGTTGTAGAGCATGGCCAGATGACTGAACAGTTTAAGAAATAATAATTTAAGTGGTTAGAGTGTCTGACTGGGGTGCAGGAAGTCTGTCAGTAATTCCCTGCTTACCAAGCGTTTTAATGGGTCACCTAAAGCAAACTCTTTATTCTCCTGTCCTAATTTCCCTCCTCTAATATGAGGATAATGCCTTTGATGTCTACCTTGTCATTTTAGACTACAAAACTTTCTTAATAAGCAATGAATAAACACCCCAGTGAGGTCTCAGAGTCTCTGCTTTAAAGGATAGATATTAGTATTGAAATAAGGATCATCACACCTCACTCACCTTCCCACTCTGATGGTGCAAAACATCTTACAGCCCTTAATGTTGACACCTTCCCGTTCTGTCTCATCCTCCACATTACAAGGCTGTGCTTTAAATGCAGGAGGACTTAAATACACCCCATCTTACTACAGACCTATGCAAGGAAGTATTTTGTTCCTTGGGAACCCAGGTCACTTCTGTACTCTGTGGCTATACCTCTGGATCTAATTCACACTTCAGAAATGCCCATTTTGCTTTCTTTTGAACATCTTCTTCTAGCAAAAGTCTAGGGTGAATAGGTGCCTGAGTTAGTCCTCTAAAGCTGAATCAGATGCATTCAGGCCAATGTGGTTTTCATCCCCTTTATGTATGTGTTTTACTGTGTGGTGTTTCTGCACAGTAGAAATCTTTCCTTCTCCCATGAAAGCAAATTTCCAAACAGAGTAAGTCATAAACAGAGTAAGAGAAGCAGCAGAAGGTAGAACTGAACCCTGCAAGAGAACTGGCAGGATGATGCTGCCTCATTTAGAATTAATTTGTTTGTGCAGGCTTGCTAAAGTGGCATTTTGTTTGCTCTGATGAAGACAGAATTAATTTAACTACAATTAACATTTCTGCTTCTTTTAGATACTCACTGGTGCTCAGCTTTTTTTCCTGTGACAGAAGATCAATTACAAACACAATTAAGAGTAAAAGCCCCCATGTCTGTACTGACATGACAGTGCCTCCAAATACTGAGTTTTTGTCTAGTGCTTTGAAATTTTCCATAGTTTTGTTTTAATAATGGGTATGGCTGATGTGCTGGTCACTCTCCTTGCTAAACAAGGAGCAATTTGCTGTGAAATGGGCTATGGAGATTATTGGTGCAGATTCCTCCTTGCTTTACCTTGCATCTTCATGGAGCAAGTCAGCTCACTCCTGAGTACCTGGAATATCCTTTGTCTGTCTAATCTATTCAGAAAACAAGATCTTTGGTGGAGCCTAAAAGCTCAGCCCTTAGGCAAAGGACTGAATAGTCCAGCATCTGAGGAGTCTTGGATCAGGAGTTGAAGACCTGTTTCATGTTTATCCATCTCTAAGTGGGTCCTGGTCAGGATGGTAGTTAACCTTAACCTGACTAGTCCAGGGAAACACTTGGTTCTGGATTAAATTGATCTTTGTTGTGTGTTCTCACAGCCCTTATGATAATGGAAAAATTTCACTTCCAGAGTGTCAGAAATTGGAAATGTCATATTTGCACATATATACTGACTATTTTCTAAAACTGTTTGCCCTTCCCTTCCCTTCCCTTCCCTTCCCTTCCCTTCCCTTCCCGAACCTTCCCTTCCCTTCCCTTCCCTTCCCTTCCCTTCCCTTCC
>VZRV01010293.1:0-17354 GCA_013398115.1 Falcunculus frontatus | reverse complement strand
AACCTTCCCTTCCCGAACCTTCCCTTCCCGAACCTTCCCGAACCTTCCCGAACCGAACCTTCCCGAACCTTCCCGAACCTTCCCGAACCTTCCCTTCCCGAACCTTCCCTTCCCGAACCTTCCCTTCCCGAACCTTCCCAAACCTTCCCGAACCTTCCCTTCCTGAACCTTCCTTCTAATCAATTTTGAAGTCATAAATAATTTTGGGTATAGAAAGCCTGATTGTTTTAGGTCATTAGCAGGGGTGGCGTATCAGCAATAAACAGGTGATTTCAATTCAAGCTTCAGGTAGCTGACGTTAACTTTTGTATTAACTTCCAGTGATAATTAAGTGGGGTCAACAGCCTTTGACTAAACACTGCAAGTTTCTGAAGACTGTTGAACTGTGATCCTCAGTTTACATAATGTATTTTCTGTATCATAATGAGATTTTAACAAAAAAATCAAAAGTATCTGTCAGATGTACCTTGTGCCTTGAAAGTATGTAATACCTCATGGGAGAAGGAAAAAGAAAACAAATGGAAATCCAAACTCTTTGTGCTCAATTTGAATTGCCAGTTGTTTATGTTGGGAAGTGGCATGGCAATAAAATGCATTTTTTTAGATATACATTTCAAGTTTTATAAAGATATTCGTGGCTTTTTCAAGAGCGTGGAACTCTTGCCATAAGCACAATGAAGTGTATCATGTATCTGCTGTGATGGAAGGAAGATTGACTTGCTGCCACACTGTTGTTGAAATAGCTGCCAAAACCCATGTCTGATGAATGCATTGCTATAAATGATCTCCACTTTTCACATCCTTCTACAAAGACCTTGTTAGACAAAGAGCTTATCTCCAAAACTGCAAAGATTTAGCGATATCTTAGTCATGTATTGTACTGAATCATAGAAAACACTTTGATTTGCTATATATTTAGCTTTTACAAAATAAAAGACTAAGAAAATTCCACGGTAGGTAAAATAATATGCAATTTTGATATGAAAAGGTAACTTTGATTTAAAAAAAAAGGTGAAACTTGACATGTATTCTGACTATCTCTTTATACTGTCGGATGCAGAAGGAAAGATCACAAGCAGAACAATCACTGTTGTTTTTAAATCTGGGCTGATAAAAAGCTTTTTGTTAATAACTGGATGTTCTGAGAACAATTTTAACAAGATCACCTGAAGTCCTTTGCTTCCAGTACCTAAAGGGGTTTACAAGAAAGCTGAAGAGGTACTTTCCACAAGGGCATGTAGTGACAGGACGAGGGGGAATGGCCTGAAACTGAAGGAGGTTCAATTAGATATTGGGAAGAAATTGTTCCCTGTGAGGGTGGTGAGGCCCTGGCACAGGGTGCCCAGAGAAGCTGTGGCTGCCCCTGGATCCCTGGAAGTGTCCAAGGCCAGGTTGGATGGGGCTTGGGGTAACCTGGGGTAGTGGAAGGTGTCCCTGCCCATGGCAGGGGGTGGAATGGGATGATCTTTAAGGTCCCTTCCAACTCAAACCATTCTGTGATTCTCCGATTATTTGCAAGCAGCCATTCAGACTGTAGAGGAGAATTTACTGTAGAGAGTTGCAATAGTCCTGGCACAAGCAGATGCTTAACAGTGCAAAATTTTAAAAGATGTGAGAAAATGGCCTCAGGTTACACCAGGGGATCTTTAGATTGGATATTACAAAAAAATTTCTTTCCTGAAAGGGTTGTCCAACCCTGGAATGGGCTGCCCAGGACAGTGGTGGAATCATCATCCTTGGATGGATTTAAGCCACGTAGGTGTGGTGCTTAGGGACATGGTTTAGTGGTGGCCTTGGGAGGGTTAGGTTAAGGGTTGGACTCCACAATCTTAGGGGTTTTCTCTAGCCTAAATCATTTATGCTTCTATGAAGTTGATGACCAAGGAGATTTAATCTATTCATAGCTTCACTCAAAATTCCCTCTCCTGGAACAAGGGAAAGTTGCACATACATTAAACAAGCGATGGATTCCTGAGCAAAAGGTGTTGCAAACACTGAGCGGGTACAGAGCCAGTAAAGCAGTTATTAGGATAACATTTCAAAAGCAGTCAAGAGTGAGTCAGGCAGCCTTGTCTATTTCCGTGAGGTTTTAGAGGTAAAGGGGGAGAATTAAACAAAAGACGTTTTCACTTAACAGCTCTGTGTCTTTGGCCTGTTTTACTGCCATTATCTTGGCTGCATCTGCCACATCTGTCAAGTGTGGAAGAGAACATTTGCCTCCCGCCTTTTCTTCTTTGATCCGTGCCTTCGAGTTGTAGCCTTTCATCCTGATTTTCTTATGAAAGAGAGATATTTCTCTTCATGAAATTGTCTCCTCTTATATGACTGGCGTGGATTATCATATACTTTCCGCATCTGGTGTTCAGAAGTGACCTTTCATGGCACTGAGGTGTATTCTGATGCTGATGCCTTTGGACTGCCTTGACGTGCTGCCAGTCTGCCAGGGGCAGCATGTGCAGCACTGCTCCAGGGGGATGTAGGGGAATGGGAATTGCCCAGGCCTCGGCTCACACATCTTCCTGGCATCTTAGACCCCTAAAATCTTGTAGTACATGAGCCAGTGTGAGGGAAAGGTGAGTATTGTGGGATTCAGATGTAGATTGTTGACGAAAGAGATGTGCCTTTTTCAATGCAATGATCCTTTGGGATTGATTCCTTCCCCTAAAATCATTATTCAGAAATAATAATTTAGAATCATAGAAAGGCTTGAGTTGGAAGGGACCTTAAAGCCCATCCAGTTCCATCCCCCTGCCATGGGCAGGGACACCTTCCACTAGCCCTGGCTGCTCCAAGCCCTGTCCAACCTGGCCTGGAACACTTCCAAGGATGGGGCAGCCACAGCTTCTCTGAGCAACATGTTCCAAAAGGAATACACAGTGATATATAAAATAACATAATATATGTTTTAACCCATTTATATCTGCTGTGTAATTTATAGCATCTATCTTTCCCTGCAGTGATCTGAAATGTAAATGTGAATGAGAATCTGGGCCCTGGTTCCATGATTTTTAACTAAATAGTTAAGAAAGTTGCTTCAGTTAATGCTTAATCACCTAATGACTGTTGAAACTTTCAGAGAATGCGAACACTTACCTCTTCCACTAATTAAACAGAACATATTCTTGAACAGGCCTTCAGAAAAACAGAACGTTCAAGTGCCTAAATTTGGAAACTAAATAGGACTGATATGTTCTCAGTTGTGTCTCAACTCACCTCCTAATTTGTAATGAAGAAATAAAAATAACTGTATTCACTAATCTGTTAAAATGCTTTCATGACAGATATGACTAACAACATGATCTTGTTCCTGTCCTTCTTCAGCAAAACTTGCCACTGTCCTGATTACTTGCTTAGTTCATTATGTTATGGCTAAAATTAACATGAAAATTATCTAGTATGAGCAAGTCCAAGCACAGATTTGAATCCTGTGAAATACTTGAAAATGCTAATGCAGTGCTAAGAATAAAAGTGGGGTGCTGTGAAACTTAGTGAATTACTTAATGTTTAGAAATTATTTGGGAATACTCAAATGGGGATTGCATTGCTGAAATGGTAATAATAACATTTCTTGCGGTTTTGCTATTTGTAGATATCAGTGCTCTCAAAACAATGTGATAAACCTAAGAGAGGAAATTCTGGTTTTTAAAGGACACCGAGTGAGATTACTGTTGTCAACTGTGTAGCATTGAGAGTCAAAAATAGCCACAGAATCTGAAATTCAAGGAGAAGGAACCTTGTTGCAGAGGCCACTGTTGTGCTCAAACACAGATCCCGCTTCCAGAGGATGGTTCACCCGTGTGACACCAGTGAACCCCACCCACAGTACACACACTGAGACATCCCCAACTCGTGCTCCCATTTCAGCTTTGTGGGGCTCTTCCCTCTGCTCTGCCCTTAGGCCAGACACGGCTGTGTGCCCATGCTCAGCACAGGTCACAGCCTGTGCTTTGGACAGAAGTGCAGTCAAGTGGATCATCAGCTCAGCTCCCGTCTGTGCTGTGGATGATCTAGTGTAGCACTACAGCTTTAGTAAGACATCATTATGGGCATAAAAAGTACCTTTATAAAACTGTGATTTAGCTCCATGCGGTGGGACGCTAATTATAAGCTGACTGGCTTTATGAGTTAATCAGGATTAATATAATATCATCTATGAGCTTTGTGAGATTCCTCACATTTTTGATAAGTATAAAACTGTGTCCATCTTTTCAAACTACCAATTTGAGCATGGGCTGATTTCTTTTACAGCACTTATTATGTGGGAAGAAAGACTCCGTTCCATATATTGTAGCACAATATACATGTCGTTGTTCACATTACTCTGAAACAGTGGCTGGGAGCACTGAGCTGCAAAATGTGTATTGTTAATCATTGGGTCATTAACCTTAACAATGTCAATGCATTCCCCTATCAGATCCAACTAAATGACTGCCGGAGGTAATAGTTAAGAGAACATTTCACACAGATGAACATATTAATGCTTTATTTGGTTCTAAATGCAGTGTGAAGGATTTAGGTAGGAGCTAATGTATGTGAGGAGGAATAAGAAGGATGAAACAATTGAAAAAAAGAAAGTTTAGCTTCTCAAAAGAAGGAGAGTAGTCCTCAGTTCTCTGCAGCTGAGAAGTGCATCTCTTTAGTTGCAGTCATTCAGGTAAAAAACTGTGCTATTTTGGAGAGGACTTAAAGTTCTGAGGTTTCATTAGAATCCAGAAACTTTCCTAATGTCTAATACCCAGTTTCTGTATCTAATGTGAGTTCTGTGATCTGGTGTTTTCACAGCAAAAGGCAGATGATGAGACTTGCTTTATTTGGTTACAGCCTTTGGGCTTCTGCCTGAGATGTGCCCTCGCTACATCAGGCAGAGCAGGTCTTAAACATCCCTCTGAAGCAAGAAGATGGCCCTACTGTCCACCAAAATCTATTGCAAGGCATAAAACCTGTGTTCACTTGTCTCTTTGGATCAGAGGAGAGCCTGGGAAGATGTCACTGAGCAGCAGACTTCTGCCAGTGACTTATTTTGCAAGCTGCTCTTTGTAGACCTCTGCCCAAGGCACATCACTCAACCCCAGGCTCAAACTGGGCGACAGCCTAGAGTAAATCTGGTGCTGCTCCTGGATACCATCATTTCCAGGGACCTGAAGGAAGTCTGTAACAACTTCCTCTGGGTCATTTCCACATGAGCATCTGTCACCTTGTGGGGCGGCTCAGAAAGCCAGTGGCACAAAATAGCCTCTTGCCACTGCCTAAAAAATCCACATAATCAGCAGCCATTTCCCAGGCTGCACCCAGGAAAAAGGCTGTATTAATGCACTGGAAATTGGATGATTGGTTCTGGTGGCCTGCAAATGGCCTGGGGGATGTGTAGAAAAATATGCAGATTGAAGGACTTTTAAAGTAACCGCACGAGACTTTTTCACTGCAGGTCTTTTTCAAAAGCCTCAGTTCTGGGGTTTTCACACTTCACTTGTAAGATTAAACACACAAAATGACACATTTCAAAGTCGGTTCCTATTAAGCTGTTAGATAGCTTAATGACTTATTCCTGTAAACACACAGTGTGGACTCACATTTCCTACAGAAATCAGTCCATTAATGCTGCCTCACTTGGCAATGAGCAAGAAGATGGTACTCTATAAATATCTGACAAGTGTTGTCAAAAACCAGATATAGCAATTAATTAGGGACTCAGAATAGGAAGTGTGATATTGCTTGGTGGGCGTTAAGAGGATGGGGCCACTGATTTTTCTAGGTTTGAGTGCTTTCCCTTACTTTTAGTTATGCTCCCCTGAAGGACCTAAAAAATTTTACTCTCCTCTCCTAATATCCTTTACAGACTGTTATCATGTTCTCTTAGTCAGCACTTAGCAAAATTACACTGTTTGAAATGGCTGCTGAAGTTGAAAAGTGGAAAATATTATTACACAAAGGAGTTTTTGTTGTTAATATTATGGAAAAGTTCACCTGCTAGTTTTGTTGCTTCTCTCATACACATGGATATAAATCAGTTGTAATTCCTAGTGAATAAGCACTGATGATTTTGCTGTAGTTGGGCCTCTGTGGTTACATGGGCTTGGAAGGAAAAATTTGGTAGCATGTTAATTCTAAGGAAGCTTTTTAATGTCCTGTTCCTTTTTGGGATTAAGGATTTGGATGCTGATGAGGGGGAGTGAGCTTTTGTCATCAATTTTAATGAGACATTTATAATCTCTCTTGGTTGTATTTAGGGTTTTTTATTGTTGCTATTTTTTTTTTATTTCACTCATTCAAGCAGTCACTCTGTGAAAGCTTTTTTTAAGTACTCCAAATCTATTCTGGTAATGAAGAAATGAATGTCAAGCAAAGCAATTTTTTCTAAATTTACAACTCATTCTCTTAGACAAGATCAAAACTGACATAAAGAAAATATCCTTTATGTGTAAAAAAAAAAAGACCAAACTGCAACTCCCAAGTTACATCCACTGGGATACAGTAAGGTGACATTCTTATCCATTACCATGTCTCACCTCATCCCAGTCATTGAATGTCACATTGGTTTATCTGAAGATGAAAAAGTGATAATATTTTATAGGACTGAAGCTTCTGCAGCTGTTGCTAGGTCCATCAAGATTCAGCTACTATTTCTGTACATGTTCTTAGCCTCCCATCCCACTCTCTCTCTCTCTCTCTCTCTCTCTCTCTCTAGATAATTGGAATTTGGCCCAGTGAAGCTAAAGGAAATGAAGAGCAACTAAAAGAGCAAGATGCAAGCCAGGAGTCCAAAAGGAGAGAGCAACCGCAGCAGAGCCAGCTGGGTATGGAACTGGCATCACAGTCTTAATATTTATGTGTACCACTGACATAAATGTGTGTGGGACAAACTCTGCCTTCTCGTCTTTTCCAGCATAGTTTTGATATTTTACTTTCACTCCCTCTTCCAGAAGAGTTCTGACTCTCATCAACACTTTGGCATCATGCAGCCAGTGTAACCTGGCTTTTAGAGGAGACTTGAAAAACCATGAGGTTATGCAAGGCAAATCTTTGCCTCACTAGACTCATTTTCCTGTCTTTTTTCAAGGAGGTACTCAAAGTGCCTATAAATTCCATTCTGGAAGATATCATGCTCTAGAAGTGCGGTAATAACCAGGACTGACTGTTCTGGGATGAGAGTGGCTTGGTCTGGGAGTACTTTGTTTTCCTTCCATGCTGCTGTTTATCTATCCCACAGTGGAAAGAGAAAAGCTGTTGCTGTAGATTTAAACTTGCAGTCCTACCTAGCCTTATGGATAAATCATTAGGGCCTTATTCCAAATCCAGCTTTGTTGCTGAAATCATCTGTCTGCATGCATGGCAAGCCTGGCTCCTAAAGATGATCTCAGTTGTGCTCCTCGTGGAGTAGAGATGTGCTTGAGAAGCATAATAAATTGGGTTGTGACTGGCAGACAAATACAGGATACTGAGTAGAATAAGTAGCTGTAGCCATGCCTGCACCATGATAAGGAAAAGAATCAGAGATAGCAAAGATAATTATTTTGAGTTGATGTTCAGACAGAGTTGAATCTGAGTCCTGTCGGCATTATTTTAAGGGATGCTGAGATAAACTGTTCCAGTTACTGTCGTTGAAATATGTGCTTTTGCTTGAATTTGTCAAGCTTCATGCTTAGATTGTATATATTAGGAAGAAATTGTTCTCTGTGAGGGTGGTGAGGCCCTGGCACAGGGTGCCCAGAGAAGCTGGGGCTGCCTCTGGATCCCTGGAAGCGTCCAAGGCCAGGTTGGACAGGGCTTGGGGTAACCTGGGAGAGTGGGTGTTGACCCATGTACAGGGGGAGTGGAATGGATGGGCTTTAAGGTCCCTTCCAACCCAAACCATTCTATGACTCTGATGGAAGTATAAAATGCATTTCAGTTGCTGGTTAAGCCATTAAAATATCTGTGTCCAAATGGTGAAGTTTTCCTGAGCATTTACATAACCTCCACATACAACCATCTCTTTTCACTGATGTTACTTTGTCCCTATTCTTCTTGTAAACAAACAATTGTGATTAAACTGGTTTTATTTCTCTATATGAATATTTATATAATAATCTACAAATGACACTGTAATACTTAGCTGATAATCTGGTGTGCTTTTGATTGGTTCCAACTGCTTGAGAATATCTGGACTGACAAATTTGTACTCCAGATAATTTTTTTATTCAATTCCTTAACCTCTTATGTACATGGTTCAGTCTTCTTTCTAAGGCAGTACAGAAAGCATGATAATAATCTGGTAAATCAATAAATACCATTGCAATATTTCTATACTTGACAAAATACCTAAATTCTAGGCCACACAACTTGGATGAAAGTATCCATGCTGGGGTTTTTTTCCCAAATATTCCTCCATCCTATAGTTACTTCACTCTTTCAGTAATGCTCCAAAAATACAGGCATTTCATTTTCTTTTGCTTAAGTTAGCACATTTCTCATTGAAGGCCCTCAAGGGAAGTGGAAACTCTGAAATACGAAATGCGATTTATGCTCGCCTTGTAAAATGCCAAGGAAACTGCTTTAAGACTGTAATAACCCTTGCTGCTCATTCCATGAACATGCCTATAGAAAATGTTAATTTAATCAACAAATTATAGCTTCACACAAAGCAAGAAGTGTGGAAATACTGGCAGAGGAGGAGGAAAGGTCTCTCATAATTTTCAAGTTTTATCATGAATTTGAGACTCCTTATTATTCCTGCGTAAATGAAGAACTTCTCCTAAATGGATTATGTCGCACTTCCCATTCATTTTCTCTCCTGATTTACATCTACATACATGTCCATTCAAAATCTGTGAGGACTCACTCACGCTGACTTGAATGCATCTTAGGAAAACTGTTGATAATTTATTTAATTTTTTGCTTGTCAAATATGCTGTTTGAGAGGGAACTCAAACAGAGAGCGAGTACTTTTAGAGGAAACCCTGCAGCTTTCACACTGGTTTCTCCCAACATTTTTAGCCCATGGATACTGATCACGGGATGCCTGACACAGTCTAAGTGTTCCCTGCCAAATGTTGAAGCAATGAAGTTAGAAATAGGAATATTGGAATGAAAAGGACCAGAAATAGATTTCTACAAGTCAGCTTAAACATCCATTTGCAGTAGGGTAATATTACATTTTTCAAAGGCGTATATTAACTGATTAGATCACCTGCAAATGGAGTGTTAATTAATAATATCCATAATAAAGTGCAATACAATTACATTTTCAGGAAAAGCTGACAGATCTATGTCATTCAGGCATTAATCCTAAAGATAATGCACCAAATTCTGCTCTGTGTGGGTTTTTTCCCAGCTTATATATGGAGTAATTCCAGGGGCACAGGCTGGCTGTACCTTCATGTGGCTGAATATTGAATTTGTCCCATTATCCTTTAATGAAAAGCTTTCTGAAAATACCTTTCAGTGAGGCGCACTTGGGCTCTTGCCATCTGTTTGGCTGATAATAATTCAAAAGGCAAAATACTTGATCTCATGGAATGAGAGGAATGCCATGGAGGAGAAGATAGCAGCTCACAGTCACTTTTACATTCCTCTAATGCTAAACTCGAGTAATCCTTATTTCATGTTGTTATTATCCAATTCATGTCACCTACAGAAAATCTGCAGGTAAAAATTATGCACCAGCAGTCGATGTAATTCCGAGGACCAAAAGCAAAAAAAAAAAAATCTCTGGGTTACATTGCTACTCTGATTGCAAACAAACTCACTTCCCTATTCAGAGATATACTCTGGGAATTATCTGGTTCTTGTGGAGAAGGAATTTTGAAGTGTACACCAAAGCTGAAGTCAGGTCAGAGTCCATTTTACTCCTGTGGCATACAAAGCGTCACCTTGATTGATAAAATGGGAACACAACCAGACAAATTTTGGATGGAAAATATGATTTACCGCAGGGGGAGATTTTTATTAGGGTTGTAAAGGACTTGTGCACTCCATAACTGGTATAGCAATAGATCCAATGTAAGAAGAGGATCCTGTTTTAAAGCCCATGTCTGCCTTACAAAAGAACACAGAACCAGATGTTCTAATTTTTACTGTGTTTGACATTTAGGCTAAAGGGCTTTGAGGAAAGGGGAGGTGGAATAAATCGATAAATGCAGTTATTTTCCCCAAAGAAACGTTTTCAGATGCAGAATAAATATATACCCTGCCTCAGTCTGGAAAATGAACCTACAGCAATGTCGTGAGGGTACGAAAGGGCAGAGGAACAATGGGGCCAAGCGTGAGGAGGCAAGTGATGAAGGGAGCAAGGGAGCAATGTCTGGTGGTCATAACTGTACAGCTTCCCACAATCAATAGAAAATATTTATTTAGTGTGCTCTGGGGGTTGCTGGTGGCAGAATCACACCAGCACAAGTCAGCACTGCAGAGTGGAACTTCTTGGTCAACAAACATTTATCCCAATACTGTTCCAGGTGTACAAACAACGGCACTAGTAATTAGTAGTTTCCTGCATTTTAAATTTTTGTTGCAACCATGGTTAGGTGATTCTAAGAAGACTCAAAGGTCCCAACTTTGTCTCTTACCCTCCTGCTCTCTGCTGAGCTATGGTCACAGCAAATTTTCTGTGTAGTTCTTCTCCAACGAAAGAAAGCATGAAATATCTCACATGACGTGTGGAACTATTCAATGGGTAAAAAACTATAGGTTCATATCCTAAAAAAAAGCCATCAAAAGAATGTATTCCTCACTCTACCTAATTAATATTTGTTCTAATCTGTTTTTCTTTCAAAATGACAGAACCATTTAGGTTGGAAAAGCCCTCTGAGATCATCAAGCCCACTCCCCCAGCACTGCCAAGTCTCCACTCAGCCATGTCTCTGATCACCACATCAAAGTGTTTTTTGAACTCTTCCAGGGATGCTGACTCCACCACTCCCTTGAACAGTCCATGCCAATGTTTGGCCAGCCTTTTCATGGAGAATTTTTTCCTACTGTCCAATCTGATGACAAAGCAGTTTCACTGTTTGCAGTGTGTGCCTTGAGCACACAAAGTATTTCTCGGCAGGACAATCATTTATGAGATGTGTATTCCAGATGTTCATATCCATAAAGGTGTGAGAGTACAGAATGGGATAGTTTGTCTTGTTCTGCAGGGGGCTTTGTGGCTCCAAGATCTCCTTGGTGAACTACGAGAATTATTCTTGTAATTTCCATATCAATGACACTTGTCTGGGAATTCTCTTTCTTCAGTGCATGTTACCCCCGCTTCTTGTCCCATTTGAGTTCCGTGGAGGACATAGGCAATGTAAGGTGTAGGAGAAATGTGATGTTCTCTATTTTATTATGAATTTTTAAATTTAGGCAGGTAGGCTGGAAGTGCCCTGAAGCAACTCTAGATAAATTTAACACAGTGAGTACATTGTGTTTATGTCTGTATTGGACAGGCACTTCTTTTAATATTTTTTGATATCTTAAAGAGCTTTATATGTTTCTCCCTCATTTTTCCTCTAGAAGGAAGGAATTTTTTTCCACCTCAAAAAGGAAAACAAAATATAAATGTAAAAATTCCTATTTCCTACAGAACAGTTAAACAAACTGAATAACTGCATAAATGCTCTGGCAAAAATAACTGGCATGTAACAAGGAGATTGTCCGAGGTGTTTGCAGGAATTCTGAGTGACCAGCCAGCAGTTGTGTCTGGTCTGGCTTCAGCTTCCTGGAACCTGCAACTGCTTTGGGTTTGTTTAACTTGCAGAAGGAAACACATATTTTCCCTCGCATGAAAGGAACTGCAATCTTTTGTTACTTGGCAAACACATCCCACAGATCTGAGTGTGAGTCTGGTTTTGAAGTGTTTTTTGATCCACACACCTTTAGGAAGCTTCCCCAGTGCTTTTGCTTGAGTACCTATCTATTTATTTACTGTCTCAAATAACCCAGACCTTTCTGATATATGTCCTGCAGCATCACTAAGGAATTCCATGACAGTTCCCACCACTGCCTGGGTGATTTTTGATGACAGTTCTCAGCTTGCTTTAGTCCATTTCTGTTTTTCTTCTTCCAGCTGCCTTTTTTGTCATACCCTGCTGACCACATCACAGGTTCCCATGATGATTCTGAGCAGTGCAGCTGCACAAGTAGAGATTGCTGGACTGAAACTCAAGAGCACAGTGTGCTTTGCAGTGAGGCTTTCTCCTTGCCAGCCCCTCCAGAGGATAGATGCCAGGATTTGTACTGAAACTTAGGCTTTATAGTCAAACAACTGTGGAGCTGTAAGGACTGATGCTGTGGTTTCATAAATCGTAGAAAGGAATAAAAGAATATCCAGCAAGTGACTTGGTCTACTTGTCATCAACTTCATTATTCCTTAGGGTAGTTATTTCATTCCTTGAGGAAACTGAGACTTAAATATTTAAAGTCACAGGTCTGAGGCAGCTGGGATTTAAATATCTAAGGTCACAGGTCTTCCACCAAAACAACTGGTAATTTTTGTTACAGGCTCACTATACCAATGTTGTTATAAATATTAATCTTAATTGCATCACACGAGCCTTGACTGTAGCCTTAAGAGCTCTAATGAAAGATCAGTGCATATGAAGGAGTGGTGCAATGGAGAAAAAGGATGGTGTTTGTAGCCTTTAGGTCAACAAGGAGTAGCTGGTGAGTTATCCCAGGAAAAAGACACAAACAGACATTGAGAAAGCTGTGTTAAAAAAAAAATCTTTCCCTGTAGCCAGTAAAAAATTGGAGGAATAGGTAATCTGAGACAAGGCAGGTTTTAAAAAAAAATGTTTGAAACTGATAATAGAAGTTCTTCACATATGTTTAGAGTGACTTTTTCAGCAGTGGGTGTGAAGACAAGAAGTGTTGATAGGAAAAGCAGGTGATCAATAATAGTGCAAAGTTGAAGGCTGATATGTTGTAGGACTCACAAGTCTAACAGGAACAGTGTAAATGTTTTTTAAAGCCTGGCACTTTCTAAAAGAGCCTGGAAGTGTCTTTGGGTGTGCAAAGGATCAAGCCACACCTCATGGAGGGAAGGATTGCAATCAAAGCAAGGCGCCAAAACCAAAACCAACAACTTGAATGGTGATGGCTGTGTGGATGGAGATCCCAGGCAGGTGGGGTGGTTGATTAGTATCAAGGTGAAGAAGCAGCCACATTTCATGTGTAGTTATTTTTACCTCTCACTGATGATATAGTAGTCAGACAGCAGCAAAATTTGCCACAGTCTGACATAGGAATGACAACCCGATGAATAGAAAATGTGTGAATTTTTTAAATCCTATGTTTTTCCCTTATTTAAAAATATGTGCTTCTTCACAAGGCACTGTCAGGTTTCTGAGTCTAGCTAGTTTTGAAGGATTTAAGATTCTAAGCTCCCAATTTTTTACAGATTCTGTGTATGACAAGAGATTTTGTAATGGATGCATGGTGTGGGGTCAAAAAAAAAAGACCATCTAAGCCAAAAAACACTGCATGAACCAGGATAATTAGCTTATAAAGAAACTGTATTATGTTTGATTACATTTAGCAGGGGTAAAAATAGTCTCAATCCACCGTGTCATCAAAATATGGACTTTCCTGAAACAGCACAGGCTGAGATGCACTGGGAAGAAATGGAATGTTGAGGAAACACTGAAGCAACAGCTTGGTAACCTTTAGGGTTTGTGAACTGCTAAAGCAACTCCCATAGATCGATGGGTAAACTACAGCAATTAATGAAAGTACTGGATTATAAATTAATATAATGAATTTAGAGAACACTGAGGTCTCCGTCTGCATTTCATCTGGAAAATCTTGAATTCAGAAAGATTTACAGAACCCAGACTTCTGAGTGAGAGCTTCAGGCCTCTTGCTCACCTTTCCTCAATAACCATCCAAAATGCTGATTGCAGAAGGTTGAATTCCCACGCTGAGGAAAAAAAATTACATACAGTTAAAGACTGTATGGAAGCACAGAGGAGCAAAAAGAGGATTTAGGAGCAAAAAGATTGATTGGATCACCTTCATTTTGGCACAAGAAATATCTGCATATGTAGCTTCAGAAGAGTTAGGTACTGCGTGTTACAGACATGCTTTTTCCACATGAGCATTTTTAAAATTAAAAACAAGCTAAAAAACTCCCAACACTTGATAAGCAGAACTATTTAAAGGGGCCAGGTGATTACTATCTTTTATTTATGTGTGCATGATAGGATGATTTGAAAGAAATAATATTCTATTACTCAGAGAGATGCTGATAAACAAATGACTTAAAGGAGAGCAGAACTTAGTAATGTGTGGAAGGAGTTGCTTTTCCATAGGCACAACAAGAATAATTTCAGTGATTTAGAAATTATGCATAAGTCTTCTCTACTATTTAACTTCTTACCTGATTAAAAACCATAAACTTCTTGGCTGTGATAAATGGTCTCCTACATCCATCACAGCTGTTTGGGGGAAAATTGTTCTTCGGCATTTTAAGGATTTTTTAGGAGTTTTCAGGGTTTCATTTAGAAATTTTATTTCCCCTCACAGACACACCCCATTAATCAACCACACATTGTAATTTTGGGTCAAAAGTGGTCCCAATAATTTTTCTTTAATAAAAGGTAATTATTTCAATACTGTTTCCATATTAGATCTGAACAATGTGCTGTGCACATGAAAGAAACTTCAGCTTCTTGTACTGAGAGAATTTCTTCAGGAAAGATTTCTTCTTTCTTAGGCTTTGAAAGTGCTTTGGGAGCTGCAATTTGGGGTTTTGTTTCTTTGCTTTTGTTTTTCTTCATAATTGTTTTCACAAGCAATTACCAGACATATAATTTTACTGCCACTGACACCTACTATGGTATGCATACTGATAAATTGGTTCACTCCTTGTTTACCTGCAGGGTTCTAGACTCTAAGTTATTAGACTATAAACACATCATTTAATTCCCAGGGTCTAGCAAATAGGAAGCCAGTTAGTTTCCTTCCTAGAAAACTCGGGAACAGGACAAATGAGAGGTGTATTCAAAAGGAAAAGAAAAAAAAAGTAAAAAAGGAAAATTATTTAAAAGTCAAAATGATACAAAGAAAAAAGACCCATCAATGTCACTAGTCTGGCTTTCTATTAGCCAGGTTTTAGCTTGGTATCACCATTTGGAGCAAGGAAGAGCAGAATGATTTGATTTAGGAATGAGAGATCCTCACATCCACCTGAATCCTACCACTGGCACTGTTTGGTCAGTTGGATTCTGTGTGGGTTCAGGGTCGTGGTGAGCATGAAAACCTATCAGAAAAGAACACATGGGGTTAAGCAGCCCCAGTCCCCAAAGCCTCAGCAGGGATTGCTGACCATGCAAACAGCATCTTCTCTACTGGGGTCAATATTTTACGTGAGAAATGTGGCCCTACTGTGCTCTTTGAAGGACTCTCATGGGGCTGATTTCAGGAGGGCCAAGATTTCAGTCCTGTGTCTTGAGGTATAGGCTTAAACCCATTGTGACAGCAGCACTGTGTTCTCTGCCGTGGCTGTGTGGGGTCAGAGGATGGGGCCGTCCCCTCTGTACTCTGCTGGACAGGATAACAAGGCTCACCCTGATCACTCCCTGCTCCAGCTGTGGCTGTAGTCATAAGAAAAGAAGCAGCAACTCTTTTAATATTCCGTGTTGTAGAAAGGGAAGGTTTTATGAGAGGTGGGAGTAGGACACAGGCCTCATGATTCACCAGCCAGACTAGCTGAGGTAAGATATTTTATTTAAAAGGCCAAGTCATTTATTCCTTACTCTGAGAAAGGGAAGCTGTGCACAGGCAGCATTCTTGGCAAGCAAGAATTAAATCCTTGTCTTCCTGGGATGGCTACTTGTTGGGGAACAGCTCCTGTGGAGGTGATACCTCCTGGTGGCTCTTGTGCCACTCCTGCTGCCCGTCCCAGTCTCATCTTGCCCAGTGCCAGACTGCTTTGGCAAGAAACAGGGACAGATCTCAACTTGCCCCAACTTCTATGGGAGCCAAGGTGTGGTTCAGAATGACCCCAGCACCTCACTCTCGGATCCTATTGCATTTTTACTGCCATCTTTCAGTCTCCATGGCAACCCTCCCTGCAGCACAGCCTCCTGTGCATTGCGTGTGTGCAACATCCGGCTTTTACACACCTTATTTGATTTTTGGGATTTTCTCTTCTGTTTATATTTTGTTGTGTTTTCCTACGGAAATATTTCCTTTAATACAGACAATGAGCCTGCTGTGCTACCAGATGAACACTTGAGTGGCCCTTTCTGGGTCAAAATCGTGCACTAATAATCAAACATTGTTTTCCTGCACTGTTTCCTGAGGTTAGTTTATAAATTCATGTTGGTAGTGCTAATGGCACAGCACTGGTATTTGCACTGCTGAATCTCCATACAAACCAAGGACAATTAGGATGTATGCAGTCATGCATGATCCTTTTGGAGCCATTGTACAATATTTACGGGGTTTTATGCTTCATCTGTTCTGAATTACACATCTTGTTTGATGCCTTGAAGGGGCTACCTGAAAACAGAGGCTACACAAGATTAAGAGAATAAAAGTAGATATTTATTTGAAGGGTCTCCAAAAGTACACCTTGGAAGTCAAAAACCTCTGAGGGGTTCCACACAAGATGGACACTGGGTCACGGGTTTTTCACACTTTTATAAGTTCGGTCCTTTTGCATATCAGGGGTAATTCTCCAATTACAATTTCAGTTAATGATGCAATTACCCTAAATTTGCTCCTCCTCCCAAGGCTTTAGTTTACACATTCTGGGGCCTGGGACAATCAAGGTGTCCTTGGAGAGCAAACCTAGAGAGGGTTTGTTGTGTCTAACCAGAATGAGAGAACAGTAGCTAACAGGCTGTATGAAATTTCAGAGTTACATACTAAGCAGTAGAGGATCTGAACAATATAAAAGTTAAAACCTAAGGCATCACTTTCAGCTGGAGCACCACTGAAAGCCTTGTGCAGGGGATAAGGCTGTTACTGAGCAGTTTATTCAGGACAGCATGAATATTGCAATATTGTTACCAACTTCTGATCCTTATGAAAAATATCTGCATGAATACAGTTCTCCCAGTCCCCATGATGCACTGTCAAAGATTAAAAAAATATCATAGGGCAGCCTGAAGCAACCAACATCTGCTTTTGGACGTGTTGTATTAGCAGTGACATTGCCCACAGGAAATCGCTTCTTTTCTTCTGGTGGGATTTTATCTCTCTGCATCCTAAAAAGTGCTTTTGCATATCAGAAAAGGGAAAGAAGAGGGAAGGGAAAGAAGAGGGAAGAGAAAAAAGAGAGAAGTAGAAGGTAAAGAAGACAAAAAAAATCACAACAACAACAGAAAAGAAATTAGAAACAAAATTAATAAATAAAATCAAAAATAAAGGGGAAGGTTCAGGAAGGTTCA
>VZRV01010292.1:1276691-1344143 GCA_013398115.1 Falcunculus frontatus | reverse complement strand
TGGGAAGGTATTTGCTGTACTTGTCCCTGTTGGCCTGGAAGCCACCCCCAAGCCAGCAGCAATTCTCGCACATTCAGCCTCTCGAATTTGTTGCCCAGAGAAGCTGTGGCTGCCCCATCCCTGGAAATGTCCAAGGCCAGGCTGGACAGGGCTTGGAGCAGCCTGGGATAGTGGAAGGTGTCCCTGCCCATGGCAGGGGGGCTGGAACAAGACAGTCTTTAAGATTCCTTCCAGCCCAAACCATTCTATGATTCACTGACATCATTAAGTCAAAATACACATCATTTCTAGTGAAGACCCTGTGGAAATCCCACTCTTTGCTTGCCAGAATATTTGCTTTCTCCAAGTAGCTGCACCCAACCCCCCCACCCTTCCAGACACTCCAGGAGGACAATGTCCAGCAGATCCTGCCCAACATGGGCCAGGCTGGGCAATGCTGCCCCCATCCTGCAGCCCCTCAGGAAGCCCCAAGAGCTGCATCAGCAATGGGGGCAACAAGCCCACCAAGCCCAGGGCACAGAGCAGCAGCAGCCCCCCATGCCTGTGGCACTGTCCCACAGTGGTACTCAGCCTTCACTCGACTGTCCCCAGGAGTGGAAACCTCCCACCAAAGGCAAGGGCCGAGGGCTGGGTGCCAGTATGGAGGGCAGCTGACCATTCCCGAGGCCCCCACACATCTGCCCCGGCCTTGGGCTGTGCTCGGAAATCTTCCTTACTGTCCACAACCCTCTGCAGAGAGTCCTGCACTGCTGTCCTCAGTGTCACCCACAGCCCCTCTAAGAACCAGCAGCTGCTTCCCATCAGGTCATTTGGAGACAGAAATTCAGCAGCAAAAGAAAAATTTAACCCGTGCAGGGAAAGCCCCTGTTCCAGGCTCAGGAAAACCAAGAGAAGGCCCTCTGCAGCAGAATCACTTGCTGGAGAGGAGAAACCTCTGGGGAGAGCAGATGAGAGAGAAGAGCAGGCCCCACATGAGGTGAGTTTTAGGGCTTGGAGAGTTTCCCCCACTCAGGATAACCCAGACCCCCCTGTGGCTTCTGTGAGGCAGAGGAAATCCTTCCCATGGCACAGTGGGAGAGCAGGTGCCTCCAGTTGCCTTGGAGCAGCCCCAGCCACTGCCAGCTCCCACAGGAGCCCTGCGGTCAGGGCATCACGGCCATCTCTGTGACCACCTCTCAGCTGAGGCTCTGCCAGGGCCCATCCCGTCACTAAGGGGGTGCCCAGGGCTGGTGAACGGGGCAGAGCTGGGGCTGGGACTGCACTTGGGCACTTGCTGGGCAGGGCCCCTGTGCTGCAGCTGCCCGGGGCTGCCAATGTTTGCCAGCACAGGGCAGCAGTTTGTCACGCACAGGGCGGCCGCACCACAGGAGGGTGCCAAGGGGTCTCCAAGCCATGGCTGCACAGGAGCTAGAAGAGCCCTCACACCTCACCCTGGTGCTGGGTTAACAGCCTGCCCAGGGCACATTCTGCACCCTGTGGCAGCAGAATGCCAGTCACCCTCAGCTCCTACAGCCACAGGGCCCAGGCTCTGCTGGGGAACCACTGGAGAACGTCAGGTGGCAGCGCAAGGATGTGCCAGGGCCTGCTCTGGAAGCCCTGGGAGCTCTCCCAGAGAGGGCAAGGAGCAGAGAGATGGGCAGCCACCAGTACCACATCCAGACCACGGTGCTGACTGCCCCCAGCCACATCTTCACACCTTGTCCCAGCACAGGCCCCATTCAGAGATGACGTGGGGAGGGTCCCTTGGATGACCCCACTACGCTGACCCCCACAGGAAGGGCTGGGGCGGCCGCAGGGCTCTGGGGTGTCTGCTCATGTTCCCACCTCCCACACGCGCCCGCAGGTCTCAACACTTGCTACTCTCGACAAGGAAAGCCCTTGCCTAGGTCCATTTCCCAAATCCACCGGAAAACTGACAGCCTCACAGGGATGCAACGGACATCTGGGCAAGCTGGTCATACAATCAGTGTCACAGGGTAGTGCATGAGGTGGACACACAGAGCACAGGAGGGCATGACTCACAGATGCAGCACTGTCAAGTCTTTGGAGAAACTTGCATGAACACCATCAGTTAATTTGCTTTGTTACTTTTGTGGGGGGGTTTGATTTTTATTTCCATGGTGCATCCAAAGACAAGTTGTCCAGCAGTTTGCTCAGAACCCCTCGGTTTTCAACTCCTAGGATATGTTAAAGAAGAAAGCACTATTTTAATGTTTGTTTTTTTTTAAAAAAGTAATTAAAATAATTTGCATAGCTAAACTGTTGATCTAAGGCTTCTATGAATGGTGTGGTTATGTTTGACAGACAATGTCCATTAAACAGAGAAAGACACTAGGAAAGCCCCATAACATTTTTTATTATGTTTCCGTAACACACGCGTGCACACACACCCCTCTCTCTCTCAGGAAGGGAGGTTCCCATCTTCCAGCACCCCTTTGGTGGAGGATGTCAGGACATCCTGCCCTTTCCTACATCTAGTTGGTCCCAGCAAACACCAGTGACTGCAGCTTCCACAGCCTAGGGGTCCCCTACAGGCTACCACCAGCTCCAGGGACATATAACGCAGGCGAGCACAGCTCCTGCATGGTGACACCCAGATGTGACACGGAGGTTCCTGGATTTCAAGTGTCCATCCTAGTGCGTTCACACACGCAGCCACAATCTCCAGGTCCAGCTGCACCTGGGTATCCCAGCCTGTCCCTAGGAGCCCTGGCCCTGAGGAGCAGCCAGGGTGCTCACTGGCTGGGCCAGGACCAGGCTCTGCACTTGCAGGGCCGAGCAGGGGGGCCGCTCCCTGTGTGGGGAAAGGCACTGCCCCAGCAAGTGCTCTGTTTTCCCAGCTCCACACACCTCACAGCTCTCCTTCTCACTGGGAATGAGCACAGGAGGCTTCCACATGTGCTCCTCCACCTGCCCCATGACAAGAGCATTCCATCCTCCCTCCAGCTGCTCAGCACTCAGAGCAGCTCCTGCTCTGGCAGAATGCCCTGATGGGACACGTCCAATCGGTGCCACCCGGGTCAGCCACAGGCCACCTCCACAGCTGGCACTGCTCCTAGGCTAGGCTTTGGACAACCGTCTTGCTTCTCCCCACACAGACAACCCAACAAGTGACCACTGCATGATGGAGGCCAGCTTTTTATTTTTTTAATATGGAAATTAATTTAAAAGTAGAAAGAAAGACTCCCCCAGACAATAAATATTATGCCTTCATGAAATAAATTAATGTAGAGATTCTGTGCAGGGGAAAGTCCCTCCAGTCACAGATTCAACAGCAACTGGCACTGGTCCAGTGTCCCCTCCCAACCTTCTCCACTGCCTGGTGCTGTTCAGAAGCAGCAGTGAGCCCACCCACCCCTGGATCTGGTGGGCCACAGCAGGGTGAGACGTGGCCTTCACACAGCCTGGCAGGAGACAGGGAAGTCACCAGGATTCCCCTCTGATGGCCACCAAGACGTTGCTCCACTCATCTGGCCTGGCACACAGAGGTGGCATCAGACCCACAGGGCCAACCTACCTTGGATGGGATGCTCCAGAAGGGCCCGGGGGAGTCCCCCACCAGAGCCCTGGCACAGGAGCCTGCCTGGAGCCCTCACACTAGTCTCATGTGAATTTGAAGAGGGTGACAAATTGGGGTATTTTCTTTTTTTTATATATTTTTTTTTCTTTCTTCTTT
The DNA here is from genome assembly GCA_013398115.1 of Falcunculus frontatus. Lineage (NCBI taxonomy): Eukaryota > Metazoa > Chordata > Aves > Passeriformes > Falcunculus > Falcunculus frontatus. The sequence continues at coordinate 1,340,467 of VZRV01010292.1, read as the reverse complement.
TTTTTGACATCAATCCCCTCCCTCCCTGCCCCAACATACACAATGTAGAAGCCTCCCCACTCCCTCCCCATTAAAAACACTTTGTCCCCAACCTCTGGTGGAGTCACCCCTGGCCCACCCCTCTCGCAGTGAGAGAAGTTCACAGATAAGGCAGTTCATGTGAGAGGGAGCTCGGCCCTGCCAGCGGTCAAGCCCGCGCCTCCAGGCCTGAGAGGGGCAGTGACTCACAACACCAAGCCTCTATGGCCAGACAAGACAGAGAACAGAGACAGACAGACAGACAGAGCATGGGGGGAGGCACTCCTACAGTTTGCATTGCTGCTTCCCTCCTCCCCTGGCTCTTGCTCCCCTGGCTCTCACAGGTCCACTCCATCCCTCTCCCATCTCCCAGCCCCTAATACAATTCTTATCCTTGACAGCTAAAAAACAACAAAACAAAACGAAAAGAACAAAACCACCCCCACGCCACACCCTTCGCATCCTTCTCCACCCACTGCCGTGGCCCAGAGGGAAAATCCTGACTCCCAAAAAGGTCCTGCAACTTTTGCCTCCTGGCGGAGCTGAGACCGAGCAGGAGCTGGGCCTTTTTATTTCCCTGTGATCTCTATGACATCGTCGTCTTTGTCCTCGTCATTAGAGCTGCATCCCACCTCTGGGACCTCCTGGGGTTCAAACTGAGGCACCTGGGACCGAAGGAGACCCCCAGCCGGGTAGCCCGAGTGAGGGGACATGTAGCCAGGGTAGGCAGATGCCATGCTCCTGGGAAGGCTGCTAGGCAAGACGGGGGCTGGGAAAGGAGCGAACATCCTGGGCTCGGGCAGGAGTGACTGCGTGAAGGGAAGCGAGTAATTGGGCAGCACCCCTGTCAGAGAAGGGTTTAGCATGAATGAGGGGACGCTGGCGGTGGCTGAGGTAGCAGCAGAAGAGCTGGCGGTGCCGGCTGTCAGCAGAGGGTCAGTAGTCACAGGGAACACCAGATGAGGGTCTGGGAGTAAATTGGGCAGCTGGTAATAAGAGGAGCCAGTGCCCATGTACAAGGAGTTTCCTGGCTGGGAGGCAAATGGATGGGTTAGGTTGTGGTTTAAAGAGACAGGAGGCATGGTGAACCCACCAGAGACGGGGTACCCGTGTTCGTACGGCTGCACGGACGATGGCAACTGGCGCTTCTTCTGCTGCCTCCGGGATTGCTCCTCCGGAGCCGACGGCGACGTTGACTTGCGCTTGTTGCCCCGTAAGTCCAACACCGGGTGGGCATCGCCGTGCTGGCTGGTGGCTGGCAGGGCCGAGGACACGGAGGGAGCCATGCAGTGAACCCCCACGCGCTGCTCGGCTCCTCGGGCGGCGACGCCGGGCGCGTTGTCCGTGCGGGCGGCGTGGCCCTGCGCCGCGTTGGTGCTGGGAGAACTGTGGCGGGACTCGCGCGCGGCCGCCGCCTCCGCGTACTGCTGCAGCTCACTGATGATCTCGGGGCTGTCTGGGGAGATGGGCCGAGTGAGCTCCTCGGTGCTGGGGAGCTGCGGGGATGAGGCACTGTGTCTGCCATTGCTCGTGGACTCCAGGGAAGAGCTCTGGGAGCCTGCAAACAAGGAGATGGGGCAGGTGAGAAAGACGACCTCGGAGAAAAACCTGCGGGCCAAGAGGCAACAGTGGAAAGGAAAGTGGGAATATCTTGGGGAGATGGAGGGGTTAGCTCTAAACATAGACATGACGGAATACACCAGGGAATACTGCCCCACACACTCCAGTAGGAAAGCACATGTGCAAGCCCCACACAGCACCCACAGGCCCCTACCTGAGGCAGCTGTCCGACGGTCTTCATTGCCCTTTGGCTTCCCAGTGGTCCGTATGGCAAAGATCCGACCGTCGCTGGTCCGGATATACGTCCCTGGAACAGAGGCAGGACAACTTTATTCAACAACTTCATTACAACTCCAGTCTCAGCTCAAGACCTGGATCTGTGAGCCTGCAAGGTTCCTTGGGCAAGGGTAAGACAGCAGTGCTGCATAGGCCCAGCCCAGGTAGGGAGATCAGTGCAGGGCTTCTACCCCCTTCCTCACTCTTCACTTTCACCCTTTCAGCTTTCCTGGACTGGAGATCACCCCCTCCCGGTGTGCTGCCAGTGGGAAATGTGGAACTTCACATTTGAAACAGTTTGCTTTGGGAGAACCAGGGAGCGTTTGGCTGCCTCAGGACTTGCAGTGAGTGTTATGAGAAGGAAGAACTGAGCCACAAAGTTCAAAAGCTCCTCTCAGGGACAGGAGTAGCTACAGCTCCAACAGCCCTGCAGCACCAGCACACCCAGAGCATGGGCAGCAACAGAGTCACTGCAAGCTTTAGACCTCCTCCCCTCCTTGTTTCTTTTTTTCTCAAGGGATTGATTCATGCCTTTGCATCATTTTCTTTCCTAACTTGCACTGGCTAGGACCCTATCCACAAGTCTCAGCAGGACAGAATTACCTTTTGTCCCTCGGATGATGTGGATGCTCTCGCCAGCACTGATTCTTGCCTGTACATCAGTGGATGTGTTTGTACCCGGAATCACAATATCTGGCAGTGGGGAAAGAAGCAGAATAGTGCCTGTTAAACTACACGCCAGCCACAGCCAGGAGAGGGCAGGTGCACCAGCAACCCCTTTGTTTGCAGTGCAGTTGTCTCTCCTACGTGCTGTGCTATAAGCAAGCCCTGGATTTATTTCTACACAGCACAGGAAGGCAGCAGAGGCTCCAAGGAAGCAAAAGCCATGCTGTCCTAGCACAGCATCTCCAGGACCACCAGTGACAGTACTGCAAGTCCTATCAGGGAAAGTTCACTCCCAGCAATCCACCAGGTCCATGGCTCTTCCACACCTGCAGGTGAAATCCTCCAGGCACAGAGGAACCGCTCAAATGCAGAGAGACAGTATCTGTGGCTCTGATGCCCATCTGCCCACAGCCCATGTGGGCATCAACAACTCACCCTGATCCTCAGTTCACCATGGGTATCCTCAGTTTACTGTGGGCATCACAAACCAACCCACTGTGAGCAGCAGCAACTCACCCGTGGTGGTAACAATCTTCTGCACAAAGACACCAGCTCGCTGTAGATAGTTGATGGGAAAGTTGACAGCAGGGTTGGAACTTGAGGTTGATCCTGCACCGCCCATGGGGACATGCCGGGGCATCATTGGAATGGGGGTGGACTGAACTGGGCGGACACTTGCCACCGGTTTGTCCTCACCCTTGAGGGCTGGTCGCCTAGTGAGAGAGGAGGGAGGAGAGTGCAGCGCCCACCCCACAGGGATAAGCATCCTCTGCCCACTCATTTCATGTCTACAGCATGGGGAGAAGGGAAGGGGCAGGTGCTCACCAGTTCCTCTGGCTAAAGGCAGGGATGCTTGTCAGACTCTGGTCACTGGCTGGGTAATACTGTGCGTAGGACGGCCGGGTGTAGGGGACGGATGCTCGTTTTTCCTCCTCATAGCTCTTCTTGGCTGCTTTCTTCTCTGCCTTGGTCAGCTTGTGCTCCTTCCGGTCGATCAGCAGCGACTCGTGCTGAAAAGGCTCCTGCAACCCCACAGCACCGCGGTTCTGGCACCCACAGACCGCAAGAGGGAACCAGCACACCCCGAATGGCAGCCACCTGCGGCAGCCTGTCTCCTTCCCAGGCTGGCAGAGCTGGCCATGGCAAAGCACGTGTGGGGGGCAACACTGAGGGTGTGACCAAGGTTCATCTTGAAGGGTGACAGTCAGCTAATGCCATCACCTGCCCAGCCAAGGCCATCACTTAGCAGGAGCACACAGCAGAACCCAGGAGCTTTGGCCAGGCCAAGAGCACAAGCACTGAGCCCGCCACGATGTCACACAGCCCTCAGAGCACGTGGCACAGGCCCACTCTGCAGCACCATCCCACCAGTGATACTCCTGACAGCACAGGCCAGTGCTGCCTGTCCCAGCTTTGGTTTAAAGTCATCTCAGGAAAAGAGCTGGCAGCAAGCTGGGATATTCCACTGCCACCTTCACGCCCAGCACCAAGGTGAAGAAATGGGTGCCTGACAACCTTCCCCCAAACCTGTACAGGACAGAGGTGTTTCTAAATGAGTGGAAGATATCACAGGGAAGGGCAAGGATCTTTGGGTCATCTCTAGAGAATTTTCTGCCTATTCCAATCAGCACCCAGGTGCATCCTTCTTGCCACCATGGCCCCATCACGCTGCCAGACTCCTCCAGGCCCACTCCTGACTGTGCAGTGCAGTGCCAGCAAGGAAGCAGGCTGGTCTTACCTTGGTGATGAGGTGAGGATACTTGAGACAGGCTAATTGTAGTACAGACTCCTTCATCTTGCTCGGATTCAGGGAGAGCTGAGCAGGGTCAGATTCTTCTTCCACAAAATGCAGCAGGTTCTCCACCTCCCGTCGAGTGAAGTTCAGCACTGGGTTCAGATCATCCACCACCCGATCTGGAAAAGAGAGGGAATGGAGTGAGCAGAGAAGGGAGGAGATCAGTACTGCTTGCCTGCTGCCCTTCCTACACTTCTGTCCTAACGCAGCTCCCTCCTTGCAATCTACACAATCTTCAGAAGTGTTCTGTAGATGTCAGGGCAAGGAGAAAAATCATCATGTTCAGAGCTGAGCCTGTTTGACCAAGTCAGGCTGACAAGTGCCTGTGCTCCAGACTACTCAGCAAAGCTGTGTAGGTCACCAAGCTCCTGGCAAACAAGAACACAAAACTAATTATGGATAGTGTCCCAGCTCATGTAACAAGGCTGTAAACGTACATGTCCTGGCACAGAACTGCAGCCATATCAGCACGTGTTCTTCCACAAATCCCACCAAAAAGGCTCAAATTAATAACTATGTACTAAAGTGGAAAGCTCAGAAAAGCAGCTACATTCCCTCCCTCACAAGAGCCTGAATGTTTTCCTTGAACATCCCCTCCTGCACACAGGTCAAATGGGAGCACATGGAGAAAACACCTCTATCCAGGACTCTCCTAGGAGCCAGGCCAGCTGCCAAGGGACTCCACCTCGAGTGCACAACAGCAAACTGAGCTGATCACGCTGGATTGCTGCCTCTGGAGTTGGGTTTTGAGCAAAGAAGGACACAGAGCTCTCTTTGGGTCACCACAACCCTCAGCTGCACATTCTATGAGAGCAGCTTGACAACTGGCACAAACCACCAAGAAAGATACTTTTGGTACAAAGGCAGGTCAGAACCACAATGAATTAATTATTCTTGGCACCTAAGTAAGCACTATCAGTCAAAGGTATCAATATATGCTTTGATTTAGCTATTTTCCCTCTCTTACTGCAGGAAAAATGGAGATACAGAGCTATTCATGGAGTAACACCCAGTTTAAGATGAGCAATACCCAGGCAGAGGGGAAAACAGGATGAGCACCCTCCAGGTCTCCAGTCTGTTGCAGTAGCCAGAAAAGGAGCAGAGAAAGTAAATGGCACAGCCATGGATTGGGACCACAACCTTGCTGCAGGATGCTGGCTCTACCACCATGAATTTCTGACAGGATCTCATGTCACTGCCAACTCAAACATCAAACACAGCCCTGGGACAGTGCCTGTCCCCTCTTTGCCTGGTTTTCAACCCTAAAAAAAGAAGTCACAAAACCCACAGAAAGAGGACTTAAGGGAGCTAAGAGGAGTGAAAGCTGAGAGGGGAACGTTGTGCTCATCCACACTTACCTGACATGCCCTGCTTGGAGATCTGACGGTCATAGATCTTCTTCTCCAGGGTGTAATCAGAAACCAGTCTGTAGATGTGGCATGGCTTTTTCTGCCCGTAGCGGTACACCCGGCACACGGCCTGGGCGTCGTGGCACGGGTTCCAGGAAGCATCAAACACCACCACTCTGTTTGCTCCAATGAGGTTGACACCCAAACACCCAGCACTGGAAAATTAAGGCAAATTTCAAACTGCTGCCTTGGCCAATTTCAAAAACTTCTAGGCAGGGACAACCATCACAGCCAAGAGTCCATAAAGGGTCTATGGAAAATTTCCTCCGGTCAAACTCTAAACCCAAGTTTGGTTTTCAAGACTGTCAAGCTTGAGGCCTAAGGTTGCAGAGGCCTAAGGCTGAACTCCTACATCTCTAGGGAATTCAGAAGCAGATGACACTATCATATCATGGAGAGCATATTACAAAGGAAGTTAAGAACTGAAAACCCACATGCATCCAGAACACCAATATGAGTCCTCCTACGTGCCCTTCTGCTCCAGCCAACTCACCGTGTGGACAAAAGGAAGAGCCAAACAGAGGTGTTGCTGGGATCATTAAACTGGTTAATCAGCCGTTCTCTTTCTGAGGCAGAGGTGCTGCCATCCAGTCCTGAGAAGGAAATTAAAGATGCATTTAAAAGCTCTGTATATTTGGGGGATTTCTATCAAAACAAACCCACTTTCCAAACACTGATCTTTGAAACTGGTTCCAAACCAGTTCTGGGTCTTCTCAAGTTATGTACTCCAAGATCTCAACTGGATCACTCCGTACCTGTAAGATGCCCAGCCAGGCAGGTGCAATGCAGCCAGCCAGGTTGGGACTTGTTCAACTGAAAGATCAAGTAAAACATTACTCGAGCTTGTCAATGCCAGGCCTGGGAGCACTACAACACATTTAGCCCATTAAGGCTCTGCTTTAGGCAAGATGGATAGCAAGCAGGAACAACAGGAACAAAGGCCTTGTGTATGCAGGAAGCTCCAGGAATCAAGAGAAAGCAAAATTGTAAAGCTTTTGGCAAACCCCCAGAAACTAGACCTAAGCACAGAGAGTGCTGGTGTAAAGGAGTGCAGGGGGTGGTCTCTGTTCCTGGGCAGCAGCTTCTGGCAGCTCTGCAAAAATCAGGAACACCATATCCAACACTCTTCTCAATCCTGGCCTGTAAAGTAGCCATACAAAGCAACAACCCATACCAGAAAAAGATTTAAAGCTGGGGAAGAAGGGAGAGGAATTCACAGCCTTGAGCAAGTGAAAGCATTCCACAGTGATTCTGGTTTTGAGAGCAAGATCTAGCCAATAGCCAACAGGAAGCAAAAAGTATCTTTTGCAACTTTAAAAAAGAAGTAGTGTGTAAGTGAGGTGTCAAAGATGTCTAACATCTTGTAAGTAAGATGTCAAAAGAGGATTTGGAAATTACTGGCTAATTGCCATCAAACTGACATTGTCTTCCAAAACATCTAAAGTAAGAACAGTCTGAAAGAGGTTCATCAGAAGAATGCTTCAGCAGAGCATTTTCACATCCAAAGACAACTAAAAGAAGATGGTGGGCAACTTTCAGGAATTAGTCCTTCACAGGATCAAACACTGTCACAACAAAAGAGAGGAGGACTGGCTGCACTCACTGTAGTAGTTGATGTTTCGGACCCAGTTATGAACTCCTCCATCTGAGCCTGGAGGACTCGGCATCGGTCTCTTTGCCAAAAACTCTTCAATGACAGATAAGGTGGACAAGCTCTGGCTGCAAAACCAAGATCTCTGTTCAGGAAAAAGCCCCTCAGCAGCAAAAGTGGAACATCAGAACCCTTCCCCAACCGTGACTGTGCTGATGCTTGCCAAACCCTGTTTGTGCAGCACACCCCTCACTAGTAAATGTGACAGTGGCAGAAGTATAAAATCCACGGATGAAAATCAACATTAATACAACAAAGGAGAAAAGGCGAACTGCCACACCATTCACCCTGTGTAACAACCTCCTAGTAGTGGGGGGATCCAACTACTCCAGTATTTAATGACTGTAGGATCAGTTGTTGATACTCTGCTTACCTGAAGACCAAGATCTTGTCTCCAAGCTTCACACTTTCCTCAATTAGGTGGAAAAGTAACACCATCTTGGGTGAGTTCTCCAGGACTCCCGTCTGGTAATCACACAAGATGTCTTTGGCCTAACGAGAAACGGGAGACTATTACAGGTGGAGTTGCTCATTCCCTGTTTAGTTCAACAACCCTGTCTCAAGGTGAGAGAAATAAATCATGGCAATAAGGTTATTTACATTCAGTTGTTTGAGGTGAAAATGTTACTCCCAACTACTGCTGCTACCTCCCATTCCAGAAGCTCCAAATGACAAACTTCTTTGATGAATGTCCTCTTAACCTCTCATGACTCCTTTACCTCAAGAGCTTTCCTCCATCCTTCTAGGTTTACCACCATCTTATTTAGATCAAACTTCACCCTAACGCCTTTATTTAGAATAGCAAAGTCCACGGCGTTTTTGGTCAGATGAGAACAATGCCATAAGAGTGCTGCCTGCACTTCTACCTCATGAGTCACAAACCCTCCTAGCACCACGCAGATCCGCTTATCGAGATGCTCTGTGGTAAAGAGAACGTAAGAGAAACCCACAACTCAAACAGAAGAGTCTTCTCTTTGCTCTTCTTCAGAAAACTGTCCAGCCTTTCAGACTCTCTCAAATCACGAGTTTTCCAGTGACACTCACCCACTCGTACGTTACAACCTGATTTGCTCTCTCCTGAAAAGGGTTGAAGCCAACACTCTGGAGGAACTTGCTATTAGTAGCTTCTCCAACTGGTGATGCCAAAGCATTACTCTCTGTTTTGACTTTAATTCCCTGAGGCTGGCAGCGGGAATTAGTGCTTGCTGTGCCAAGGTCATCCACATCCAAATCCTGCTCGTTTGCCAGATTCTCCTTTTGCAGAGCTTCATACAACACATCTGGATGGTTCCAGATCTGAAGGGATAAAGAAATAAAGTGGTTAGACCTGCACTGGTCTGCTGCTTGCCAATGATTGTGACCTGAAAACTCCCACAGCTATTCAAAGGAAAGAACTAATACTTCTTCTGGCTCTCATATCTTTAAAAGCACCCAATTCTTTCCTGAGAACAAACCAGGAGGTCACTGTGCACCCCACACAGCACAAAGACAGAGGAACCTGCCTGTTTGCACTACAGCAGGTAAGGTTACGCAGTTTAAGATATCAGCCCAGACTGTTTCAGATGATGGCAGCAGGTTTCTTGCACAGTTTGAAAGACGCATTTAACATCCCTGCACCCCAGTTCTGGAAGCAAAGATAACAATACTGTTGAAGCACTGCAGAGCACTCTGGGGAGAGATGATGTCCCTGGCCAACCACACTTTCACCTCCTCTTTTGACTTATATTCCCCTTTCCCCAACATTTAGAAAATTTCTTTGCATCTTCTGCTAAAACTTACCTTACAACAGACACAGAAAGCTTTGAGTGGGTTCAGTCCCAGCCAGCCACTGTTGCCTGCATCTCGGAACCGGTTCATGAACTCTGTGTAAAGGGCCCGCTGGATCTTGGACAGACGTACCAGAATGACGTGTTCTTCCTTAGATGGGAGCTGAACCTTCAGCACGTTGTGGCCTCTCCTGTGGCGGAAATAAAAAGAGTGAGATAAATACAGGGAATTTCCCAATATGATTTCCCTGTGACTGCCTGTAGGGTAAGATTTTGACTTCTTGCCCACTTGGCTGCAGGAAGAAGGACCTCTAAATTGCATGCTTCTCTAATGCATGACACTTCTGAGATACTCTCCCTGCAGCCAAATACCAATTGTAAACACAATTACAAAGACCTCAAACATTACAATCTTCTAGCACAGGTCACAGAATTAAGAAGGTGACTAAAGTCCTGTTTTCCCTGGTAGCTGAAAACCAGAAATAAGGCGTAAAGTCTATTTTCAGCTCTGCCAATGATTAAGACACTCCAGACCAGCATCTTAGAATCCTCATCTGAGAAAAAAATGCCGGTTTGTTTCTAGAGTGGTGGAGTCACTGTCACTTTTCTTAACACTTTCATGAAACACTTTCAGATCCCTGGATAAGGATGTCACAAAGCGCACATCCAAATTGGCTACTAAGCCATCAAAATAAACCTGAGGTCACTCTGGGGCAGTTAGAGGTGTAGTTCTCCATTATTAGAGTCTGTGGTACCAAAGCAAACCAACTTTAGTGTGGCCAGCAGGGCCAGGGCAGTGACCCTCCCCCCGTACTCAGTACTGGTGAGGCCTCGCCTTGAATCCTGGGTTCAGTTTTGGACTGCTCACTACAAGACACTGAGGTGCTGGAGTGTGTCCAGATTCAGGCAACAGAGCTGGGGAAGGGTCTGGAGCACAAGTCTGATGAGGAACAGCTGAGGGGGCTCAGTCTGGAGAAGAGGAAGCTTTGGGGGGACCTCTCTCTCTCCATAACTACCTAAAAGTAGGTTATACCCAGGTAGGGGACAATCTCTTCTCCCTCAGGTAACAGTGACAGGACAAGAGAAAACGGCCCCATACTGTGCCAGCATAGTTTAGATTGGATATTAGAAAACATTTCTTCATGGGAAGGGCAGTCAGACATTGGAACAGATAGTTCAGGGAAGTGGTGAAGTCATCAGCCCTGGAGGGATTTAAAAGACTCATAGATGTGGCACCTGAGGACAAGATTTAGTGGTGGCTGTGCTGGGTTAACGGTTGGAATTGATGATCTTACAGGTCTTTTCCAACCGAAACGATTCCATGATTCTGTAAGGCAGCAAGATTTAGCTGTACTACATAAACTCAGCAAACAAGCCAGGTAACTTGGGATGAAGGAGCTGTTTGCATGGACTACACCCCTGAGAACTCCCCGTGGACTCACCGCTGCACGAAGCCTTCCAGCAGGCTGTGCAGGACGTGGCTGCGGTACCGCATCAGCCGCACGTCCTGGGGGGTGCTGTCAATGCACTGCCCGTTCAGGATGGGCCGCTCGAACATGTTACTGAACTCCTGCCGCGAGCCCAGGAAGTCAGGCCGGACAAAGTCCACCATGCACCAGTACTCGATGAGGTTGTTCTGCAGCGGGTACCCCGTGAGCACCACCCGCCGGCGCGAGCGGATGTTCTTGAGCGCCTGGGAAGTGCTGGCATGGCAGTTCTTTATCCGGTGTCCTTCGTCACAAATAACCACATCTGGGCCGGGGCGAGACAAAGCCTTCTCAATCCCTGAGGACAAGGAACATTAAGTGTTAGTTAGAGATGAGTAAGACAAAGTTCTGGTTTTATAAGGTCACCAGCTTTGCAAAAGAGGGGTAGTTCTGAAAGACAAAAAAGCAGTATCCATGGGTGCAGAGAGCAAGGCTGACGCAGGAGATAACATATGACTAGACACTAGTTCTGATTTAGCAAAATGTGGTAATGAGCAAACATGACTGTCCCTCGATTTCTGCTCAATGACCTGCATTGCATCAAGTTGGGTGTCTTGAGTCAAATCAGGTGGCAAATCTCACGCTGACAAACCCCAGAGCTCAGTGTACTGAATTCCACACTTGCAGCTCTTTCAAGAAATTAAAGACTCAGACAAAGCTCAACAACCTTCTGCCTCCAAAGACACAATCCTGCCCAGCGAAGTTTGATCATGTCAGTGCTGCTAAAAGCAAGTTATAGGTTGTTTCCCTGTGCTGCCACAGCTGACAGCCAGCTGGACAGCAGGGTCACACTATCCCTCTTGAGGGCTGACTTCCCACCTTTCAGAAGCTCCTGCTGCCGGTCTTCCTCATCCAAGTCAATAATGACAGGGCCAGTTTGTTTCTTTGTTCTCTTCTTCCTGCCAGTGGCAAAGGACTTCTTCAGTGAGAGGAGACGGTACATCTCATATCCCATCAGCAGCACACCACCTTCTGTCACCCAGTCATTCACCACCTTTGCACGAGCAGCTGTCGTCCTGCAAAACAACCAAATAAACTATAAGTTTTACTCCAATTTCAGGTTGAATCACTGGATTGGAGTCTGCTGAGAAAAAAGACCCATTCAATTAATTAAAGCACTTTTCTCACATCAAACCAGACGGAGGGATACAATGAAATATCTTTAGGAAGCAAACAGAGGGGAAGAAAAGCCTTTTATGTGCCATGGAGAGCAGCACAGAGAATGACAAATCCTTACAGGAACTGAGGTGTAGAAGTTTTTCATGCACAAAAGCGTATCAAACTCAAGAGTTTCCTTTTTACAGAGCTGTTGAGTCTGCCTCTGCAAAAACCATTTTCAGAATGAGCTGCCAATGCACTTGGCTGTAATCTTCGGTTGTTTATCCCCTGTTGTCTCCTCCAAAGCTCCTGTCCCCCAGGCTTCCTTCCCTTCCAGCCTGCTAAGAATTGGTTCAGATCAAGACACTGTCTGCTCAGTCCACCACAGTACATCAGATCCTGGCCAGTAGTAAACTCATGGCTGGAGTAACATCAGCAGATTCACATATATCCCACCCAGGAGGTGAAGACCTCAACAGGCAGGTGTATGAATACAACCAATGAACTGAGGATTTCCCAGGACCACTGCACTGCCCTGATTCAAGCAAGGAAACGACCCAGAAAGAAGCTGAGGTCCTTGAGCCAAGATCTCAGAAAAGCTTTTACTGTCACCTACTTGTGTTCATCATTCAGGATGTGGACTTTGAAGGTGCGGGGCTGGACCTCTTTGGAGTTATAATCAGCAGGAAGGTTTTCAGGTGCTGGGAGCCACATGTTGAACTCTGCTAGCCAGTTTTGGAGCGTATTCACCTGAAAAAGTTAGCCATGGAAGGATTAAAACCCGATTGAGTCACTTGGGACTTTTAAGAGCGAAAATGAGATTAGGGAATGACACCCAGTGTGCTTAGACGGAAGCAGCAGCTCACAGCATGCAAACTCAGGAACACAGGGAATGACAGAGGGGGAAGAGCAGCAAGGATGTGATAGAGCTTGAGGTGTGATGGGACACTAATCAACCTTCTTATGCAAGGAAAGAAGTAGTGCAAGGAAGCCCCTCAGCCAGCCCTTCATGTGGCTACTTACAGGTACAATGGCAAGAACAGTCTTTGCCTCCGTGTGCCGAAAAAGTACATCCAAGAAAGAGATGACCTGTATGGTCTTGCCCAGGCCCATACTATGTGCTAAAATACACCCAAACCCACTGCTGGTTTTAAATCTCTCCAAGGACTCGACCAAGTTGTCATATAGGAATCGGATCCCACCAATCTAGGCAGAAGAGTAGAAAAGGTATTAGAATGGTGGGAGAAATAAAAGCCCAAGATGGGTATGTATTTACAGAGTGGCAAACACATGAGGACCATGAAAATACAAAGGGGATGTTTCAAATTCACTACAGTACTCTAATCTAGGGAAGACTCAGAAACTCAGTATTTTTAGAAGCTCATAGAAGTTCTTGAGAATGTATCAGTAAATCAAAATTAATTTGTAGCCAGCGAATCTGAATTGGGGTTGATTAGTCCATTTATAAATATAATTTTATTTTTTAAAAGTTCATCTAATGTACAAAGGTCTGATAATAACAACAGCCAAAGTTATACAGGGCCTTGGCCTTCCTCTAATTCAGCCTTATCATTTGACTGTCCACAACAGCCAGCACCACAACCAGACTGGTCACAGGGCTCACCAAAGAAGTTCTGCTGAGATTCCCAGGCAGGCTTGCCTGAATTAATTGCATTTTCAAGGCCAACAAAGCCTACCTGATGAGGTTTTACTGCATGTGCAAGCTGGGGAGCCAGGAAAATGTCCTCCTCATTTGGTGGATGATTGATGTTGACGATGACTTGCCCCAGAGCATCTGACTGATTTAAGGCATCATTCACATGAGAGCCACTGCTCTCTTCACTGCCATCCTCCTCCCCTTCATTGCCAGAGTCACTGCTGTCCACAATTTGGAGGGCATCATCCTCTCCTGAGCTCAGTTCAATCACTTCTGTAAAGTAACCAAAACAGGAGAGAATAAGGACAAAGTTAACTTGACATCGGGGCTTATCACGAACAGAAAAAATCCTGTCAGGAAATAAGGCTACCCCCAGCTGTTGCAATTTCACACCGGCTTAATGACGTATCCTGAACAAGCAGGAATGATACAGGCACACATCAGGCCCCTCAGACCAGCATATGAAAGCATCAGCTTCCCTGTTTCCCTTCCTAATGTTTCAGGGAACATTAGCTTGGGCTGATCCAAAGAGAACATGGGACAGTTTCTGAGTGTTTTACATTCTCCTCCATATGTTCTCTTAATTCCCAAACCCAGACATGAATTTTATCTACTGATGCAATGCCTAAGGATCACCAAGGAGTCAGGTTAGATCCATTTGAGACAACAGACGCAAAATCCACTTTCAGCTGCAGATCTGAATACTTAGATACTCCCTTTACACACAGCAAATGATGCCACATCTCCTGTAAGCATTCTTCAGCAATGCACTGAGCAAAGTGCATTTATAAAGCAGAAATAAACACAAGTTCACAAGAGGGCCCGACAGGCCATTTTATAAATGTCATTTTAGGACTCACAGGCCAGAACTGCCCATATAATTGGAAACCAATAGGCCTACAAAAATCTGAAGTGATTCACCACTGGAGCATCTGACCAGATGAAAACAGACTTGTGGCTGAATAAACAGCATATTGTGAGACGAGCAGGCTGAGGCAATTGGTCACTTACCATCTTTAATGCTATTTTTTCCTTTAGTATCATCTTCACTGCCACTGCTGGTACTGTCGAGGCAGATCACTTCCTCAGCCAGGACCTGAGGGGGGAGCTGGGTCGCCTCTGCTGTTCTGAAAACGATGTCCTCTACAAACATAAATTACAAACAATAAGTAATTCATAATAATGGGGAAGGAAACAAAACTGTTCAGAAACCAGACAGTATTTCCTTCCACTTTAGCTCCAATAACTTAGTCCTGGAATTTTCCATAACAGACTCTCACTGTCTACAGTACTGCTATGACTCAGCTTCCCGGGTCACACTCTCCTCCTTTCTCAATATGCTGAAACAATAGCCCATTGCTGATGGCACCCTCTGTTTCATGCCCTGACTGGGGCACATTGACCATACAACATGCTAAAGCCCTTTGTTTCTCTTTTTTTTGGTCTCAGTAAAAGCTGTGTTTCACCCAGCAGAGAAAGTACCAACTGCTGAAGGGATGATAACTGCCCTTTGTTAGTAGGGACACTGTAATAATTACATCCCACACATCATAAACAACTTTTGGTGATCAAGAGCATTTGTTTGTATGTTTTTAGTGCTGCCATGTGGGGAGAGAGGCTAATGGGGCCAAACAGCACCACTGCACTGACACAGCAAGCAATGATGTTCTTCTGGGGCTGAACCTACTCTGCACCAGCTAAAGTGTTTTAAACAGCTCTGATTCCTTGTCTCACATGTAAAAGTGTTTTTAACACTTGCATATAAAGGACAAAATATATTTCCTCAAGAGGCAAGGCCAGCTCAAGAACTCCTTACCCCCGACACAACATCCAGCTGCACTTCTCTCCCTTTACACCTTTTCAAGTTGTGCTATAAACTAATTCACCAAAACGATCCAGGCTGGGAAACAATGCAAGATGACATATTCGCCTAAAGACATGAGCGATGCTTAACCATTGATACTGCCTGCAACCCACTGCTTGCTGAAACATGCAAGAAAGGCCAAGGTTATATCACCAACATATGTGCACCCAGTCTATTGTTTCACTATCCCCAGCACCAGACACATGCGTTACCAGATCATTCCCAGGACAAAAAGGATCTGGCATTTCTGCCAAGCCTGTTGGTTTAAGCTCCCATACCAGCTGGAAAGACAAGAGAGCTCTGTTTCAGCATCCCCCTACACACACTTAATGTGTCAAAATATCTTCAACAAACATTACCTGGCACCTTTCACCAAGCAGCCACTGTATCTTGATACAAAACAAGCTCAGAACTGGAACTGCCCACACTGAGCCTACAAGTGGTTTGGAACTGCTGTTCCAAGAGTTTACACTTGAAAGTCTAAGGACAGCATAGAATCACAGAATGTTTGGGGTTGGAAAGACCCTTCAATGGTCATCTAGTCCAACCCCACTGCACCGAGCAGGGACATCTTCAACTACATCCGGTTGCTCAAAGCCCAATCCATCCTGACCTTGAATGTTTCCAGGGGTGGGGCATTTACCACATCTCTGCACAACCTGTGCCAGTGTTTCACCATTTTAAAGCATTTCTTCCTTGTATCTAGCCTGAATCTACCTTCCTTTAGGTCAAAACCATTACCCTTTGTCCTATCATGGACAAGCGTGGCACTACCTTCTTCATTCAGCTTCTATCCTTAAAACTCTTGCTGTGGCTGGCATCTCCCAGTGCTTACCAGGAAGAAACTCCAGGGGTACGGTTGGTATAGAGGCTGGATAATCCTTCCGCTGCTGCTCAAGCCGTTTCCTTCTCTCCAACTCTTCCTGCTGGGCTGCCTTTGTCACGGCTTCCAGTTGGTCCTCACGCAACAGCTTTCTGAACACAGGAGCAAATATGGTTTGGTTACACTCAATTTCTTCCAAAATCGTGAATGGCTGCACAGCTGCTGCAAAGATGACTGACAAGCTCCAGGTATTCTGTCGGCCACACAGAGTAGGAACATCATCCCCCAAAAGATACAGGCAAATTCTACAGCTATTTCAACACTGTGTTTCCCAGCTACAGGTAACACTAGTATCAGTCAAGGAAAAGACAAAAAGCAGAAGCAAAGTAATGAAAGGAGGGAAAATGTAAGTGGGTAAGCACATACTTATACTAGGTTACCAGAGACTAGTTCTTCTACCTGAAAGGATGCTTTTTATTGATATGCAGATTATAAACACAAAATGCACAGAGTCATGCAAATAAGATATATGGGAAGAAAATGCATCAATTCCTCCACAAAAAGTCATCACCCTGATTCTCTTCTGACAGCATTTTCCAGAGCTAGGCTCTCTAATGGTTTTAACAATTGTTTCAAGGCATCCTCTCAAAGCACCTTCCCGTTACAGGTAATTTTATTTACTTCCAGAAGTTGCTTTTCCCCTGCTTCAGTGTCACATGTCCAGTCCTGGAAATGAAGGTGCTTTTGCCACAGGAGAGGTGCAGTATAAGCAGTGGTAAAATCCAGCTCCCTCAAACTAGCCTTTAAAACCACCCAACCCCACACTTCAGGGACATCTCCCTCATCCTAATGAAGTCTCATTTTCCAAGGCCTATTCAAAGCTTCTTCCTTCAGCTTTAAGAAAATCAGCCTGCACAAGCTTAAATATGAACCAGACCATCAGCACAGGGCATGAGAGCCACTTGCTGCCACAGGAGTTCCTGCTCCATTAGTTCTGCTCTGAGCTTATAAAACTCCCTTGAGCAAAATTTCCTAGTGATTTATCACCTCACAACCTGTCCCAGAATATGCAGTGAATTACACAATCGAACAACTACTGCTTTATAAAATCCAGGGGAAACTGACTTCCAACATTTCAGTCACCAGTCACAGCATCAGCATTCCTGCCAACAAGAACTTGGGACAGTATAGGAAAGGACTGTATTTTAGGCCGTTTGCAATAGGATTCACCTCGGCAAATATCTGAAACTGGTATTTATTTAATGGTGGTACTGTTTTTCAGTTACATCTCTCAAAAGACAGCAGCAATTACACAATTTTTGCAATATATTCCATAACCAAATAGTCACTCTTCTGAAATACCAAACAAGTCTGCACCCACATGCAGCACTCCAGTCTGAGATCACTCTACTCCCACTGGTGAAATCCTAAGGTTTTGGAAAAGAAAAACCATCTGGTTTGCCAGCAGTGGCACAACGTAGCTCACAAACCAAGTGCAGAGATTCTGTTTTCACCACCATATGTGACCCAAACTCTTTCTGTCCTGCTGCTGCTGCTTACCTTATGTTCCTCCGCATGTGAGACGGTTTCTGAGCCCTCTTCTTTTTGGTGTCCTCAGAGGCCAGGCTCTTGTGCTGGTTCTGCAAGAGTTGCTCTGCCCGCTCGCTCTGAGATGAGGTAGTTGAAGTCGAGCGCTGCCATTCTCCATCCTCCGCGTGCTCCGCATGGTCACCGCTGAACACGGCTTCCTGGGGTTGGTCTGCAAGGGGAAGAACATGACATGGGAACAGCTGTGCCAGCCTGGCAGCTGGCTTCTCCATGAGCATTCAGCAGGGTTTGAGCTGAATGGGAACCGACAAGCCCTACTATCACTCATTTGCAAGCATGTCACTCTGAGAGTCAAAACTGGGGTCTTTTCTGACAGTCAAAGAGAGTCAAAAAGTTTTACAGTGAAGGGTCTGTCCCCAGTGAAAGCTAAGACTAACATCCTCAACACAGCCCAAAAGTGTCCCGACAAGAAAACAAGGTAAAATTATTCAGGTCCACATGGAGTACTTGCTATCCCAAGAGCCTGTTTTCCTATGGGGGCCTGATGAGCTCCGATTAAAACAAGGAACTTGAATCGCCTTGTTTCACATCATTCAAGTAGGGCAGAAAGTTCCCTGTATATGACACCTGTGTAACCATCTCCCAAGTCAACAGAACACAGCATGTAAAAGGTTATCTGGTTCAAACACTGGGTCATGGCTCAGCAAGTAGCTCAGTGGTTTTAGCACCAGGCTTCACTCTCATGGTTTAAATGGTAACTTTCTACAAGTTTTTTTTCAAACAAAACATAAGTGCAATACCCTTTCTACATAATAAATCACATGCACTCCTTTTTCTCTTACTTCTCCTACTTTGAGACTTCCATTTGTGCCTGATTCCACTCTTAAAGCACAGTGTGAAATGACACCTTGTTCTGTGGGACACTTGACTCTTCAACAGGCTGCCAGTGACCAAGATAATGCTTCCAGAGCAAAGAAAGGAAATACTTCTGTTCAAAAGCTTTCCTTGAAGCAAACTGTTTCTGACAAGCATTGTAATAGCTTCTTTGAAGCATCTTGTCCCCTTGTGTCAGGCAAAGAGATACCCTGAACCTCATCTTGTAATCAGCTTTCTTGCTTACATCGTGTATCTGAGCTAATGACTGAACTGAAATGACACTTAGACAGAACTTTGAAGGAAAGAAGACATCAGTGCAGAAGAATGTGGCAGATGAAGTAATACAGAACCAACAAGCATCACATTGTGACTCTGAGGGATCTGGAGACAGAGAGCATTCCTTCTCAAAATGCTGGGAGCTTAAATGAAGGATGCTTCAGTACAGCACATTGCACCTGCAGCTGTCATGTTAATATGCCCATTAAATTAACCTTATCTTCAGTATCACATCTTAAAATTGAGATGACAAGAAGTAGATTCACACCTTGTTCAAAAGCACCAACTTTGTAAACTTCCTCTCCAGACATTCCACCAGACCCACCCCAGCATTTGCTCCAAGTCTATGTCAGGACACATTTAGGACTTCAGAGCTCAGCCCACCATGGACCAGTACCAGCAGAGCAGCTCAAACATTTCTGTGAATATCTGTCTCTTCAAGTCCTACACATACTGGAAAACCAGGTATCCACAGCTTATGGGATGAAACAGATCTCATGATGAATGCATGGAGAGTTATGCATATGAAGATAAACGCAGAGGGGTTCACTGCTACAAGCACAGCAGTTCTCCTACCACAGCTAAGGTCTTGGAGCCCTGTCCTCCCACCATGCCTCTTTAGACTTACAAGCTCAGATACCAAGCATCAGCTCACTTGCAGACAGAGAGCTGTGCTGGGAATAAACCCAGTTTCTCAGGCTTCCCAGACAACAACTCTGCTATTTGAACTACAGACACATTTCAGTCACATTACCTGCAATTCTTCAGCACTATTTCCTTCCCCCCACCCGCCTCGACTCCTGGTTATATAACTAGATCAAAAGATTGGATGAAATAGGGCAAAGGGAAGCAGGGAGGCTGCACACGTGATCACATGCTCCGGGATGAGTCATTAAACCGGAGACAAACACTGCCATGGTTACACTGCTGCCATCTCACCCTGGGCCCGGAGGACCTTGACAAGGCACCAGAGAGCACAAAGTCATGCTTGTTTGGAAGAGGAAGCGCTTCCCTCCCCACACTCCAGCAATTGCCCACGTCACCTCCTCCGGCAGCCACCCTGCCACCTGCATTGTGCCAGGCAAGGGTGTCTTCAGGACAAGGGTGATAAAACCTAAAGGCTCGGGAGTCCAAATTATTATGTCTCCTCTGTGTTTTCAGTTACGTTGTGCAATCCATATGTAGGCTCATTCCATTTCTGCATTTTACCTTTTCTTTCCTCTTAATGATATGTAATACAAGCTCTGGTGAAACCTACACACAGCTGGATCAGATAGGGTTTTTTAAATATAATTCTCATCTGAGCAGGAGCCTGAAGCCCAAAATTTGATGATAAATTTGGTCCCACACTGAGTACAAGCCCTCATCCACCACAGCCATGTCTGCTCAGGCTGGTGTTTGTCCTGCCAATACAAGTTCTGAGGTGAGGAACACAATCTGTGCCTCAGCCCACATTCCTGACACATATGCACGAAGAGAGCTCTTCCACGCTAGTGACAGCTCCAAACATCTCACTGATTCAGCTGCAGTGGGATTCAGGGGGCAGTCAGCTTCCCGAGGCTGCTCCCATCCTTGCCACCACCATGAATAAAGCTTTCCACAAAGTTTAACTACCACAATAAAATCACAAGTCTAACGTTGCAACAGCTCCCACCACACCTGTGGCATGAGCTGGCAGTTATAAGCAGGAATTGTTTTGCTGCTGCTTTGTATTAAACTCCTGATTATGTGCACAGCCTAAATCTAACCCAGATGAAAAGCAAGGCTCCCGCTGCAGTCGTGTGGCTGCTCTCCAGCACGGTGAGCTCCAAGCTCTGTAACTGGGACCCACACTGGGACAGAAACGTATTAAGAAACAATAACTACACACACAAACACCTATTTTGTATAAGAACAGGTCTGATCTTTGGGTTGAAGGGAGTGTGGGAACAGCCTTGTTGAACAGGTCCCATCAAGTAATCAATGGAATAATCCTGCCCCAATTTTGCCAAACCTACATCTACAACAGAAATGCAATTATGGTTTTGTAACAGGAGCTCAACACGCTACTCTGACATGGTTATACAAGTAGCTTTTTACACAACGCAAAAATTCATCAGCCACGTTTGCATGTTCTCAACTGTCTGATCATGCTGGAGCTGCTGTGCACTCTAGGAAGACCTGGGCAGTTATCCACACTGCCTCCTTGCGAAGAGCATTGCCACCAGCCTGGGGGTGACAATCCAGCACAGCCCTGCACAGCGAGATGAGCCACATCAGAAAAAGCAGGCCCAATCTGCACAGCAGAAGACAGCCATGGGTCAGATGTGGTTGTTGGCAAGGATGTAAATCTATCCCATGGTTACTCACTGTGAGCACCAAGAATCACCTGATTCACACCAGCTTCATTCCATGTTTTGCACTGTCCTCACCAGATCTACAAATAGGATCTCCCAAGGGAAGTGGTGGTAGCATCAAGGCAGCTGCTCCTTCAAGTGGGTTATAGCTCTCTGTCTGAGAAATCCCCAAACAGTTCCCAGCAGGTCTCGGTTATGGACACCTGCACACACCCTGGCACTCTGTCCTGAATGCCAAGAGGGGCACGACTATCCTTTCTCATGCACTTTAGAGGTGTGAAATGTGCCTGCACTCTCAAAACCCAACAGACCTGGTTATAGCACGGCTCTGATTTGTGCTGCAGGCCAGAGGTTGCCAGTTTTCTTTGCTCAATAAGCAGCAGCAACCACCACCCCCAGATATACATACAAATAGGGGGAGGTGTTGGTTTCTCGACCAACACTTGCATGTCACAGTATTACAGTTTAGAAGTCTCTGTAAGAGAGTCGTGACTGCTGCGTGTAACTCTGCTTCAGATGCTCTCTATGTGGTGTGACTGCCAGAGCTGTCCCTAAACACTGCACACAGCTGTGACTCATGATGTGTAACACGGCAAAAGATTTGTCCCGCAGTCAGGCACTTCCTATTGCAGCCAAGCTTATAAAACTCACCTCACCACCTCCTTCTCAAACTTCCCTTAAAACAGCACAGGATTCAGCCTGGAGAATATTCTCCAGCGTCATCAATTCAGCAGTGAATTGCTCTCGACACAGCCTGCTCTGCAAAATGGCTCAGGTTGCTGCAAAGTGTCACGAAGCTGCAGGTTGTTTTGAGGTGTGACATTTGTGTAACTAACACAGTCTTCTGATACCAAGGTAAGTGAAAAACAGTGTTATAGCCAATCTCCATGCTCCAGGGCAGACCTCAGTAAGTCCAAGTGTCTGTGCATTCACCATCTGGCTCTAGCAACAGTCAGCACTCCTAGGAATACAGAAATTCCCATTCAGAAGATCTGAGGGTCTCCTGAGGTTGCTGCATAAGAAGATCCAAGAGACTGCTCAGTGGACAAACTATTGTGTAAGTTGGTAACTTCCTTGCCTGCACAGTTACTAGGCAGCTAACAAGGCTAGCTAGAGGTACACCTCCTCCTGGGAGAGCAGTTTCACTGCCAGGGTAACTCCAGTGACTCCAGGAAAGACATAGCACTGAAAACCAGACACTTGTTTATTTCTAAAATCATTTCACTATGGAAACTCAGGATACCAAATAGGACAATTTTGCTGAGTCTTTAGGCATTATTTCCTACCCTAAGGACAGGGATGTGTATGCATGGTGAGGATGGTAGCTGCGTGCAGAGCAGCAAGCAGTTAATTCTTACTTTGGGAGCTTTCTTTTGTCCTGCACAAAGAACAAAGAGCAGTTAAATATTATTGCAGGCCTTCTGGGAACTTCTATGCAGTTTGTGGTCAAAAGCCTGTCAGAGACTAGCTAATACTAGCTAGTGCTACTACAGCCAGTACTGAGCTGTCAAAGCAGGAATGGGAGGAGCACTGAGGGATGGCACAAGAAAGTCTAATTACACAGCTCCAGCTGCAAACTCAGTCCCTGACACACTGAACTACAACTGTGCCAAAGGCTGGAGGAGCGACTCCACAGAGCAAGCCCGACTACAAAGGCTCTGACAGCCTGGAAGATGCTCTCTGGGGTTATGTGAAGTTTCCCCAGTGCACTGGGTGCTGGAGTGGTGTGCAGATGATGCCAGAGTGCAACTGTACCTGGCTCCTGAAGAAGAGCTGTTCTCTCACTGCAGCACAGCAATCAGCTCGGAGGCTGGCAACAGCCAGAGTGCTCTGGCTTATCCTGTACTCAGCTGTGCAATATAAATGAAATACTTTCAAAATAGTCTTTGTATGCAACTGGTGCAGCTGTTGTGTGGATGCCTCGCAAGAAGGGAGAAGTGGTTGTCTGCACAGAGCACCTCTGACAGAGGTGGCATTGTGTGAAAACACTTGAGCACCACAAGGCTGGGCTGGAGGCAGGAAATTCCTTATGAAACCCCTCAAGTACAGTGTAGGTGAAAGTAAGGGGGGAAGCTCAGACTCCCTTCCTCTAGGCTTTACCTGTTGCAACACCCAGGAGAGGCACAAAGCTGGCACACATCAACACCTGGTTGCTTCCATCCGAAGCACTAGGAAAGCCACCTCAGAGCGGGTCGGAGCGGGACAGAGCAGGACGCAGCCCTCCGGGAACTCGGGGCTCTCCGCCGCTGTCAGGGCAGCTAATTAGCAACAAGACTTTGTTCTCGGAAAATAATCGGGCTCAGTCTTCGACGGCAGGACGCCCCTCCCAGCCACCAGCGCTTAACAAAGCCCTAATTATGTAAGTATTATATAAGCCGGCACACCTGCCCCCCCGCGCCGGCCGCGGCACCCGCGCCCGGCCGCGCTGCCCNCAGCAGCTGCCACTGCTGCCAGCACGACAGCCGGGACCAGCCTTTTGTCCGCTTTGTCCATACAGGACCACGGCTGCGGGAGCTCCCAGCCCAGGCACCGCGCCCTGGCCAAGCGGGCAGCCACGCCGTGAGCAGCGGGACGTGCAGCCCCAGCCCCAGCCCCAGCCCCAGCCCCCGGCCCGGCTGTCCCCGCCTGGCTCCAGCGGAACGCAGCCCGCTGACCACAGCAGTGACCGACTCCCGGCACTGCTCTCGCCCCAGCCCTGCTGCCGGCAGCGATGCCTGCTGTCCTGCTGAGTCACAGCCACGGTACTGCCAGGCACAAAGGCGTCTTTTGGGCTGAGCCTGCTCAGCCCCAGAGCTCGCCTGCTCCCAGGGGAAGCTTCCCTCACCTGTCAAAAAGCACGTACATCATCATTCCCGTTGCTGATTTATCTAGAAGTTAACCACCCCAGGTCTGTCGTTCATACCTGTCACTGTAACCAGACACAGAGTCTGTCATGTTGGTATAACAAAGAGTGCTGCTTGAAGTCTGAGTAACATGTTTTTCATTTCTCTAAGTATCAGTAAAGCGATCACTCGCTGTGGGTTCAAGACACCTCCGTGAAACCTGCAGATTGCTGGTGAGAGATGGCAGGCTGCCTCTGTCCTCGGTGTGGGACCAGAGGATGGAGGGAAGAGATGAGCTCTGAAGAAAAAGCCACCAGCACTGACTCTATGGGCCAGAGCATGAGGAGGGAGCCAGAGCAGGAGCATGCAAAAGTCAAACCCATCTCCGGTCTCCTTTGGCAAGAAGTAAGCCCAAATCAATGGAAAACTTTAAAAGATAAATTACAAGGCAGCACTGCCCTTCTTTTTTCCTTCAGACATCTTTCAGCATATCAGTTGCTGATGAGGTTATGCTGCAGAATAAAACTCCTTTCCTGGCCTGAAGGAATCCTTCAGGAACAAAAGGCAGCAGAATTGAAGGGCAGGAGCAAGGAATATACCGCCCAGAAACCAAAGGGAAAGGAAGCAGCCAAGAAGTGCCGAGAGGCAAACTGGAGTATCAAACAGCCAACTTTGGTGACAGGCGATATATCTTCTAACCCTGGGATTATGCAAGCAGAACCAGGCCCCAAATACCCAAGAGATCTTGTTCTGGCTGGGCCTCAATGCTGCAGACGCTGAGACCCGGGTTACATAAACACCAAAGAGCACTTATATAACTGTTGTATGGCACAGGCTCGCAGCCACTGGCACCCCATTGCCACTGGAGTGTGGCAGGTACCCGCTCTGGCACCCAGCCCCTCCAGGACCTCCTCTCATCACAGCCCAGGTGAGGTGCCCGTCAGGTCATCCTCCCTCTTGCAGGCACCACACGCTCATGGTTACTCCGGAGCACAGAGCAATCTTGCACGGGGCAATCTTGTATCCATTTCCAGCTCCAATATGCTCAAAAGAGGTTTGTGAAATTTCAAAGCAAACTTTTTCATAGTGCTTTGAGACGGCAACACCTGGAGAGATACAGAACGCTGCTACCTGCCATCCCTCTTCTAGATATGTAACCAAAACTACTTTTCCCGACAAAAGTCCTCAAACCTAAACTGTTCCCTCCTGCTGTGCCCCCTCTCTTGCACAGACACTGCAGGCATTAGTGAAGACAGGGAAACAAAGCCAGGAAAGGCACCCGCTAAGGTAACAAGGGAAGCAGGGATCGGTCACATTTGTCCTTTAGCCAGGGGTGTGTGAGAGCAATGAGTTACATAAAGCTACTGCTCTGGAGTCAGGAAGTGTTTCAGGCTGAGGGCTGGGAAGTTTTCATAAAGCTGTGCGCAGGAGGGAACTGAAACCTCCCCTTTCTGGTTATCCCAGTTAACTAGTAACCCAGAATAGAGTTTTGTCAGCCAGATTACGAAAATTACCATGGGGAGCTAAACCACAAGTAACCGGATTTAACCTCATTTATTTTCACAACGGTTCAAAGATTTTTTTAAAAAAAGAAATATGATCTAGTCTATTGAGGTGGCTAAATATTGATTTAGGTAACAAAGATAAATTTCCCCTTTCCAACTTCAGAAAATAGCTTCATACGGGGGCTTGACACGTTCCCAACACAGCGAATCCAGCTGGCTGCTACCATGACTCTTCTAGGGATAAATTTCAGGGACTAAGAAAAGAGGACGAGTAGGGGAGCAAGCATTCTGCATTATGCAATGATTACATAAGCATTAATTTACACTAGGTAGCTGGGAGTTGTAGCTTTATACCAGCATACCCTCAGAGCAATGAGAAATAATAAAGAAGGGATTATTGCTACCACACACTTCCAAGTCCACCAAAATGGCAAACGAACAACAAGCACCAGCTGAACTTTAATCTCTGCCTCAAGCTCTCACCATAGCTTTGCTCAGGACCTGTTAACAAGGACAGGGAGAAGACAGGTGACACTCACTCCTAATTGAAAAGAGCAGCATGGGAAATAACCCCAGCATAAAGCATCCTTCAGCATCTGAATCCTCCTTTGTTGTTGCTCTTGATGGCAGTGGTATAAGAGAGGAGAGATTTCAAAATTATAATAGTGTCATTTGTACTCTAGCCAGTGTCAAATGAGTTCACGGGCATGATGAGCTCCTCACAGTAACCTGTGAAACACCCTCCTGTCCATCTTGCAGAGGAGGAAACTAAATCAAAGCAATCAGGTAGGCATCAGTACTGAGTAACTCAAGTTTTTGGCTCCCTGTCCCATGCTTTAACCAACAATTCTTTTTCTTCTCCTTAAATATAATTTCCTACTTGAAAAAAAACCAAAACACAGTTATGAATTTTTTTTAGAACTGTAACAAAGCACAGAACTTCAGCTACATTCCCTTTTTCTGCCTCACTCTCTAAAGCAATTACAGAGGAATTTTTAAGGACTCTGTTTAATGAGGGAGGCATCACTTGGGAGAAAAATTCAAATTGTTGAGTTTGAGCCTGTGTGCCACCGCATTCCACTGGCACTTCTCCCATCAACTGCAGCCAGAAAAGTGACCGAGAGCACTGGAGAAAGTTAATAAGACCAGGATGAAACACCATCACTGAAAGAACAATCTGTTTCTAGTTTTCCTTTCCAAAATATTGGTGCGGCTAAAGGAGTTTGACAAAAGGCTGCAAAGTTGTTTGTGGCAATCAGACTCACACAAATTGAAGTCACAATGTCACGAGGACCCCCTCACCCAAAATACACAACACCCTAAAAGCTAAGCACATTACAGCCTGGAAAAGAAACAGGCACCTGTTCCTTCGTAAGGTTGCTAAAATGACAATTACCTCAATGGCTAAAAAAGAAATATATATGTATATCAGGAGGAAACAAGGATCTTTACATAAAAGACATTTTTCTCACAGGATAACAGGAGGATAGGTAGTGTGCTGCAATAAACCTTGATTTACTAGCTGGTGGGTGCTATCATAAAAATAATTAAAATCTGCTCTAACTTTCCAGAAACGTTTTTAAAATAACAAAAAGGTATCACAGCACTGCATATAGAGGTGCTTGCTACTTTGAAGACCCTAACGAAGTGTTCAGGCACCTGGAGTGAGGAGAAGCCATATAAACCAGAGAGGAAAAGAAACATTGCTCAGTGGTTGAAGCACAAAAGCAGGGAAGAACATGATGTGTAAGTTCTGCCCAGACTCACTCAGTGACCTTGTGCAGTTTATCCTCTCTCTGGGGACAGGAAGGTTGTGTAGAAGTGTGATGGAGACTCTCCTGAATCCATGAGCCAGAACACAACCTCATTAGAACTGTTAAGAAAACTTCCTCAAAGAAACATAATTTTCTACTGGTAGAGACTTTGGTAGAGACTGTGACAAACCTTGCCCCAGACTTCGCAACTTGATGAGTGCAAGGAGGTGTTAATTTGCACTTTTGCTCTCTTACTTCTGTACAAATACCTTTCCACCCAAAATTTTTGAAAGGCCTCTAACCTTGTATTCTCCCTCCACCTATGACCTACAGTCTCATTTCCAAAAGCATCTTTCCCTCCCTGTCTTCTCTTTTTATACCTATTATCTAGACTAAGTTACATAAGCCCTTTGTATCATCACCCAGATTCCTCATTTATCCAAACTCATTTTCTATTGTAATTCCTTTTTTTCTCAGTTCACACTCTCCCAGAATTAGCTTCTTTGTCCTGCCACCACAACCAGAGAAATACGATGGATTTTTTTTTTTCTAGAACTCCCCCCTTCCCACTAATGGGTAACAAAATATTGCATGGCTTATTTCTGTAAAAACTCCTCACAACAACCACACCGCACTTCTGTAATAAACCAGGAATCCAGAGCTGGAACTCCTGGGGACCACTTTTGATCAGTCTATTAGGTTCATAGCATGACTTTGGAGGTATTTGCCACATGAACAAGGTGTAAGAACCTTGGCATCCCAAAGTACCTCACCTCAAAGCAAGAAGTTAAATTACAAATTTAGAAAGTTCTTCAAATCTGAACAAAGTTTTTTCTCCAACACACAACATCCTCCCATCAGCAAATAAACTAAGTGGTAGCTATCCCAAAGCTGTAAACTCCTGTTAGGATTTCACCAGCATCTTCCATTTGATAGGGGGGGAAAGGGCCAAGTAGCTTTTAGTCTCTTTAGGCACTAATTAGGGCATCTGGAGCAAGCACCAACAGCTCTGCCTGGTGCCCAGATTGTTGCCCAGTCAGCAAGTCACCAAATATTGCACTGACAAAAGAAGCTCTTGAAACTCTTATCAAGTAGGATGTTGCAGGGAAAATATACACACAAAGGTGAAGGGGGTGGGGGAGAGGACAGTGCATATAAAACAATACTGCTAGTAACAACTGCCTCCTCTCTTGGAAAAAATAACTTCTGCAGCATTACAACACAACAGCAGCAGAAACAATAACAGCCAGACCCAGAATGTCACATCACCAAAGACTTCAGAATTATAGGCACAAAGGTAGAGTGAGCTTCCTTCTCATCCCCTCCATTGGGCCAACAGGCACTGCAAGACTCTGAAACCTCAATCTCTTCCATCCCTGCCTGGTAGGGAGAACATTAAAACCTGAGACCCACAGAAGAGCCTTGGTTCCTGATGCCTTTTACTAGCCACTGAGTGGGGTGCTCCAGCATGGGGGCCGGGGGGGAAATGAATGGCCTGTAATAGGAAAGCAAGAGGAAAAAGAAAACAAGGGAGAAAAAAAAAGAAAAATCAACCCACAAAACCCCCCACCTGTGTCCTACCTGGAAACTGCTGAGACTCATCCAAGAGTAGCATGCTGCTCAGTGCACCGAGGCGAGCCCTCTGCCCGCACACTTGTTCAACGTGGCTGCACACTCTCAGCTCTTCTGCTATTCTTGTCTCAGGGTCTTCAGGACAAAAGTTTCCAGTCACTCCCGACAACTCCTTATCTCTGCCCACAGCCCAGCGAGCACTAAATCCACTCTCACTGGCTGTTCAAGTTCGCAGGCGGGAAAAGACTCCTGATAAAACAGTCCAGGGTACAGGCAGGGAAACCTGCACTTAAAGTTTCTGAAAATAACTTTGGTAAATAGCTCCTAGTGCTCGAATCCACCCAGCTGGTGTGACGGGAATCAGTACGTATATATCCTCCCTGCACCCAGCCGAGATGGACCAGGGTCACTGTTATATAACTAGTTAAATATGCCTCGTGTTCAGCCTAAATAAAAATTGTCACTATCTCCTCCCCTGCTTGGAGAGTCAAACAACACAGCCCTGCCCGAGGTAGCTGCTGCTCCACTGGGGACTGATGCCTGGAGCTGTGTTGCCGGGATGGTTTGGCTTCCGTAGGCACTCCCCGATCAGCAGGAGCAACCTCAGTTATGCCTGGGAAAAGAGTTTTAGAAGAGAGAAGAGGAGCGGGGAGGCTGAGTGGGTGTGTACGGGGGAGGTCTCTCTCCTCTGGAGCAGCAGAGCTGCACGCCGTACGGATCACATCCCATTCACTCAGCCTGTGATCCAGTTCAACTAGTGGCAGAGACCAAGACTGAGAATAAAATAAAAATCCTTACATAACCGTTCAGGCTCCGGTGGGGCCCCGCGCAAGGGGAATCCCAACAGACAACAGGACGTTCAGAGCAGGGGACACGCAGGACCGTAACTCTGCTTCCGAGTTTCAGAGCACATAAGGAAGAGTGGGTGGGAATGACATGCAAAAAGGAGTACAGCCTTTCTGGCTTTGAAAACAATTGTGATTTTACGAGCTATTTGCATGATGCTTGCTAATTTGCAAGAAACCTGGACAACTGAGACTGAAACTTGAGCAATTTGATGGAGCTGGTAACCTGTTTGCACAATAACAGGTGAAAGAGCATCCTGTTTGCTTGGTTAAATCAGCAGCTTGTAGACCACTGCAAGTTTCTCAGTTTTTAGGAAAGAACTTGTGAGAATTTGTGGAGTGGGAGATTACTTTAAGTGAACCTT
This sequence comes from Falcunculus frontatus, assembly GCA_013398115.1. Classification (NCBI taxonomy): domain Eukaryota; kingdom Metazoa; phylum Chordata; class Aves; order Passeriformes; genus Falcunculus; species Falcunculus frontatus. The sequence continues at coordinate 1,310,498 of VZRV01010292.1, read as the reverse complement.
TGTCCTAATCACTCATCTGCACCAGGACAGGCACAGGAGAATAAATAAGTACAGAACAAGTCCTTTAAAGCTGTGGTTGAACCCCTAAAGGCTATCCATCCTGCCTAACCTTCTTCAGTGTTACAGAGACTTTATCCATGCCCAATTCCTTTCACAGGCATACCTAATGCCAGTAATAAACAGCAAACCTGGGCTGAGAGACACATAATGAAATTAGCTTGCTGGTAGTGAGCATTTGTCCATATAACAAAGTCAGCTGTTTGTTGAAACAACTGGTGAGGGAGTGTTGGGAAAGCCAGGATGTGCACAAGAAACCCAAAGCAGGCTGTGTCCGAACAGCTCTGGCACAGACCTGCAGGACTCCAGGAAAATGAGCTGCACTCACAGCAGCAAAGGCTGGTCTAAAGATCTGCAAGCACAGCCAGGGCAGAGCCCAGTTCCCCTTTGTGTGACTCCAGCCATTTTTATTTGACCTTTCATTTGAGAGGGTAGCAGGGCACTGCAAATGCTTACTGCCATCAAACCACCCTCAGTACTTCAGGGTACGTCACAACTTTGAAATAAACCCAAGATGCTTTTTCATCATTAGAGCTATATAAATTTTACCAAAGGAAATATGAACTGTATTACAATTAAGACATGCAGTAACAAGACAGCCTTTCACCTATGTCACAGATTCAAACAGCCTGGCTGGTACACAATGTTTATCAAGGGGGAAAAGAAGGATAAATATATTAAAGAAGTGCATAGCCAAGGATCTTGCAACAGGCCTTATAAGGACTTTGTAGGGTTGGAATAAATAAGCAAACATGACCTCAGCATGTGACCTAACAGATTTATGAAGCTGGAAAGCAAGATTTAAAAAAAAGTACTGGGTAAATACAACTGTGTATTTGGAAAGCTTGCAGTGCTGGTTTTGGCTGGGAGAGAGTTAATTTTCTTTGCAGCAGCTAGTATGGGGCTATGCTTTGGATTTGTGTTGGAAATAGTTTTGATAATAGAGATGTTTTTGTTATTGGTGAGCAGGGCTAACACAAAGTCAAGGTCTTTTCTGCTTCTGACACTGCCCCACTGCAAGGAGGCTGGGGGTGCACAAGGAATTAGGAGGGGACACAGCTGGGACAGCTGACCCCACCTGACCCAGGAGATATCCCAGACCATATGGTGTCATGCTCAGCATAGAGAGCTGGGGAAAGGAGGAGGAGGAGAGGGGGGATGTCCGGAGTGATGGTGTTTGCCTTCCCAAGTCACTGTTACTGTGATGGAGCCCTGCTTTCCTGGGGATGGTTGAACACCTGCCTGTCCATGGAAAGGAGTTGATGAATTCCTTGTTCTGCTTTGCTGTTAAACTGTCTTTATCTCAACCCACGAGTTTTGTCACTTTTACCCTTCCAAATCTCTCCTCCATCCCACTTGGGAATAATGAGTGGCTGTGTGGGGCTGAGCTGCCAGCTGGGGTTAAACCACAAACCCATCCATATTACAGCAGTCAAGCACGAGAAAATGAAAGTTCAATACACTGGGGGAAACAGGCAACCTATACCTGTCCTTTTGCACACAGCAATAAAAAGGGAATTTCCTTCTTCACCTTAATGTGCAAAATGGAAAAGGAATTTTTCTAGCTCTTCTACTCACAACAGCCTGCTGGTGAGGCCATCGCTGTTAGCCAGGATAAATACATATTCACACAGCCAAGAATTAGATCTGCCTGAAACAGTCAGTTTATAAAATGATCTCCTCATGGAAGGTAATCTTGTTACAGATAAATCCATTTACTGAAAAGCTTTTCCGTGAGGCCAGTCTTACCAGTAAAGAACAGTGTTCTCCCTCCCTACAGGGTCTGAAATCTTAGCCAGGTGTCACACCTCACCTTCCTCATCTCAAACCACAAGCTCTTTGCAATTGTACAAACTGTGCTATACATCACAAGAGGCTTCTCAAAGTCACCTGAGAGGTTCCCTTGCAAACAACTTATGAGATTACCTGTTAAAAAAACATAACACTATAAAGTTTGTATGTTCATAGAATATCACGATAAAGGTCCTTCAGAACATGTTCTTTATTTGACTGACAAGTCTTTTCAGCAGCAATGTCAGCATCCCTGAACACTGCAAATTCACAAGCATTAAAACTCATACCTAAACCTCTCCATACAGACAAGAAATTTGACTGTCAAGTGCTTCAGGACACTAGTTCCTCTGTATAGCAAAAAACATTACCAAGCTGAAGTCAGTTAAACTAAATACATTTCAACAAAACATCCCAAAACACGCATTCTCTTCAAGGTGGAGAAGCTCCTTCCCCATCCCCAATGCCTGTTATCCACCTTGAACCTGGTTCTCTCAACCCCCTGCTCCACAGGTTGAGCAGCTCCTCAGTGTGACTCAACACTGACCTGATCCAAGCCCACCGAGGACAGCATCAGAGAGGAGCACTGGATCTATGATGTGTCACCCTGCTCTTGGTCCCTGCAAGCTGGGGTGGTTCCCTTCTCTCCAGGCTGTTCATCCTCATCACCACCCCATAAAAAGCAGAAGAGACCTTCCTCGCCCATCCTCAACTGCTCCACGCTGGCTGCAAAGTCCCTTCCCCACCCCACAGCTTTCTCCCAGCCATGCTCCACATCCACCAGCTCCTTCTGCACATCCCACTGACCTCCAGTAGGCAGGAAGCTGCCTACTAACCCAAATTGTTTTTAAGTAATTGAATGTGAAGTAGGCTTGACAGCCACATTTCACTCTTGATTAGCACCTGCTGGTAGCACACACACACATATCATTAAGGCCACTTTCCCTGTCCTAGTTTCCATGTTGTTTTAGCAACATGGAAAACACACAAGAACACCAGGTTTGAGTTGGACACGGTATAAGGTGTTGTTTATCCACCTAAAACAGTTCAGCCAGAATCATACTTGGACTCCACAACACTCTCTGTTGGCAACTGAGTATTGCTGGGCTTTGAGAAGCATTTGCTTCTAAAACAAACATTGCACTGCAAATAAAAATTCTTTTTGATAAGATCTGAACCAACCATGGAAAACCAGAGGAGTTTTTCCATCAACTTTAGTGAGTTTTAGACTGAACCATAAGGCATAAAATTTGGTAAACCTGTTTTTTCTCATTTTATTTTTATTCATATAAATCTTGGTGTATTTTCTTTCCCAAACTCATCTAAATCGTAAGTGGGGGGAGTTGGGAAGTTGTACATAATGTAACAAAAATCTAATTGCACAAAATACAGGAAGTGACACAATGCAGTGCCTCTTACAAATGCTTCTCAGACTGGCACTGTGGCAAAACACACTGCTTGAGATTCCAAGGCTTTCAGAGGTTGTTTAAATGTACCAAAAAAACCAAGCTGTTGCTAGACAAGATGTAATGATTTGAAGCTGAAGAATTTATACCATAGATACTTATCATCATTTTAATAAAAATTAAATCCATTGAGTTACAATCCCAGTTATATTCAAGAAACTGATTCCTCATCTCTGTAACTTGCTACATTTCTGCTGCTGTAGATGACAATGTATTTGTGCACCACTGAAGAGTTTTTTGGTACAACTTTAATTTCATTCTGTTCATTTTCAGCTATGTGCAAATTTGACATAAATCACAAGCTGAATACACAAAAGTACCATTTTAAAATTGCTTCTAACAGTTCAAGTATTTAAATACTTTACACAGATGAAGACTACCTGCAGATGTTTTAATTGCAAAATTTGTTTTGACAGTGATTTAAACTAGAAGTTTCTGTTCACCTAGCCCAAAAAGATTTTATCTTGTAGCTTTCTCCTGTCTCATTCCTATTTGCATATTTGCAAGTGAAAATAAAGTCTTCTGACTCCTACTTAGAATTTTTTTGAGACTGAGTCAGTGAACTGCATATTGAAGAAAATGTGAACAAGACATTTTAAACATCTGCAGTACAAAATACTGTTAATAAAAAAAAATACTTTGATCCAAACAATGAACTAGACACTTCTGAAAGTTCAGCGTTGCAGTTTCTTTAAAGCCTAAGCAAGAAGTTAAAAAGATAAATAAAGGAAATAACTGTGATGTGACATTGTGTTTTAAAATCTGAAGAATACTTTTAAATTAATTAAAACAGTTCCTCACCTCCTTCCACACTTTTATTATTTAGTGTTACACTTGTACAACATATAGGTACATGCACATTTTATTTAACCAGTCATTAAAACCAGCACAACATCATACATTAGGGGAAAATGAAATAAAGGACCCCTTGCATGGTTTTAAACTCAGACGAAAACCAAAGAACTGTTTCGCTGAGTACATTTGAACATAAAACAGGTGCTGTCTAAAATGTAAACCAGAGAATTTTCACTTTGGTTTCTTCACACTCATCAGGTAAACTTGGCAAAGTGACTTTGCCACTCCGTACCTGTTCAACAGGGAAAATACCACATTACAAATTTGCTAATTAGTTTCCATGTGATTTCATCACCGTTTCAGAAGCCGCAGATGAGGGAATACAGTATCTATTAGCAATGACCAGGCGTGGTACAAAGCTGACAACTGGAAACTTATATGGGGATAAAGGCACCAAACGGGACAGAGGAGCAAGTGGGACTGTCCTTTGTTAGAGATTCTCTGGCTGCTTTATGAAAAGAAAAAAAGCAAGTTCTTGGCCGATAAAGCACAACCTCTATATCCTGCAAAGCTTATCAGAAAAGCAGGGAGACAACTTCAAGCAATTCTTTGCTCACTAAATAACTTGTCACTCACTGACCCTGCTCCCCACACCTTCATGCTACTCTCACATTTGAGACAGCTTTAAGAGAAGAGATAAAAAAGAGGCAAAAAAACATTTGAAAAACTCCATATAAATATATATAGAAAATGCAGAGCCATGGACGTGGGCTGCTCTTGAACCGCATAGAAAGATTTCTATTTTGTATTCCATCATACGCAATAGATCAAAGGGAAGGAGGGAGAAAAGAGGGGGAAAAAGCGGTGCTGGTTATAACACCACATCATTTCACGAGATCTGCCAGTCCCTGCGCCCAATTGGCGGCTCTGAAGGAAGCAGAGCTCTGGCGTCATCACCTCCTTTTAAAGAAGTAAAGCAAGTCATTACTCCAGGTTATATAACACTCAGACTATGCCAGACTTTGTGCCACCCTCTCAAAAAGGAAGCCGCTGTCAGAAAGCCTGGGAGGCGGGCAGGGGAGTCACCGACGTTTTCTTTCGGAGCTTCCCCCTGCTCGGGATGAGCCGAGGAGACCGGGAAGAGTCCTCGCGTTCGGACAGAGCAGGCAGCCGGAGAAAGGCTCAGAGGCTGACCTGCAACATCGGCAGTCCGTAATCCCCTGCGCAGGGGGCTGGGGGACAGCACTCCTCGGGATCTCATCCTTCCTTCCCACAGCAGCCCTCAGGCCACACCTCACCCTGCTGAGAATAACCTAGTTCACAGGGTTAGTCAGAATGCTGGAATCAGTCAATAAAGCCCCCGAACCTCAGGCACCACTCCTCCCACACTCCTCCCCATTCCTCGCAGATTTATGGGCGAACAGCCTGTAGGCAAGAGACCTCTACCATCCTCCCACCCCCGAAACTGCCCCAACACAACAAAAATGCCCAGCCAGGCAATCTGCAGCTTTGGAATCGGTAGAAGGGGAGATAACAAAGCATCCAGCACCGTCTGTTCCCAGCAAAGCACCCAAGAGGATTTTTCTTTAACATCACCATTTAATGAGTCCAGTAAATCCAATTCAAGGGAGTTGGGTGCCACAGGGTCTGCACAATGTGCTGGGGACAGGGACCCTCGCTGGCTGGGCAGGGCCAAGCCCCTCAGACTGCACACGCAAACACCATTTTGCTCTGACACACACACACTGTGCTCCCAGGAAACTGCCAGGAAAAACAATGGGTAAAATCTGCAGCCTTCTGTAATGAAGCAAAGTTCCCAGAGAAATCAGTGGGGCTTTTGCCTAAAAGAGAGGCAAACCTCCTCTGCAATTTCAATGTAACCCTTCTGTACTACTCAGTAATCAGGTCTGCTAAAACTGCAAATGATACCATCCAGTCTCTTTCCACCTTTGATACTAACTGCATCTTTTGTATTTTATTCAGCTGGATTGCAGAAACATAGAAGCCAGCCAGCTCCTAATTCTCTGGGTCTTAGGAAACCAACACAAGTCTTGATCATAAGGTCTGCGGACGCAGGGAGCCTATGCTGAACCGACGCAAAGCTCTTATCACTTTCAGGAACTGAGAAAACAACAAAATCGCCTCAACTTCTCATAGTACATCACCTGAGAAATGCATCCACTATCTGCAACTGGATGCACATTTACCGAGTTACCCACAACCATCTGAGGCTAAGCCCCACACTCTGCACCTATATGATAAAGTACATTTAAACACTCTGATCCATCTGGATCATTTACTAATGTAATGCAGTTTCCTACAACAATTTGATTAAATTTGAACACAAGTCAATAGGCAGGATATTAGTTACAAGTAAATTCTTTTACAGGTAGTGATTGCTTTAGTACCTCTGATACCACACAGGCCATCCTCTTTGCAGGCAATTATTGGCTTAGAAGACAGTCTACATAAAGTTACTACAAGTACAAAAACCTACCTGGCTTTTAAAGAACATCAAAGTGCACAGTGGTACATGGGAAGTTCAGGTTTGGCTCTTTACTAAGACCAGAGCCATTGCACAGGCAACAAACCTAGACTTGAGCAGAGGTTTGCTTCCCCCAGGATATGCCCTTCCAGCTTCCTTGGAAATAGTACTGGTGGGCTCTAGAGGGAGCTGCATCCAGCCACAAGTAACCAAAACAAAATAATCTACATAGGGAAGTCCATTGAGAAGGAAAAAGTGAGGTGATGTCAGTCATCACTCTTCCCTTTCCCAAGAAATCCACCTTGTGCACTGCAGACATCCACTTGTAGATTAAACTGCAGATTATCACTTCTGGGGACTCACCACTCTGGCATAGGTACATAAGAACACAGAGGAGATTACAATTAAAGCCTCCCTCATGATTGTCTTCGGTGCTTTTCTAGATTTAGGAAAGTCCTGACTTTTGTTTCTTTCCATACCTTTTGCTCCAACTCATCCACTTTCAACCAACAAGAAGAGCCAGCTCTCCACTCCAAGCTTACTCGGATGGGCTTGTACCTTTCCTCAGCCCCAGCCTCTAGCTAAATAAAGACAGAAGATTAAAGCACGTGTCACTAGCCTGAGGCGGGAAGCACACAGAAACCAAGTTCACTGTGCCACACACTGTAGCAGATGGAAGCAGGGGTCCTTAAAGAGCAGCTATGCTCTCTGAGGTAGCCTCGACCTTGGGATACCCATCTGCCCTTGGTGCCACCTGGACACACAGCTGTGAAAGGCTGCTTTCTAAAAGGAGTGGAGAGATTAAAGCAGTAAGTGCATAATTGCTCCTCCTCCTCTTAAGGAATTAATTTAATTTTCTAGTAGATAGGAAGGACAACTTAAAACCAGAGTTTCCTAAAAGAAAATGCTGTGCAGTCTGGTCAAAAGTAGAAGGCAAAAGGTTTCAGATTGTTGGGACAAATCTCCATTTACCAACACAAGCAGGATCATTCATTTCAAGTAAAAAGGGCAGGGAAATTGCTTTCTAACTGCAGTTCTTTTTTTCTTCCCCTTTTTATCTCCAGCAGCATGGGCCTTTCTAAGTCTGGATATAAAATGATATAGAATAGGATACTATTTAGCAAGCCCCAAGACTGTCTCCATACTCTTCCTCTGCCTCTCTCTCAGTTTCATACAGGTGAGTAACATGACCTAATTCATAAGAATAACTCCAGTGAGCAAAAACTCACATATTTGAGCAGGAGGAGCCTGAAAAATGAACAGATTTATACCAAAGACTTTCCTCTCTTCCCCTGTAAGGACAGAAAGTTGCTCTGTTCCCAATCACACACATCCAGCTGGGGACTCCCACACACCCCAGTTTTGTTTTGTTCCAGCACTTTGTTGGGGAGAAGAAAAGATAGAATGATTTGGGGTGGGAAGCACATGAATAACACCATCTCCAAAATGAGAAGCAGATCTCTGTACCTCAAGGATGCATTCACGTATCATTCAAAGAAATATTAACCCACACTTCCACATGACTTTAGAAACAGATTTCCAAAATAACTTCAGCTTTAATAACTCCAGGTGCTAATTAACTTTCTGGTAAGTATGGTGTTAACTACTCATTTTTCCCATCAGATTAGACGAAGAAATTGCCCAGGCAGCTACGAACTGATTTCCTTTCAATGTAATTGCACCCCACAATGATGACCCACAAAGAGCCACAAAGGAACATCATATTAAACAAAATCCATTCTTGCTATAATTTCATGCCAACACTTTTTCCCCTCAACAACGGAGTGAAAATTGTAGGAGAAGCTGGTCAAGCAGGATGGACCCCTTTAAATAAACATGCTTTCCTCTAGTGAGGGTCCAAAGAAAGCAAAGATTTTTTTCAAGCTTGGATCAGCACTGGCTGCCATCTAAAGTCAAAAACTCCTGCCTTGGTATCATGGGAAACTCAAAACTGTGAGTACCAAGTGGCAGCTCAAGTTCAAGCAGAAAGCAGCTGATGAACTGCACTTTAAAAAAGTGTTTAACCCATATACTCAGAGGCAAGAAAACAAGCAACTTGCCATCACTATTAATAGCAGAATTACAGCAATACGTATGAATAAGAGATAATGAATTCCAGAGACATCAATCAGAATAATCCAGAGACATTCAGAAAGTGGAAAAACATAACAGTACAGTGGGATTCATTCAAACACTCAACAGCTTTCCTCGGGAAAGCTCTGAGGTATGAACAGTCCGTGCATTTGAAACGATCTGTAAAATCCATATTGGAGGTTTGTTTCCTCTTTGCTCAAATTAGCTTTTATTCCTATGGAGTCCTATACAGCCCTGAGCAACAACCAGGATCAGAGAAAAAGTGCAGGACTTGAAACAGCCCTTTATCTCTACAGTCATCAGTACATCACATTTCTAGTGAAAAAGATTTAGGGAGTTAACAAAAAAAGTTCTTAGCAGTTACACATTGCTATCACAAAATCAAACACGATAAAACAGGTGCTGCAACCCACAAGTGATGAGAAAACAGATGAAGTGGGCAGGGATGACAAGTCTGGAAAAGCAGTGGCAGCCTCTGGCTAGGACTGAAGCGTGTTGCTGGGATGGGTGTGCAGTCTGGCAGCCTGGGAAGGGGCTGTGTCAGGGTAGGTATGTTCTGGAAGGAGCATTCTAGAAAAAAAAAAGACTAAAGCTGTAAGAGCTCCTACACGTGATGCTAAGGTTCATTAACTGACCACCACTGATGAAACGGATAAAGGATGTAAGCCATGAGGTTATTAGCTTTCACTTACTCAGAAATATTCAGAAAACTAGCTTTTCATGCTCTTTGGTTTCCTTGAGGGCAGGGGGCAAAGGTTGAAGAGCTGCTTTCATCAAGACTGAAAGCCTGTACCATACAAGTCCAAACTGAACTCTAGACCACCTATAGGACAGCCTATACTAAATGCAAACAAAACCGAGCAGAAATCAGAAAAATTAACCAAAAACTGAAGATAGCATTCAAGTACCAGAATGTAAAAAAACTCCTAGAATATTATGGAACTGAAACTACACACAAGGATTAACTCCACACACAACATGTATCAGAAAGACAAAAACAGGTTAAACATGCAAAACACAAGTCACTGCTAAGTCTGAGACGATACTATCCACCACCACCACCAAGTGTGGATAACATTACATTAACACTGGAAAGTTCTTAAGTTATTTGAGCCACCATCAATCATGGAAATTCTAAACAAAGTCACTATTTTGCAAGCAAACTGTAAAAATCTTAGTTGTGTAATTGATATAATCACTATTATTTAAAAACATAATCAGTTTCAGTTTGGAGAAAATGTTTATGCAGCCTGTCCAAGGAAATAGCTGTGAAAGATTAATAATAATCTAAACCTTGTAGTGCTAGAAATATGCAAGAGCCCATCCACAGGGGAAAGATTCCCCCAGGATCCCCAGTGGGATCAGAACAACCACAATACCAGGAGGGGAAGAGAACAGCACAGCTGGGAACAGGGAGAACAAAGTTTTAACAGAAATTATTAAAATTAAGCTTTTTAAAAGCTTCATAATATAAACATTAGAGCACTGCATCCCTTCTTATGAATAAAACTGTCTGTTCCCAATACGGTATTTATGAATGAGGTTAATCTACAAAGAGACAGGACTACAAACATCAGATGGGCAAAATAAAATGAACCTCTTAATTCTGAAGTTGGTTATATTTCATAGGCTAAAGAGCAGGAGACTGGTTTATATTAGATCTAAGGTGATACAGATGCCAAATGACATTTTGGAGGCAGTGTGTAGCTCTGAGGAGATACCAGGAAAAGCAGACTGGACACCTCCACAGAAGATAATAATTATACATCTAAGCACCCAGAAAGCATTCTGATATTGTGGCAGACAGAATTAAAGCTGAACAATTTGAAACCGCAGAGGCAATCTAGCTTTTCTCAGCTCATGGAAGGGAGTTTTCCCTTGTACCTAATGAACAACCATAAAAATGTTTTATGTTCGTTTTATGTAAATTGTCGTTTTACTGTTACTCATTATTTTCTACATTTGTTACAATTTATTTTTAATTACTCAGTACAAAAAATATAAAACATAAACATGTTTCTAGTGTTTTAACACGAAAATAAACAGCTGTTATTAGCAGTTCACAATGTTCTGTATACCTACATTGATATTGTTTGCTTTGGAAAGAATAATCCCGGCAAACAACTATGAGGATTCACTCACAATAATACAGATGTTGATGATAAAGTACTTAAGTCTATGATAAAATAACCATGGGGAATGACCCACTTGGACATGACATACAGACACTCCCCTCTGTTAATAAAAGTTTGGCAACCACATCACACTTCCTACTGCTCCACTGGGTGCAGGGTCCTGTGAACAAAGTGACATCATCATCACCAGTCTCTGAGACGGAGTAATCTGTGACCTTGTAACTCTTCTCTGTATTGGTATTGAGAATTCCCTTGTTTCTTACCTGAACTAACACTTCCATTTCTGCTACTTTCTCATCAGAAAGATTCTCATTATCACGTGAATTTAAAAAAAGAGGAATACAATTTGTTTGTGTAAACATTTTTATAAAAGCATTTAAAATCAAAACAGCATCTTCAAGTAGCACATGGCTGAAAGAATGTAAGAACAAAACAAACAACACTTAAGGACAACAATTTACTTTGAAGCCAAAAATTCTTTAGTAACTAGAAGAGAAGTAATCTGTTTTTAACACACATTCTATGCTAAGAAAAGGAAGATTACTCTCAGTAGGTTTAGGTAGGTGTATTCAGACACCTGCATAGCCTTTGAAGCTATTAAAAATTGCAATTTTAAAGGAAGCAAAGAGAGCATCCCCTTAGGCTCTGGCTAGAGTTTTGTGATACAAAGACTTTGATGGTAAATTCAGCATGGGGAATTCCCACCTGAGCTCTGCATTCCTGTCTATGTGCCCTAGAACTTCAGCCCTTCTGCTGGACCAACAAACATTTCTAGGATCATGCCAAGACCCAGAACAGTTACCTAATAGCACTCAAATGGAACCTGCACAGCACAGGCCCACAAACAGCTCAACTGGCCCTGACCTGAATTGTTCCTCTCCTGAAGAGGAGAGTAGGGCAGGTGGAACTAGGTGAGGATAGAAGGCGACAACTTATTTAGTCAGCAATTCTACCCTTCCTCCTGTAAAACAAACAAAGGAGAACCCAACCTGTATGCTGACAGAAAAGAACATTTTCCAGCTGTTAAAGATGATTATTGTGAATGAGCAATAATTGTCCATAGCATCCATCAAATTGTTTATGTATGGGGCAAGCCAATGATGTAAATATATTTATTTTCACAACATCCTTTAAGTAATACAAGTAACTGTAAATTGACTTACTTACTTCTTTATAGAATTGCTTCCCCAAAATTTGAAGCCATTTTAAAAATTCTATCCTCCTTACCATTTATGCCTGTGGCTTGTTTTCATGATGGAAATATTTTCTGGCCAGGAGACCATATTTAACATACATTAAATCACTGTTTAGGCTAAACAGCCACATAAGCACTTCTCCCTACCAAGAGGTGGACAAATCCTAACCCTTACACAATCTTTCCAAGGGTCACAGCCAGTTTTCTGTAGCAATGTATATTCCCAACCCCATTCACTCACCACTTTCATCAAGTAAGTCCTCCTCGTCATCCCCATCATTGTCCTCCTCCATCGCCTCCTCTTCATCTTCCTCCTCCTCCTCTTCCATATCCTCCTGCTCCAAGTCCGGGTCCAGGTCCGGATCACTCCCTGAGATTGACTCGTCTGACATGATTCCCAGTGGTGCTCCTTGTGCATTACCTGCTCATGTTCTACCGTGAGGCAGCCCTGAAAGGACACAAAAGAGGTCCATGAGCCCAGCAAATCCCAACCTTTGAGCCTCAAGGCTCAACATCATAGCAAGATTACTGCACATAAAAAACCAAATCAGCCTTTTAAATAACAGACTTAGATATCAGACAAAACACCAAATCCTGTGTAGAAAACAGATGCCGTAAGAAATGGATCATAATGATACAGGCCCAGCGCTGAAGAATCTCCATCTCTTCATTGGTATCCTTGACATGCACACAGCAGGAAGATTCCTGGTATCAATGCCCGATTATTCAGAGATGCAAAAATTAATAAATTATGTGAACAATTTCAGAACACTACCATCCAAACATGAAGCATACAAAAAAGGATCAGTGTCAGCATCCCCTCTGGATACCCGTTACCCTGATCCCTGCAAACACCATCACAGTGTGCAGACGTGGGTCAGAGACAGAAAGGCCCTCCTGCCTCAGCTGTACCCACTGCAAAGGTCACCCAGCTCCTCATCACAGCCTGGCTGAACTCTCTGATCCAGCCACGCAACAAAACCAGCGTTACCTTCATAATTCAGGCAGAAGACACAAAGATCCAGTTTCTAAAGGTTGAACTTCCTTTGTAAAACAGGGCAAGAAGAAAAGTAAATACAAAGGAAGGATGGATCAGACAAAATTTGCATTTCCTTTCTCTCAAGGACAAGAACTGGGGCTGGCTGTGCATAATTTCTCTGTTACACCACTCCAGTGCATCACAGCAGAAATTGTGGTAGAACATAAAAATAAAGCCTGAAGAGAGGACCAGGGCAATCACAAAGTCACAAGTTTATCTGTTCAGATCATGCACTGTCACTTCTGGACAGCGATGGGTACTCGTGAGCATTCCTCTTCCATACACACAGAACAATCCTGAAGGAGCTGTGTAAGATGGATGAACAGAAACACAACAAAGAAAGGAAAATAAAGAAGGTATCTTGATGTTAAGGAACACAAGCAAAGGATGTATTCAAAGATCAAGCTGCAGAAGAATGACTACCCACACATTCTCCAGAAAGCTTTAAAAAAAGATGAAGGAAACATTTCCTCATCACTTACTTCCCACTGCCCCCTACTTACACCACATTTCCACTGTAAACTATAAAACGTTTGAGAACTTAAAAACAAAAAAAGACTAAACCCCAAAATTCTAAGCAGGTAAGGCAGTTCAAATATCTATAAACACTTAAAACTTCATTTCATTTAACACTTAAATTTCATTTTCAGCTGTGTTTCAGCAGTTACCAGATTAACTCAGAAATGTGAAAGTTAAAGACAACTCAACACCCCTGTAACAGGGCTGAAAATCAGACTGTTGAGTATGCTGAATTATTCCACACATCAGCTCCTGCTCTGCCCCTCTCAGCTCCTCAATAACACTGAAGAGTGTCAGAAAGAAAGTAACACAGGAAAGAGAAGTCTTTGCAGAGGTTATCTTAGGAACAGGAAGCCTTTCACCACTCAGTCCCAGGAGCGCTTTACCAGCAGGCAGAGACAACTGAAGTCCCTACACTGTTACACGTGTCACACAAAATAAGTTGGCTTAGTCAAGCAGATGGTAGAAAAGGCCAAAATCTGAATTAGCTCGAGTGGAACTGTGCCAATTTACACAAGCCAAAGACATCAATTCAGCTTCTGTGGTCTGCTGGTAGGCAGGTACAAGCCCAGTTGCTGTCAGGCTGCTGCAATACGGTGACCTCCAGCATCCCTTGTTTTCTGATGTCTGGTGACTTCAGTCAAGGGCTGCAGACACAAAGCCATCTATTATCAGAAGTTTTTTCTAACAAATGTTGTGCTAAAGTCTATGTGTATTTCAAAGCAGTGACTTATTTTTTCTTTTACATAGAAAGAATGTTCCCTTCCAGCTGATATTCAGCCCTAATGAAAACAAACATATTCAAACTTGTAACTTGCAAAGCTGCATGTTTCCTTACATTTCAGGAGGAGATGGTCAATAGGGTCACCTTTGTGGGTCACCTAGGATTTCAAGGGGATTTATTTATTCGTATGTTGTCCATACTGTGCTATAAACCACCTTGAAACAATATCCACAGAAGCATATTTTAAAATTACTAAGTTTTACTATCCCAGCAAACTGACCATGACCAAAAGAAAAACCAAACCAACCAACCAAAGAAACACAAACACTGCTAATATGGCAGGAATGAACTCTCATCTACAAACAGAAAAAGCAGAAGTGCTGTAATGTCACTAAATGCTCTGGGTCAAAGAATGACACATGATACAGTTTCTCCCATCACTATTCTCCTGTGTGTCATCCTCTCATGTTCCATCATTTGTCCCAGAACCTTAAAAGACAACAACAAAAAAACCAAATCAAAACACAAAACACTCTCTGAAAATTGTTTAAAGGCAAGGATATGGGTCCCTGTATTTCTATAGATAAAAATCAAACCTAGTGGAGAGCAGCTCTCCCTCAGACTGGAGCACAAAAGGGCTCGAATCTAAGCTTTATTTTTGTTTAGCAGTGAGTACACGTTCTGTATAAGCCAACTCCTGACACCAGCTCGGCAGCCCCGGCCATATGCAGGAGAGACAAACAGAAGCTTTTGAAAAGACTTAATTAAATCTTGCAGAGCTGGGTGAAACAAAGATGGTTAACTCCTCTGTGCCTATTGTCGTGCTGCCGTTCATCTCGCTCCCTTTCCTCTCCCGTGCTGGGTCTCGGGAGGGCTCTCACCCTGCCTGCTGCTGGCTGCGGGAGCAGGCAGCAGGTACGCGGTGCACAGCCCAAAGCCTGCCCTCGTTTCTCACACCGATCTGACCCAGTTCGGAGCCTCCCACCAAGGGGAATTACACAACAGGGCCAGATTGTGGCTGCCGCTACTGTTTTATGGCTGAGTTATTCCAACCTGCCCCATCTCCTGCCTTTGCACACGCAGGCACAGGGTGCTCAGTGTTTAATCGCTGGAGGAAGGGCACTTAGCGAGAGATAAACTGATTACCTGCCACTGGACTCTTCCCAGTCCCGCACTGGATCGGCCAGGAGCTGCCCCCCGAGCGGGATGTGTGCTTGAGAAGGGTTACAGCTCCAAGAAATGCAAATCAAACCCTCTGCAGCACCCGTACAGCAGATAGCCAGACAACCTTCCAGCACAGTGCCTCAACAGTGGTGAGGCTGCTGAGAAACTGGGGTGGGATATTAGGGGGAAACCCTTGGAAAAATTCCTCTTGCTTACTCAGGGAGGAGAAAAGAGCTGTCATGTTTATCCTACCCAGAAGTTAAACCCTGCAATCAACTGCACATCAAATTAACATCCAAGACAGCCTCTCTCATGTATTATGTCCTGTCTTTCAACAAAGATAAAAATAGTTCTGAAGTTTTTTGGGCTTTGCTTTTTTAAGGTAGAACACTTCAGATAGTAAGTAAATGCCATGTGCTGATGACTGCCTCCTCCTCAGCCTGCACAGAAATGAGGCCCACTTCTAGATGAGGAAACCTTGAGAATTTGGACACATTTCTGTTGTCCTCATGTTTTTCTTTCACTCTGCAAAGCTTTAAAATTACTTCTTACATATGAAGTTGAGAGAGAAATGTGAAAGCAGCTTTTCTCCATCTACATAATAGCTGTTCACAGCCGGGTCATGTATGGCACGAGCCAAACTCCTAGGTGAAACAGCAATCATCAGGGGATGTGGGGACTTAGGGCATTTCTGTACATCACTTTCATCAGAGCATCCATTAGCACTGTAAATACCAAACCCTTATTTAATTAACTTTTACAAATACCATCGAGTAAAAAGCAAGGATGCAGGACAAGGCAGAATGGAGTCCTTCCTCACTTGAGGAGGAGGAGCAGGGTTCCCCTGTACCCATAAAAAGCCACAAAGCCAAAGCGACTTTACAGAAGCTGTTTGCCCACTACAACACAAGTGATTTAGGCACAGGACATGCTCATTCCTGAGTACATATCCATCCCATACAAATCCCTTCAGAAAGGGCAGGTTTAACACTAATGCTGCTCCAGTGCTGAACAGTAAAGAGGATTCCATCACCTCCCCAACCTCCAGCCAAGGCCAATATCTGGGACTCATCAAGATTTGTGCCTTAAAGCCTGTTTTGTAACCAAGACTTCACACTGGCCCTTATGGTACCTGGCCATAGAAACAGGATCAAGCACACTGGCAAATCACAAGAAGATTTGCATAGACAGTTTAATAAAACCAGGTATTTCTAAGTCTGTACTGCATAACGCACTTCAGTCTCTGTTACACAGTCGTGTTTTATGGTAATAATAATTTCCTTTTATGTTTTTCTTTTTTGTTCAGCAGCAAAAGAGGAAAATGGTTGGTTGGGGCCATAAGATTCCTCTTAATACACTCAGCTCACACAAAACACTCCAAACTGGATGTGTATGAAGGTAACTGCTGGCTCCTCGGGGGAAATATCACATGTTTGTTAGATCACTACTAGCACCATTTTGGTACCTCATAGGCAGCCTTCAGTATCTAACAGAACATTACTATAAAGCACACAGCTGCGTCAGTAAAGGAGTCATGAGCTCAAGCTTCTCTGGGACAAAAAGTCTTGTGACAGTTTGCAAGCAATAACTTGCAATGTTATTGCAAAATAACAATACTTTCCTGTTCAATTTAAAAATCTAGTAAGAAATAAACCTGAGATCAGTGGGTTTGAACAGTTTGATTCTAACAAACATTAGAATTTCTCTAATTTACATTACGCAACATATTAACACCTCTATTAAATTATCATGTAAAAAATGGTGGTGAGGGGAATCATCTAAAAGGAGCCAACAGTTTTACTATGCTAGTCCAGCAGATCCCTATATGCTTTAAACAAAGCAAAGACGTGTTTACTGAAAAATGAACAGGAACTTATTCCCCCCCCCCAAATTGCATTTAAAGCCATCCTTAATTGATTACTTCGTGATTTAAATCCCTTTTTCCTTTGCAGCCTGAGACTGTTGAGACTCCAGCTACGCAGTTTCTCTGCTGTGACTCACAGCTAACTGGTGGCCACACGCTGCTGGCTGGGAAGGAAGAAAACAATTCTCCTCCTTCATTTCATCTTGTTCAAATCGCAAACAAACTAAGTGGCATTGATCCCCTCTAAGTGATGTGTTCTCCACAGGAATATTAAACTGAAGGAAAAAGAAGCAGCCTGTAAAATCATAAATTGGGGAGCATCTGCTTGTCCTGGACCACCCTTCCAAAGAAGGCAAGTGTGCTTCTCCCCACTCCACATAAAAATATTGGACAATGGATCTAGTCTTCACCCACACCGAATGTGAGTATTAAGGAGCCCACTGTGATTTGTGGGGAACGAGAACTGAGAGAAAAAAAAACCAGACTTCTTTTAAAAACATATCCATATATCAGTATTGAGAGAGTTGCAGGGCCTGTTCTTTTATTCTTTCCAGGCTAAAATCTCCCTCCTAAAAGGCAACGCAAAACTAAAACCAGCCTGAAACCGGTTGTTCCCTGACAACATAAACAACAAAAGCTGCTGCAAGAAAGGGTGGGAGAAATGAAAAAAACCAAACAAACCAAAAAACCCTAAAACCAACCCACAGAGAAAGAAAAGGGAGAGCTAATCCTTCCCCTCTGCTGACATGACAGTGCTGGCACTGGGAATGTGACAATGAACATTACATAAGGCCTGGCTCCCACTGCGATCCGAACAAAAAGAGCCAGCGTGAGTCAATGGCAGCATCTGCAGCTCCTTACACAACCTGAGCATCCATCACCTGCTGCGGGAGCTGCCCGCCAGCCACAGGATCCTTCTCCTGCAGTCGGGGAGGGATGTGGGAACACCCTACTGCCGGTAGGGGCAACGTTTTGTAACCCCTAAAGAAAACCTGAGCTCTCCATAAGATGCCAGCGCTCCCTTCCCTACAGACTTTGTGAGGCTCTTCACCTCTGGATACAGCCAGCAGAAATGGGCAAATGTTTTAGTGTTTGTATTTATGTATGTATATATAGATATGTATACAATTATTTGCCTAATGACTGATGCATTGCTTTTAAAAGCAATTTTGTTTAATGACATTAAAGTAGAAACTGACTTCCTATAAGTCAACTCTTTCCAAATACTCAGAATGACCTCACCATGAACCACAGAAGAGCAGTTTGCTTTGTACTGCATAAAAGTTCAGGCTACCTGAGGTAAGAAGCATATGATCAGTTTTGCTTCCAGTAATTACTGACATTCATCTGGATTAACATCATCACAAAATAACAAAATTTTTCTCTTACTTCACAGAATCTCCATCCATGTTTTTAGCTTTGTCAACTTCTATCTAAATGGCACTTGCATTACTTGCTAAAGGAAACTCTCCTTCCCTGATCACTGTTTCTTTCAAAGCAAACAGCACTTCAATAGAAAAGCCACTTTTGAGTGTGTTTTTACATGTTTTGCCCATGCTGCTACAGCTATAGAAAAAACCATCAAGACCTGCGTGAGGAGCAAAACCCTGAGAAAATATTGCAAATGGTGGGGAAAACTCAATAGTAGGGCACAGTGTGTCAGGATTCCAAATTATATTCAATACATTTTATATAGCAGATTAATTTGGGAAAGACTTGCCTACCTTGTATTAATGATAACCATTCTCAAATTCCAAAAGATAGGTTTGAAAAGTTAGCTCATGGGAGAGGTGTGCCAAGCTTTCTCTTTCTGAACACCCAAACTGTGTCAAGATGTGAGCCAATTCCCAAGCAGGAAGGATACAGATAACTGGAAGATCCCTCAAGAGTTTAAGCTCTTGTCATACATAGGTGCCAGAGAAGAAGTTATGTAATAAATCGAGACTAAATTACATAGACAGAAGCAATGGAACAGAGAGGAGCAAAAAGGCACAGAGCTATTCCCCTCTCAAGGAAAGATCAGTCACTGTCACTCTCTGCAGACAAGCTATGGCTTTGGTCATGGATATATGCTAACATCATGGCTTACCTCCTTGAAGGGTTTCCCTCAGACACAGACCAGGATAACTCATAAACAACGTTTTCATCTTTCAACATGAGGAAAATCGCAAGTTTTCCAAATGTTAAAAGGCCTAATTGTATCCCATTTTCTCAGTATCACCCCATCCACACGCTCTTCTCTTTCTGCCTCCCAGAGAAGTACATTTCCTTACAGGGGAATGATTCACTGCCTTCAGTGGTGTTCCTGCTCAAGAAATGAGCTTTCCCACCAGCAGCAGTCCAGGGCAGCCCACCACCCCCTGTGAGACAGGCGCCAGTCACATCGCACACTGGCATCACCAGACCACAAAGTAAATACAACTTAACTTTGCCTTGGGTCATAGGTCTGCATTTCAGTACAAAGAATCACAGAGGTCTGGGAGCTTGGTTTTGATGCCTCATCCTTCCCCTCTTCAAAACTAGACTTAAAACCTGAGGTTCTGGTTTATGTAGTTTGTAGAAAAAGGAAGAATTCCACAAGGGTTTGTTCCTCTCTATTCCCTACCCCACCTCCAGCAATGATGATTACATCAGGGACGAGGAAGTATTACTTATGCCACCTACAGTTTACCAAAGAGACTTGAACATGAGCAAAAACAACAAAGAGGAAAACCAAAAAATCCTGAAGTAGGAGGAAATGGAAATAAACAGTTTTGAACTCATGTGATATGAAGATGACAATTAGCATATGTCAGACCCAATTTGCTGCCAAGCAATCAGACATTAAACTAATTTTTATTGGATTCCAGCGTAGATTAAAAATCCATTAAAGGATTAAAAACTGTCATAAACTTCTTTCAGAGTCATTCCCTCCAAAAGTCATTCCTTCCTTGCAACACCGCACAGTGCTGGAAAAACTTAAACATTAAGCCCCAGTTTTCTGCTAGTTTTGAGAACAAAGTCACCAAAACCTGCTCATCTTTGCTTTTCCCGCTAAATAGGGCAAAATGAAACACTCCCACTGATCCTTATCTATCCTGCACAAATACATCTGCTTTGATAACACTTAACATGGACACTATAGGCAGCTCACATGGAAAGCAACTGGATGAAAGAGCCTCCTGTGGTTCTGTCCTTAGTAATGGAAGTGCCACTTTGGTTGTGTTTTGCTGGTTGAAAACTTCCCAATGGTTTGGACAGGCCTGAAAGGGAAAAGAATGCAGCCTACTGCCTCTCCCCACAGAGCACAAATAACCCAACACACTGCTGAGGGGATCATTTGCATACACAAAAAAATCACCCCAATGGAGATAATAAATATTATTTCACAGAAGAAACAGAGCTATGAGTCTCATGATATGCATATTACATGTTTAGCTTATAAAATTGTGAGTATATGACTCTACATACTGGAGTTTACTTCCAAAAGAGCTTTAAAAGCAGCACAACACAAGTTGGGCTAAGGAGATACACAAATATTAGCAGCAAGATAATATATCCTGCGGGACACCATACCCTTTCAGTAAACATATCCAACTGTCCTGCCCCAATTTATGCTCAACAGGATATTAACTATCAGCCAGCACAAGCATATCCAGTGTTAAGCCAGGAAGGAGCAATTGAAAAGGGACATATTAACAAATTACTGTAAAACACTGTATGACAAATAAGCACCACAACAGTCATCTAGAGAAGTAGCTGCTGGCTACCAAACACAGCTCTTTTAGAGTAAAAATGTCACTACCTCCCAAGTGTATCAATTCACTTGACTTTTGCTAATGCTAGCAATGTCTCTTGCAGTACTTGCCCTTACCAAACACACAATACTGTATATTCATACCCACACAGAATCCAAAATGTTACATTTCCCAGATTCAGAAGAAGAATGACAAAGAGCATTCGGCTGTGATCTTCAAAAAAATCCACAACCTTTTGGGTATTCTTTCTCTCAAAGTTAAGAGCAAGCCTCAGTCAAGCGCTTTCCCCAAATGACCACTTTTTCTATCAAAGCTCATTTAGCGTTTGCAAATACTGCCTGACTGGCAGCCGTGCCCAGTGAGCAAGAACAGAGGGAACAGCAGGAAAGCCAGGTCTTGTGTCCTCTTGACTTGTTACAATCCCAAGTGAAGGCGACCATATGTCGCAAGAAGTCATCCTCACACTCAGATGCTGTTAACTCCCCAAATAAAACAGGAATGGAATTTCTTGCCTCACCACTATTTTTCTCCCCTCCTTTTCAATTATGTTAGATTATTGAATTATTAGTCTTGAATCACAGGATTGTTTGGGTTGGAAAAGAGCTCTAAGATAATAGAGTCCAACCACTAACCCAGCACTGTTAAGTTCACCACTAACCCATGTCTCCAGGTGCCACATTGACGCATCTTTTAAATCCCTCCAGGCTGGTGACTTCACCACTTCCCTGAACAGCCTGTTCCGACGCTTGACAACCCTTTCAATGAAGAAATCTTGCCTACTATCCAACCTAAACCTCCCTGGCACAACTTGAGACCATTTTCTCTTGTCCTGTTGCTTGTTCCTTAAGAGACCAACCCCCCACCTGGCTACAACCTCCTTTCAGGGAGTTGCACAGGGCAATAAAGTCCCCCCGAGCCTCCTTTTCTCTACGCTGAGCCCCCCCTGCTCCCTCAGCTGCTCCTCACCTGACTCGTGCTCCAGACCCTTTCCCAGCTCCATTCCCTTCTCTGGATGAGCTCCAGCATCTCAATGTTTTTCTTGTCGTGAGGAGCCCAAAACTCAACCCAGGATTTGAGGTGCCTCACCAGTGCCCAGCACAGGGGACAGCCACTGCCCTGGTCCTGCTGGTCACACCAGTGCTGGTACAAGCCAGGTACTACTGACCTCCTTGGCCACCTGGGCACACCTGGGCTCACGTTCAGCCACTGCTGCTGACCCCAAGTCCTTTCCTGCCGGGCAGTCCTTTCCTTTCCAGCCTGCAGTGCTGCAGGGGGTTGTCGTGCCCTTCCTGCCCTCCAGGGGATCAGCATTCCTGCCCAAACTGGTGTCACCTGCAAACTTTCTGACAGTGCCCTTGATCCCCTCATCCACATCATTGCTAAAGATACTAAACAGGAGTGGCCCCAATACTCAACTCTGGGGAACCCCACTAGTGCCCAGCTGGATGTGGCACCATTTTCCACCACTCTGGGCTTGGCCAGTTTTTTTGCCCAGTCATTTAACTGCTCATTTATTTAATTATAGGAAGTCTTGATTGTTTTTGATTTGGGCTGAAGTAAGAAATTTGTGTAGTAACTACAATTCTTATTTTGATGGGAGATTTTGGGTATAGTTAATAACATTCTTTACCAGAGAAAACGAATTACATTGCACTTCTAAAGGAGATTTACTTGCAATGCTGTAAAATCTCAATCAACTTCATTGTTGTCCTCTTGTTAGGAATGAAGGGGGCAAATGATAGAAGTTAACGACTTTCTCATCACAATAAAAGGATAGATATTCACAAAGAGGTTCCACACTAGCACAGAGGCCGAGTATCTCATTCTGTTAAAATAAGCATTTCCCTGACCAGAAGTATTGATTTAACTGAAATATAAGATCTCCCCTCTTGCTTTTTGTGAGTGCTGTGATAAGTACAGGAGGAAGGAAAAGGCACCTCTAAACTATTTTTTTTAAGGAAGAAACTGAAAAAAACCCCCCAAACAACCCAACCAAAAACATTTTCCTACAGACTCTGCATGACTAAGCAGATCACCCACTTCTCCAGTGTTCTCTACTCATTATCTGGGTCTTACTTCTCTCAAGCAGTTAACTATTGCCATTATGAAATAAACAAATTCAGATCACACACCTGAACTACTCCCATTCATTGGAGAACAGGATGTGAAGTTACAGCTGACAGAAAGTTAAAAATGCTGGCTTGGGTAAATCTTACTACGCCTTGTCCAGAATTAAGAGCTCCCCCCACCAAAAAAAACCCAGCTTCCCCAGGAAATTCTTCTCCAGAGATAACAGACTGAGGGAAAAATCAGAAAAAAAATCTCTTCTGGGATAACAGCTTTCCCCCAATATCTGATCTCAAAAGCACTTCTTGAATTCCAGATCTTCTCTATTCCACGCAACAGTCACCTTGACATCCAGTTTTCAAGGCAACTGTTGCTCCCTGTTTAGAGCCTGTGTTACACTTTTTATACTAAGAACAAAAAGGCACGGGTCTTGTAAGGTTTATTTCTTGGTCCTGTTCCCTCAATTCCTTGACACCTACGGACAAGAAACTTAAAATCCAACTGATGTCACCACTCCTACAACAACTTCTTCGATTAAGAAAATATTCTTTGTTCCTGCTATCTCCTCCACCCCAACATCCCCTACAAAAACAAGCTGATTTTTCTTACTTCCTATGCCCAGAAGCTTGTGTTTGGTTGCTGAGGTGCATTCCATAACCCTGGCACTTTTTTTAAGGAAGGAATATACAGCTCTTGCACTACTGCAGGAAAGGAGAAGCCACAGCCAGCTGCCTTTTCACACAAGTGTTAAGCAGCAGTGCTGCAAGAGTAATCAAGCCTCTGGACAGTTACATTACACTGGGAATGCTGTTTCTTTTCCTTCCATCGGTGAGTGATGCAAGTAATAAATGCAAAGACTGAATAAAAGTGTGCACTAAACAGAAGATGGCAACCAAACCCTGATGCTAAACCCACCAATTAGAGAGACAGAGACGTGCCTTGACACTGACAGACAGTTTTCAGATTTCACAGGCACCAGAAGGGTAATAAACATTCGGCCTTGATTAAATTACCCATTTTCCCTCTTGCTAACTGCAGCCTCCCAGGCCTCGGACACATTTTCTGCAGCAGCTGCTCTTTTCCCAACTCACACACTGCTCCCACGCTGTGCCAGCACAACCCTCTGCATGGCTGGACAGCAAACTGATTCAGCTGAAAACCTACCTGGAAGCAAAATTCAGTTCCCAAACATGATTTACCACAAAGTTGCATGAACAGCTGTGCGGGCACAAAGGGAAAAATCAGTGAGAGGGTGAGAACACGCAGCCCTGGGTATGGGCTGACCAAGCAGGAGTCACTGACACCAAGGCCATGCTCTAAGCAGACACATACTGCTCCACTGCAGGGGACAGACAGAATTTCTATTTGAGAAAGTGAGATGGTCCTCGTTACAAAGCTTCCTTGCCTTCAACGCTCCAGCCCAAAGGATGGTGCATGTAGCCAAGGTGAGATAATATTCCCAACTGTTTCTTTGAATAGTCATGGCATCACTATGTGGTTTATGTAAACTGTTTCTGAACTTCATTTTGCTGGACCTTTTCAACTGAAAAAACCAATGCATTTTCCACTCAAAGTGCAGAAGTATCATAATTTATATCATGCAATCAGACACCCTTGCTGTGCATTTCTGTCTCCCCCCACAGCAAATACTTTTAAACTGCCCAGAGCTCAAAGCAAAATACCAATACACCTCCTCATGTAAGTCCTTAACATGTAACATCTTTACTGAGAGCCTCTGTGAACGGGTCCTCGCAATTACACACAGGCGCTAGAAAAGGCAGGATAAGGCTCTGTTTCAGGGAACACGAAGATAAAATGTCCCAACCTTGAGAAACTGCTAACCAGCACCAACAGAACTTTCTCTGGGGAAGGGCATGTCCCCTCCTAAATGCACTCAGGGGGACGTGTTAAAAGAACACCTCTATGGGGTGACAAAGGGAAGTGATGCAATCTGTACCATGAGAACAAATGGGTAATTTCTTTAACCTCATGAAGAGGAATTTACTTTGTCCATGATAACCTTGCCTGAGACCAAAGGCTGATTTTTAGTACTTCAATAAGAGAATCACTTTCTTTAGCCCTCTGCCTTTCTTTGTTTTCATGTTGTATCTTATTATGGCTGGGATAAGTAGATATTCCTGGGCTGTCCTAGAACATAAACCTTTCCCCAAGATGTAACCAAGAGCCACTGTGGGACTATAAATTCATACCGGTGTATGCAGCCTCTCACGCACATCCCCTGTGTTTGCTTTGTGTTTGTTTTACTCAATGCTTGAACTTCACCCAAACTGTTCAAGGAGCCATAAA
This sequence comes from Falcunculus frontatus, assembly GCA_013398115.1. Lineage (NCBI taxonomy): Eukaryota > Metazoa > Chordata > Aves > Passeriformes > Falcunculus > Falcunculus frontatus. The sequence continues at coordinate 1,285,059 of VZRV01010292.1, read as the reverse complement.
CACCCTTGGCACGAGGTCCTAAAAGCCTTCTCTCATCCTTTCTTCTCACAAGAATGAAGCTGCCACTCTAGGAACCGCTGCTCTTGGTCCCAATTTTCTGACCCAGGCCACAGGTAAACTTTTTCACATTTTATAGCTCATACTAAATAATGTCACAGCCAAGCAAAGACATAAGTGAGAAGAGATGAGACAGGTCCCCTCAGCAACCATGAGAAATATACCTGGCTGGTATAGGATGTAGGAGGAGCTCCAGCACATTAAGACCAAACGAAATAGAAAAAGCTGAAATCCTTATCTCCCAAGTCCTACAATCTCCTCCAATCACCAGAATCTTATACAGACTCCCAGACAACTAACTCTGTTCACCTTCAATCTTCCCTGCCATAAAGCAACTGCAAAGAGAAGCCAGCAGATCTTTGGGGGGGGGGGGGGGGGAAAGGTAAAGAAACTGTTCACTTATAACCACTTTTGTCTCTCATCACTGCCTTCTCTGTCAGCAAAATGGGTCAGACAAGATAACAGAAAGGAGAGCAGGAGATGCAGAGGAGACACACCCCCTCCAAGCTGCAAGGAAATTCAAAGATAAACAACTTCCCTCAACAGAAGCATTTACCTCCAAGTCTTTCTGCACAGGCCAGCCCAGGAGTGCAAAAAAAGAATACAAGACCTTGCCAAAATAATAAAATAAGTATTAGGGGGGAAAAGGTAACACTTGGAAAATGCTCCAAGGAGGTAACTTCTTTCAGCAGGACAGCCTCTTTCAGTGATAAAAGAAGTCATTTGTTATAATGCTGACCCCTCCCCAAAACCAGAGGTCCTGAACAGACAGATTATATCTGATGCTTGCTGGAAGCACCCTTTCTGCACAAGGGCTGTCGGTGTAGGCACACATTCCCTGCCAAAGTCGAGGGAGTACCTGGGGAAAGGCCATCCAGGACAATCTGCCAGGGGCAGATCATCCAGCTCCTGCATTTCCCACAGCCCTTCCTCCGACACAGGACTGGGCACGCACCCGTCCTGTGATGGGGAAAAGATCAGGATGTCTGGAAAGGTGCCCACCAGGCACAAGCTGCTGTCACGGCCAGACTAGCTCCCACTGTACTTCCAGAAGGGCTTAGGAAAACATCCCAAACCAATCGTCCACTGAGAACCCAGAGACAACCTATAACCTCCCTCATGGCCAAGGCAGGAGAGGATCCACAGTTTTTTCCTCTCTACATCCTTCACTGCTTTGGCAGACAGAACACAACAGAAACCTTCCTCTGGTGGACAAGGGACACACTGATTTCGTACTGGCAGAGACACACAAGACACAACATCCTTGTGCATTCACGCTCAGAGCTACCTCTGCCAGCAAGAGCACAAGCAATTTCTTCCCACAATGAAAAAGCAATTTCTACAGAATGTAAAGACTACTCACTACTGGAGTAAACTTCTTAAGAGCACATTATCACAGTTTTTGAGGAAAAACACTGCGGAAGATATTCCAACCGGTTCAGGAAATGAAACAGTCATCTCTGTCCTTCCCCATACAGCCCCTTCCTCTCCCCATCATCAAAAAGGACAGTGCTTCCCAAAAAGAGAGATCACAAATATTTGATTTCTTTTAAGTACATGGTGCATACGAGCACATTTATTCCCTTGAGAGAAAACATACACTTAATAGATTTAAAGGAGTGCTATAAGTGAACAATTACCACCACCAGATCCTTTGACTGACTCTAGCACGGGCAGGAAGAGTCTGAACACGACTGGGTGAGATCTGTTTGGCAAGTGCCAATGCCTCTGCACTTGTATGGTAGTAGGTACACTCATTACATCTACAGTGCATTTCCACACCCATATCTTCCAAATTAAACTCCATCCTGACTTGATGACTCCAAGAGATGGAGACATCCTAATTTTCCTTAATACTTACAAGCATCTTCCTAATGTCTTCAGTGGTTGATCACATTCACTGTTAACAATCTGTGCCTTTTTCCTAATTTGAAATAATCTTTTTAAATCCCAGGCACTGGCTGCTATTGTATCTTTTTCCACTAAATTAAAGAGCCCTTTGGTACACAGCCCATTCTACCCAAAGAAAATTAAGAAACTTTTAAATACCTTGTGATAAGCTAAACCGATTGAGCAGTTCAAGAAGAAGTTTTATAATGAGCAGTTTAATCACTCAAATAACATTGAACACTACATCTTTCTTGCCTTTGAACATCTCTTCAAAAACACCAACATTAAACCTTGTCAAAATACTCTGCAACTGATTTCACCTCTCTGTCCTTATTCAGTATTTCCTGTTATTATGAATGTACATTAGTATTAAAAAAAGGAATTAACTTATTTTAAGCTCTGAGGACTCCCATACTGCCATATATCTGCTCTGCTCCTGCCATCCTTTCCAAGGTCACCGGTTTCTGGAAGCACAATTCTGTATCCTAAACCTAGAGCCTCCAGTCTTTCCCACAACATGCATAATGTGCTCCAGCTCTATAAAAACATTTGGCCATATTAAACCCAGTTACCCACACAATTCAGAGGACACTGTACAGCTGCTGTTCCTTCTTCATGCTTCACCACTCAGGCACAACCTTTACGTAATCCACAAATTTGAGCAGCTCTAATTTCATGTTTTCTTCCAGGCCACTGACAAAAATACTACAAAGCTTTGGACCTACTATAAATCCCAAAAAAAATCTTCCATTCATATTCTGTTTTCCACATCTACTGTTTTTAATCCAGGTGTTGACTCACAGATCATACAGAAAACTGTATGTGTTGAACAAGATTCGCTTTTCAGCAACATCCTCATTGACTGAAGCAGTCATGGGACCACAATTACCACACAAATCCCATTTGTAAGTATGTGTTTGATACAAGAGATTTAATTAGAATTTTTTGATCTTCCAGAGCACTGCTACTCCCCAGCCATGTAACAGAGTCTCTTTTGCTTCACTAATTTTGAGTAAATCCCACCAGCAGCCCTCCTCAATCAATTCCTTTTTGAGCAACATTCCATTTTCCGTGTTGACTCAGCAGGCAGCATGAGCACCTGTGCTCCACTATCCACTTCCAGGCTTTGACAGGTCCACGGATTTTGTTTGGTTTGGGGTTTGGTTGGTTGCTGTTGTATCAGCAACAAATAGCTAGAGCAATTCACGTAAGATCGATACACTTTAACAACCTATTTATTCTGGATTCAACAACTCCAAATATAATAACCCACACTTCATTGACACTGATGTTCCGGGTGAGACTTGAGAAACCAGAGAAAATCTTTGATGAATTACCATGTCTCTAAAACGTCATTTCCACAGTTCTGTTGGGCTAGAAAAGTTCTCTTCACAAGAATTTTAGATAAAAATTTTCATTGTGAAGAGAAGAAAGTACAAGTCAAAATGATGTTACTTCCACCGTGTTTCAATTACTTCCCATCCTGTGCTTGCCCTACAAACTCTTTGTACCTGACCAGCCAGGTTCTGCACTTTCTGTTGGTCAATTCTGCCCTTGCATAGCTCCACTTCTTTGTTAATTAGATCAAGCTGGTTTGGCATAGAGAACACCAGAGTAAAGTCTTCTGCCAAATCAAAACCCCTTTAATTGCTTTTGTAAGTTTAGTGCCTGTCTTATATAAAGCATGTTGTTTTGCATTTGACTCGACCAAAGTCCTCCTGGTTCACTGTAAGTTTCAATGTATTTGTAACCCGAGAAAGCATCTGGGCATGTTGAGTTTTTCCACCTTTGGTCTTCTACTTATCTGCCATCAGAGGTCCACCAGCAGAGAAACAGTTACAGTGGCAGAAGAGAAATTTTGTCAATATGCTTAATTCTTGGCTAGCTCCTACCAGCACCACTGTATGCATGTGTAGAGGAGGAGGAGAGAGTAACTCGAGTCATATCAGCAAGAAGCTGGTTCATCTCATCAACTCTCCTCTGTTTCAAATAGGTGTCCAAGAAGCAAATGGTAACTGCACTTTGCAGCTCAGAAATTCCTCTCAGGATTTAGGGCAGTAGTAGAGGGCACTGCTCACGTGGTCTGAATGCTGTACTCTGTATTTATACCACAAGGCACACTGATTCTATCTAACAGATTTCTTCAGCCTGGTTTTGAAACAACTGGCTAACAGTCTTCCCCTAAAGATTTCTGCACCTTTGAATGAGATCTCCAGTCATGAAGTTATTCAGCACTTTTCCCCAGCACAGGATCAATACTTCCACTAGACAAATGCAGACCAGCCTTTACATCTTTTCTGATGCTTGAATAACTGACTGTCACTAATACCAAACTTGGATCATTTTTCCTTTCTTTGTTTGTGCATTTCAACTCGTGGATACAATCTCGGAACAGCAGCTTTGGGACAAGCTGATGGGCCACTCCAAAGGGCTTCAAATCACTGCTCCTACTTGCAGGTTTACAGCATGCTGAAAATGCTGCTATTAGGTCTAAGTGATGTAACACTTCAAGTGAGTCACAGATACCTTTGAAATGCCACAAGATTTTTGGAGGTGTCAGACTGACCTCAAGTCCAGCATTACCACTGAGTAAGAACAAGATTTCAATTACCACAGCTGCGCTGAGATTGCAATAGCACTGAATCAGCCTTGCTCACAGGACTGCACAGAAATTCTGCTATTCCACATCAGGTATAAAGTGAGTCAATGGTATATCTGACCTTTAAGAATTTCTGAAAGCTTATTTTCTATAACTTGAGATATTTTTCAAAGTAACAAATCTTATTGTTATTCTTACGCAGTTTTATATCTGCATGAATGAAAGCAATATATACTTCTTCACCTTTTTTTCCCCCCTCAAAACTTGTTTCGACTTCAGATATACCAATTTTGTCAGCAAACGTGCAGTTGGCATTTGCTGGTTATCACATACAAAATACTGACCAATAACTTAGTATTATTCAGAATTACAGGCCACCAGCAAGCTGGTTTAAAAAATGACGACTTAAAAAAAACAAATAACAAAACAACACCACCACATTCTCAGAAACTCAACCAGCTTCTAGAAGTGCCTGTTCAACACATTTTACCTTCTCATGGCTACCTGTAATTCCACCTTCTTTCTTCTCCCAGTCTATAATGACACTTGATTTCATCAGCTAATTCTGTCCCTTTCTCAAACAACAAATGGTTGCTTATTGTTTTATCATTCCACTTCATCTTTAAGACTGTTTCTTAATAACATAAAGCCCTAAAAATTAAATGTGAGGTTTCTAAAAGTTAACAAGAAATTAAATTTTCATTCATTGTTTCAAATTACCTAAATATCAGATTCCACATAAGTCTTCTTTTGTGCTGGTGAAAGTACTTAATAGGTACTGATTTGGGGGGCAGGGGAAACCCCAGCTCTCTATAAATTCTTTTATTTTTAAAATGTTGCTTAAACACAACAAATTCCTGTCTTGAGATGAGAATTCTCTGAAACAAGTTCAGCTGTAATTAACTGAAATTACAGAAAACATGTCTCAAAACCATATCTGTACCAAGGATCTAGGAATAGCAAACAGTACTTAACCTCTGCTGGACTAAGTTCTCAAGAATTAGGTTTAAAATAAGAGACTTTGTTAGCAGAAAATATTTATCCCACAGGGTATTGTCTCCCAAAACCTTCTAAGCTCCTGATGGAAACAAGTTCAAAGTAATCACAGGAACATTGTCGCATGGCAACAAACAGCATTCTTAAAAACCTTGTACCCAACTGTTTCATTCAACTCACACCCATAAACAACCATATTTGAAAGCACACTTTCTACATTATTACATTCTGGGTTTAATCAAATGGAATTCAACCCAATCCCCATGGGAAAAGCCTGCCACTCCCTTCCTAGCAAAGTAACTTGATGCATCTCAAAGAAGCGTTTGAAACAACAAAATTTTGAGAAACAAAGTGAAGGCAACACAACCGTCAGACCTATGAGCTGGGAAGCACAGCCAGTCAGGGTACGTGTGACAGTAGAAGAGTTTGGAAAGGCCAAGGAGCCAAGAGTCACACTACTGACAACTGGAATATGTGGAAAAGGATGGAAAAACTACTGTTCAGTGAGTGCTGCAGGTGGTGTGATTTGACACGTGTGTGTACCTACCCGTGCATGTGTGTGCACATGAATGAGGCTCTCTGCAGAGCCGTGTGGCAGGAGGGAGAGAGACATTGGTGATGAGCACGTGTGTACAAACACATCCCCGCACACAGAAACGCAACACACGGTGACAGCACCGGGCTGTACCAGCAGGAGCACAGCCACTCTGATCCAGGGAAACCATGGCTCCCCGGCACTCAGCACTTCTCAGAGCCACTGGAAACACCGCGGGCAGATTTGGGCACCCCCAGTACATGACAGACACTGATAAATCAGAGCGGGTTCAGTGGAGGGCTACCAAGGCGCTCAGAGGGACAGAGCTGTGTGAAGAGAGGCTGTGGGAGATGGGGAGGTCCAGATTGGAGAAGAAAAGGCTTTGGGGAGCTGACAGCAGATCTCCTGGACCTACACGGAGGTCTGTGCACAGGGGCACACAGCAGGACAGCAGACACAAATTGCAATGGGGCAGGTGTGACCTGACTTAAAGAAAGGGTCCTGGTGAGGACAGTCAAGCACCAGAACAAGGACACAGAGACTGACAAACCTTTGTCTTTGGAGGGTTTAAGACCTGAATGAACAAAGTCCTTGTCTGACCTTGGTGTAGATCCCACTTTGAGCAGCAGGTTGGACTACATACCTCCTGAGGCCCTTTCCAGTCTGAATTATTCCACCACGTCAACTTGGATCCCAGAGAACACCACAATGTCCTGTTACAATTTTCTACGCCAGGTTATACCTTTCAAAGCTTCACTGAAATGCAACCACTATCAAGAGGAGACAAAACCCACACTGTTTGGTTCATCTCCTCACAAGAGCACAGGATGTTCCCACCCAGGATCTGCAACGGTCTTGAGTATCAAATCTGGAATTCCAAGAGATTTTAGAGGTGCAGAAGTTACCAGTTACCTGAGTGCAGTACAAGTGGAACACAGTGCCTAAACATTCAGAGCTTTTTCGGGAGAAGGTGGTGTTTACTCTGAGGCAGTGTCAACCCAGAAAACATCACACATCCACAACAGCTCTTTCTTAAAGTAGCAACTGTATATTTCTTGAAAATTTCACGTTCAGCACCTACCCTCAAGGAACAACCCCTATATTCTGATGCTGTAAAGTCACAGGGTAAGAAGCTGCATTGTTCTCTCTGTATATTCAGGGTGTACAGCTCCACACCTGGGAAAAGAAGCCTCGCTTAGCAAACTAAGGCCATGCCAGCTCCCACCAGGAGCACCTGCAGTGGTCTAAGCAGACTGTTTTGTTTTTATTCTTCGGCTGGGTGCTGCTGCCCCTAGAGCAGAGCTACTTAAACAAAGGCTGTTTATTCTAAATTAATTGATTCTGCATTGAAGCACACAGAGACCACTCACAAGGCCCATTACTCTAAATCAGGGAGGGGAGTTACCACCTTCAACCAGGCAGCAGCACATCTTGAACCAACATAGAAGTTTCTGCAGTGATTTCCTATAGGCTAAGAGAGTATTCACCAAGCATGATGCTTGCATAATCATATAAAGGATAACCAACGTTAACAAAGTTATAAAGACAAGCAAATGTAACCATCTTATTAGCATTAAAAAAAAATGGAAAAAAAGAACAGTTATTTCCTCTTACTGTTCGAGTTTGTTGGGGTTTCTTTAAATCAAAATTCCCCCACCTGCACATAGACTGGAGGGTTGCAGTAAGAACTTTTTAAAGCACCAGTTTTGTACCAATCGACAAAGAGACAGGAGGGGATTTCAATGGAGTTTATGAGCATCTACCAAACGTGAGCACCGAAGCATCCAGTCACCCACAAACTACTCCTCGGAGGGAGCAAGTTAAAAAGCCGTGAGACAGGATCAGGAGAGGAGAGGTAACAGGATCGGCAGCACCAGCTCAGCACACCGAGCCTTCCCCTTCCAAAGCTCACCAACAAGTCTCACACAGACATTAAATTATGACTTAGCATGTCTGTTTACCAGTCCCATAGACCATGTTTACCAGTACCACAGATCATTGCTGCTCGGCCACAGCAGAGCGTGACAGCCGCTGTGCCCGGGCACGGCCGGGCTCCGCCAGGCCCTTCCGTCTCAGCACCGCGCTGCCAGCACGGGCGGCCCCCCGGGAGCCACGGCACCCCTACAATCAGACCCTCGCTCAGGCCCCGAAGCTCGGCGAGGCGAGCCCCGGGCCGGCCGCCCCGCTCCCGGTGGCGGGTGCAGTCTCAGCCTCGGGCCCAACCCCGCAGCCCCCGGCTCCTCGCCCCGCACCGGGACCCGCCCCCCGGGCGGCCCGGCAGCACCGCCCCT
>VZRV01010292.1:1257822-1276548 GCA_013398115.1 Falcunculus frontatus | reverse complement strand
TCCTCCCGCCTCCGCCGCTCCTCGGGCTCCGCCGCCGCTCGGGGCCGCCCCCCGTCGCAGCGCCCGCCTCGTCCCCCGGGCAGCAACAGGCGCCTCCGCCGCGAAGGTTCCGCAGGGCGCAGAAAGGTTCCCCCCGGCCCCGCGGGGCGCCGCGGCCCGAGGGGTCCCGGGGCTGGAGCGGGATGAGGTAGGATGCGGGGCCCGGGCTGCTTCTGCCGGTGCCATCGGCTGTGAGGAGAGCGAGTGCAAGGGGCAACCCCCCACCGCCCGCGGAAAGCTGCTAATTAGCCACAGGGACCCGTGGTCATTAAGGCTGAGTGGCCTCGGGGGCCTCTCCTCCAGCCGCCCTCAAGGTAGGGACAATAAGAAGCTTAGCTCTGGGCCTCATCCCATTTTTATGCATGTGGAGGGTTAAATCCCTCCACATGCATAAAAATACATCAGGCTCTGAGCCCCTGCTCTAGCGCTGGGCTCTTCATGGGAGAGAACTTTTTTCTCGTACCCAGTGATACAGGACCCATTTATGTTCACCACTGCTGTTCCCTGTTCTCCTGCCACGAACCTGGCTCTGCTGCCTCCATACCCTGCCCACAGGGACTGGGCGACCATCACCGAGTCCACCCAAATCCTTCTCCAGCTCGACATTTCAACTTCCCTCAGCCTGTTAAACTCCCACCTTTCTGCAGCCTCAGCAGGGTTCTTTTAAATTCAAGGTCTCACAAACCAGGGGTATCCAAAAGTGCAGGCAGCATTTCAGATGCGAGTGCTGAGAAGAAGATGAGCTCATTGCTCACCTCCATGGGCTGGCTATGGTCCCACAGACAGAGAGTCCAGCGTGTCCATAGCCTCTGTCACTGCCAGGACACACTGCTGGCACCACACAGAGACGTTCAGCCTGCACAGCAGCCTGAGTTCTGTGTTTTCATCTGTTACAGGGAAGAAAAAGAACAAGGCCAGCAGAGAAAGTGCCCGTCTGGTTCCCCAGGTCGGTACTCAAATATCCAGAGCAAGAAAAATACAAGTGGGAGACTGGCGTCAGGGTCTGGATATGTACTAGCAACCTGAGCATCATCAGTGTAACTCAACTGTGAGTACTTCAGGGGCCTCCTGGGTTTCAGGGAAGCCAGAGCTGATCCAAAATAAAAAGGCCATAGCACCACAGAGCCACAAACAGTGTGCCCCAGGGGACTTGGCAAAGGCATGAGGGATCACAGTAAGCCTTTACCCCCCTCCCCACCTAGACACATCCAAATCCTCTACAGGACCTTCTGCTGTTAAACCTGCTATGACAGTCCAGATTTTCCTTCCCTGCCTCAGCCTGTCACACAGGGAAAACCTCCAGAGAGAGGGATGGTGGGAGAGGCCTCAGAGGCAATGGAACGAGTCCAAGTTAAAGCAGGCAGAACACCCCCTGCAGAGCAGCGAGGAGTCCCTATGGGCTTTTATTCTGTATGACAACATTATAACATGTTATGCTTCAGGCATTCGCCCCACAGCAACACGGACGAGCACAGCCCAGCCAAGGCTGGCTGCTTCACAGGCCACTCCTCTGAGCACTCCAGCAGCTAAGCATCTCCTCCTTATTTCTATAAATCTAGCTAAAACAGAAAGCCTAGAAGATTATTCTTGGCTTCTACAGATGTACAACCACCATCTTTCAGAGCCAATGAACATTTGCAGTTGGACACCCATGTTGTCTGGTGGACATGCTGGGCTGGGTCTGCACAGTCCCACTGCAGTGCTCGTCCCTTCACACAGCTCCACATCTCCCACGCTTCCCCAGCAGGCAGCTCGTGGTGCAGCCTCAGGACACCCACAGATGCCACAACCAAAAACATTCAGTCCAAGCAGCAAGTGTGGGTTATGACTGCTGCTTTGCAACACTGAGGCTGGAGTTACACCATCCAGAGAGAACTGAGGTAGCAAACTCAGGTGTTATTTCTCAAGGAAGTACCTTCACACACACTTCTCAAGGAAGTCCCACCACACACGTCAGCTCTGGCTCCTTTTAAACAGGTACCAGCTGTCCTTTACCACCTCTGGTGAAGGATTAGTTTGCAGCAGTGCCTCCTCCCAGAATAAGCAAATAAAGAAATGGTCTGAAATCTTCCAGGTGGGATCAGTGGTTGCCCCACAACTTGAGTGGAGCAGCCACCTACACAACCCCCCAAGTGCTTTTGCAGCCTTTCACACATCAGCCATCAACAGAAGTGCTTGACAAACGACCAACTAACACAGTTCCTCAGGGCAGTGGCTGGTTGCTCACCACAGCATGTGGCCTCTGCCCTTCCCTCATGTCCTTTGCCACAGCTGAATACAACTGGGCACCTGCAGCAGGTTTTGCTCTGAGCTGGGCAGGCACCCAAGCATTGGGAAATTCCTGTAGCTGGATGTTGGGGAGCACCAAAGCAAAGGGACATGGGGCACTCTTCCTGCTTTGCCAGGCTCCTGCTCTAGCCTGCAGCAGTTGTTTCAGTCTCAGAGTTGACATTTATCTTTTTCAAACCCAATCAGTTCATAGACCCAAGGGGAGACCCATATGATCTGAAGAGCAGTTGATTTGGACCTGCAGATCAGTATGTGGGGATGGAATATGTGAGCAGCAACAGAACATTCCCCACCAGGGTTCCAGGCTTTCTCCAACACCCCACTGCACCAGGTCTCCTTTGGAGATCCCTACACATCCAAGGAACAGCAGAGCCACACCTCTAGGGATAAATAAAGCTGACTGATTGATGCCCTACAACTGGATCCCAAAAGAGCAAGGCAGACATTATCTGAATACAGGAAAGGCCATCAGATTTCAAAGCAACAGCTTCAACGTCTAACTCTTTAAATGCTCATATCATTTGCAGTCTGAATGGGGTTCTTGGGCAGTATCAGTTACATGGATTAGGAGCTGTAGAGGACATAAGTACAATTCTTCTTCCTGAGGTTTTTACAGCTTAATGGACAGGAAGCATTGTTGATGAGCCTCCAGCTTCTTACACCATGACCAGAATCTCCCATCTTCCCTCTGTGCTTTTTTCTGTCCTAGAATCACTCTCAATTAACAGTACAAAAATAAAACCGATGTCATCCATCTCTCCTAAGCTGCACATGCATTATTCATCAACATGCCCTAATTGATTCTCTCATAACCATGAGCACTTCTGCACTTGGCTGTGTTCTTCTTGTCCAGCAGAGCACAATTTATAAAGTTTTATTCCTGTTGGAAAAGGCACTTTCAAAGTGGTACCTTCCATGGCTTTTCTGATCAGAGCATCAAGTTTGATCTCAATGCATAGAGACTTCAGTCCTGAGTTTTGAGCCCAGATAAAAGTGTCAATCAAGTAACTCTGGTGCACTGATGCTCAGTGTCCCGACTGGGAGGTCAGTACTGTTCTGGACACTCTGGGCCTTCTTCCCCATAACAGGATCTATAAAAGAGGTGGAAGTAAAGATTTGAAAAGGACTCCCCACCCCTGATTAAATGCTCTAAAACATGCAATCTACAGAACACATAGGGAGCCAAAATGCCCTCTCAACCACTTTCCATGGAAGTTATACAAGCGTCTCCTAAACTAAGCCACAGGACAAGGCTCTATGAAGTCTCCCTCTAGAGCAAGACAAAAATACATATCCCATTTACATGAGGATAACTCAGCTTTGCCTTCAGTGCCCTGACCCTGGAATACCTCCAGATTCTTTCATCCTAAGCTTTGACCAAGATTTCTGGGAACTGAAAGCCTGTGACAGAATGCTTGGAAACAGCACATACTATCAAGGTGCAGTCCAGAGACTCAGTCAGATGAGCAGGTCTGAATTTCACTCTGCAACCCAAACAGCTCTGAGTAAGCATATCACAGCCTATACAAAGCAATTAATAAATCAAACCTCACCCTTGGCACAAGTGTGTTTGGTTTGATGGGACCACACATCACAGCAATTGTTTCTCAAGTACTCTAGTGACAGCACCATTCCTACTGCTGGTGGATGTGCCCTTTTTTAGATCCTTCTCTTTCAAATGTTGGTTCTAACCTGTTGTGTCACCTGACACTGAAGAGACACAGACATCAGTGTACCATGGTGACACCACTTGTGCTCCCTGGAGACCTTCTGTGGCCAGGGATGTCACACAGTGCTCTGCATCACACCACCACTCACTATTAACCACAACTGAGTTGCCTCCTTTTCCACATGCTTTTATTAGTCTCTGATATTCCTCATTTCTCTGGTGCTTGTTCCAAATGCTATTTACTGGTCCCTTTGCTTGCTGCTGCACTGTCCCATTGTGAAAGAAAGGTTCACACTCCAGCCAGTCCCTCACAGGGAGCACATCCCCATGATAGCATGGGAAACCTGATGGTGCTGCCAAGCTCTTTCCATCCTGAGAGAAGGGCTCAAGCAGTCATGCAGGGGGAAGTGGAAAATCAGAAGCAGAAGTTCCCTCGATTTCTACTATCACAACGTATAATTGAGCTTTGTGCTGAAGGACTCGGTCAAGGAGTCCCGAGGGAGCCACAGCTCAGAGTAGCCCCTTAGGTTTGTAGTGCTCCAGCCTCACGGGCATTTAACCAGAGTCACGATATCCAGGTTGGATTTCACCTGCACCTCAACACTCAGCCTGCAGCCTCCTCCTTCCCCCGCTAGAAGGGGCTAAGAACCAGCCACTGCGGAGCAGGAACAAGGGAGTTTAGTTATGGGCAAGTTCAAGGCAAATCCCACCACGCGAAACAACTTGAACACTTCCTCTGCCGGTTGGGCTCTGCACTAGCCCAATCCAGAAGAGATTCAGTGTTACTACAAAGCAAGATCTCTCTGCTTGAAAAGATGGCACTTTGGTTTCTTAACCCAATGGTGAGCTGCTTTGGGGAGGATTTTAGTATTGAAATAACTATAGCATCATTGCATAACTCAGCACAGCACCGCTCACTTAAACACTCTTCAGCCTTCAACACTCCATTTTCAAGCACTGGGTGCAGGAAGGTACAAGGCACCGCTTCTTCCAGATGAAGCTGGAAGGGTTTACAGTTTCAGGCAAGTAAAGGAAATAGCAAAGATATGATGATGTAACAGGAGGGAGAGAGATCCAGACAGGGTGTTTTGCTCATAGAAGAGGCAGTGGCATATTTAAAGAATTAAAAGTAACAGGTTTACAAACTAATACAAGGCAACACCTTATTAGAAGAGGTCACACAGCTGCTCGTGGCAATCCCCAGAGCAGGTTGCTGGCTAAAGCCAGGCTCACCCTCCTTAGTCACCCACTCCAAGGGTGATGTCTGTGAGGCTGGCAGTGAACCCACAGACACCCACAGTGCTCAGACTTCCCACAGAGGAGAAAAGTTAAATCCACAGCTCCAGTACATGTAAGAGCATCATTGAACTACCTTGGAAAGGCCCATTAGCAAGTTCACAGCAGTGTCAAAAGTATTTTGATGTAGCTTTCTTCTTGCTCTGCTTTACCAGAACCACATACTATGATGCAACTGAGAAGCAAGCAAACACTAAATATAGTCTTGACAAGAAGGCATCACACTACTTGCTTTTAAGCCCAGACTAAGAAACCAAACATCTCCACAACCCCCAGCTGCAGCTTGTTCCTTTTAAGCCCTCCTTCCCAGCCAGGTGGTTACAGCAGGTGCAATAAGGTGAGCACAACAACATCCACCCTCACGCCACCCCTGAAATGTGCTGACCCCTTCCTGACCAACACAGACTTTCTGCACCCCAGGATGTTTCACTCACTTAGGACAAGAGGAGAATACAGAGTTACACTCTGTCACCTTCCTTAGTGGTAAATAAACCCACCTGCTGGTCAGGACTGCCTGCACCCAGCTGTGCTTTGGAAGCTGCAAGAAGAGGGCACCAAGTGGTTATGTCTTTCTAGCAGGCAGCTCTTGGCTGGTCCTTACTGGAGGCACAACCAACCTTTACAACACTCCAAGGAGACAAGGCAACCTCCTGCCAAGAGAAGAGCTGGGTCACAGGCTTGGGGGAGGCTGCTGTTCATTTTGCTTTTGCCTATAGAGAGCTCTACTTTTCTGCCATTAGTTGTAGGGCAGGGAAGGTGACACAATCCACGACCAATGTGAATAGGTTTTTACTGCCAGTGCTCTGCCAATACCTCCTTTTCAATGCTACAGTGAGCTTTTTCCCACATAATTAACTTTGATAACAGTCCATACAAGAGGGTTTCCCCCTGTGTGGTGACACTGTCACTGTTGGGCTGCACATGTCAGGGCCACACCTGACCAGCCTCACCTGGGACTTCTACCCACAAACTGAGCCCCACTCATTAGCACAGGGACTCAATTTAAACCCAACTCTGGGCACTTAGTCATGGTCTATACCTGCTTTGTTTTGCTGGGTCTGGCCTGTAGACTTTTTCCCTCCCTTAACTTTCACTCTGCCCTATTACCATGAGCTTGTCTGATGACCTGGATCCTTGGTGATGCCGGTTGCCGTCCCTCAGCTTGCCTGGCTTTTCTGACTCTGGTCTTGTGGTGCAAGCACTGACTGGGGAGACCCCTGCCCTGCTGGTTCTGGGATCTCCTGGCTCCTGGTTTCTTGTCCCTTTAAAGAGCAGCAGGTATTTGCTATTGATGGAGAAGTGAGGGACTATTCAGTCTCTGCTCTTCTCCCCATGGTTAAAACTGTTGATCTTCACCCTCAGAGTGTATGTTGATGAAGACCCTGGGGCTTTACTGGGGACAGGGAGGAAGGCTATAGATTGCTTTAGACAGTGAGATTTTTCTGTTTTGCTCATTTCACAACTGTGTTTTAACTGATTACCCTGAAACTTATTCTTACACAGGAGGGTGGCACAAAAAGGAGCGTTTTTTTAGAAGATGAGAGGGATATGTGCAATTGAATGACTAATAATAAAAGACTTTTTGGTTTTGAGTAGATATACAACAGACATAAGGGCTATGAGTGGATTATCAAGGTTTGGGAAGAGAATTTAGTGCACTTTTCATGTTAATGCTGATAAGACGTACATTTGTTTCTTCAATCTGTAGACTCATCCAGGATTTATTACTAATCTACAGCCATAAAACAAAGTAGAGAACTTTTCTCTTTGCTTTTCAACATGCTTTCTACTCTTGTTCTTCATGTGGGAGCTGATCTTTTGTTTATTAGAACAGTTGTAATCACTGCAAATTCTTTAAGCAGGCCATGTGTAGGGGTTGGTGTTGATTTCACTTTTCACTTATTAGCAGCAATGCTTCTTTTTAGTATCATAATCCTGAAACAATGTACCACGTGAGACTCCCTGGTCATGCACTGATTGTTCAGGCAATGAGTGCCACCAGGAGCTTCTCCTTTCCCTACACTCCACTGGTATCCAAGGTTGGCTCCCACCTGGAGCCCTGCAGGCATTGCCCACTATCCACCACACAGAGCCAGTTGTTCCAGAGGGGTGTAATCATACTAATGGCAAAAATTGGTGTGCTTGAAAGCCACAATTCATTATGCCATTCATCCCAGCATCTCTTGTCTTTGGGAGGGGTTCTTCAAGCAGTTATTCCTGCTGCTTCACTCAGTGGGAATACACTGGTGCAATTCGGTGCTCTCTGCAGCCTGCCCTCCTGCAGTGGGTGGTATCTGAGTTTTGAAATAGGCAAACATCATTGTAGTTTGCTTTTCCTCTACAGTAGGTGAATTCACTCACTTGAAAAGCAGTCCCTGAACAACAACTGTTTAAACTACATTAAACAACATTTTCTCTTTCATTGACTCTTCTGGCTTTACAACTGTTTCTAAAGTTTAGGAGCTCAAGGAAGTTTCTGTTTCAAAAGAACATTTTCATTCCTGCAAGGCTCAATCTCTGGGGCGTGACTTAACTAGATAATTTTGACAGTGAATGTATTTAAGTAGGGAAATTTTGGAACTGTATGTATGAAGGAGGTATTTGGGGCTGCCTGAATGAATAAAATGTCCTGATACATAAAATGGGAAGCACCATTAACACGTGATTTCTTCACCTGCATGGCTGGAGCCATGGTGAATGACCTTCCTTGCTCAAATGCAACAAGATCTGCCAGCTAGGCCAGTGCAGGAGGGAGGAGAAGACTATGCAATCAAGAGGCTGGGTAATTATTTTTGGAAACTTACTATTTACAGATGAGAATAGCAGTTAAGGTGACAACGTACCTGTTGTAAGAGCTTTGGAAACTGTACTGTGCTCCCTCTCAGGCACTACCAAAGGGTTATGAAACACCAAATGGTTCTTTTTATAGTGCAGGGACATGTGTTCAGCATGTGGGGAAACAAGACTCAGATCCTTCCCTTTCTCCTGCTTCTGGTAGAGGAAGCAGCCCCTGGGATTCCCCTCATCACCCAGCACAGGACCCATGGACATGTCCAAATACACACAACTTTCTGACTTGTAGTTGTACTGTGCTGCTTCCTTGTCCCTCTCTGCCCACCTTATGGCCCTGGTGAGAATAAACGTGGGAAGTAAATTAAGCCATACAATTTGTATTCCTGTCTGCACCCTGGCCTACACCACATAAAGGATGGTTTTGAAAAAGATTAGTTTGCTGAAGTTAATTGGCATTAGGAGAGGGAAGGTATCAGTAACAGCTTTATTTTATTTCCAAGCATCTAAAATAACTGTACAAAAAAAGGCAAATTAATCAGCAAAGTGTCCTCACTGCAGCCAAGCTGCACACATCCATGGAGAGGGGTTGTTACAGGCGGCTGAGCCTGCAAACCCTGCATAGCAACCAGAATTATGTGAAGTATTAGGACAAAATTAAAGAAAAACCACAAAAGGAGAGTCAGAAGAGGTCGGAGAATGATGAGACTGTAGATGCAGAGGGTCAGAAATCAGCCAAGTGGTAGGAGTGAAGTTTACCCAGACATATTTGCATTTACCTGCACCAACTTCCACAGCCCCAGTGTGCTTTGCCATGGAGTCTCAAAAGGACAGGACACGGACACAGGGCTGCAGCAGGAGCTGACAGCCCTGCTCGCTCATTTGCACAGCCCCATGCTCCACAGGAGTGAAGAGCAGTGGGCAGAGTGGTTTTTCCTCTGATGGAGACTCCTGGAAGACCAGCAGCCAGAGGAGGTGTTCTGGCACATGTGCTGGCAGATGAGCTGGAGGCAGGGACTCTGGCTCTTGGGATGCCTTGATGTTATCAGATCTGTGCAGCTCTCAGGGCTTTGCAGAATTGCAGAGCTCTTCAGCTGTTTCAGGTTGGAGATAATTCCACAGCACACAAGCTTGTTTTTCTTAGTCATCTTTCATTTTCTTAGTCATTTTCAGCTAGTCCACACCCTGGATTTAAAATTGCTTGTGTACAGTCTGGGTGCAGAGCTGAGCAGGAATGGATTGCTCCCAGCTGGTGTCTGCGTGGGAAGGAGACTGCTGAATTCCCAGGAGATGTTTGAGACACAAGCATTCCCAGCAATTCCCCAGCATCCAGTGATTGGAGATGGGATGAGAGGCATGGAGCAGAACTAGCAGACCTGGATGCTGCGACCATGGCTGAAGCACAGGGTGAAGTCAAAGAGTCCTTCCAGAAAAAAACAGTTCAGGGACGTGGATGCTGCATCTGACACTTACATGGGGAAAAGGGGAGCTACAGCCCTCCCTCCAGGAAACCCTCCTCAGCCAGTGCTGAATCCCTCCTGGGGATTATTCCTAACTGAGCAAACCCCCCTGCCTCAGACACTGTTTCCTTAGGAAGGAAGATACAAGCTCTGGAATCTGGTAGTGTCTGCGGGGTGGCACATTCTCCTATGTGCACAGGATAACGGGTACAACTCCACCAACTTCCAAATCCATGTGTTACCAAAGTCTTGGCAAAGGTTCAGCCAGAGAAGACCAAGAGAGAAAAGCAGCATTTGGAATAGGAGCAAAACCTTTTCCTTGTAAGTGTGGGGAGTCTCTGCAACCAGGCCAGCAAAACAAAAGGTTTTGTGAACCTGCCTGGAAGAAAGCTGCTTTCTTCCTCCTCCTTTCCCATTTTCCAAGGCTCTTGAGAGATCAAGTCCAGGCAAAGAGGGAAGTAGCTCAGAAGAGCTGGAGCTGTGAGATGTCAGCAGTCCTTTTTTCTCTTTGTGAAAGGGAGAGATGGGGAGTTGCATGGTTGGATCTGGAAATGTTGCTCTAAAGCAAACACTGAATATTCACCATCTGGATGTTGGGTAACCGCAGCTTGCTTGTAAAACTTTCCACAGCAGGCAATGTTGTTCCCTGCAGCTCTCCCTTGGGGATCCATCTTGCAGGAGATGCTCTCCTCGCTCATGGCAGTTTTTTGTAGCCCAGGAGAAGGTAACAGTGGTTAAGTAGCGGGAGGAGGCTGTGTCTCAAGGAGCTCATCTGGCCTGATGCACCTGTCTGCTACAAAACAGGCTGGGAACAATCCCAGCCAGCCTGCTGGGAGAGGCTGGGATGAAGAGAATTCAAAATGTCTATGGTGAAATCTTGCCTTTATTATCCTAGTCACTAACATCCCACGTATTTCAAGGAGACCAGCATTTTACTCCCACGATCCAAAGACAAAGCAAAATAAATCTTGGTACTCTCAGCCACAGTGCAAAATTCTGATTTATAGAAAATAGCATCCTAGCCTTGAAGAGTGGCTAAACATGCCTCCTTCTTCCTTCCTGGCTTAAAGCTTTGCATCCCTATTGCTAAAATCTCCTGTGAGTTCTGCTGTCCAAACAGCCTGTAAAAGCCATAAACATCTCTCATTATGTCCTCCCATCTTTTTAACTTCTCTTTGGGCTAAAGCATTGTTTTCCTCCTGGACTATACTGAATTAGAGTGCTGCCCAGGTACTACATTAAATGTAATGAAATAATGATAAGCACACAAATGTTACATTAAACACAAACATAGACTGTGAAATAAGGTAGTACAGGGAAAATTCCTGTTGATCCTATCCAGTTGTACTGGTGATTTGGTATGTCCAATAATTAAAAATGATCATTTTTCTCTGGAGAAGACTTGATGAAAAAAGATGCAAGATAAAAAACCTCAGAAAAAAAAATTCTTCAGTGGGGAATGCCAAAATGATCCCTCCAGAATGTCCCTATTTCATAATTAGTTGCTTTTTCTTGCAATTTAGCCATCATATTGCAGCATGTAGATACAGACACATTGTTGCAAATGCACTATGAAATATTGTGAAACAAGTACACTCTCAGGCTGTGAATGGTATCCACTTCTCTGTAACTGCTCACTGAGGAAATTGCTATATTGATAGTTTGTTGTTCCTTTGTGTCCAGAAGTGGTAAAAATATGTCTTTGTTAGAAACCTCTTCCACTACACGGCGAGGTGTGTGTGTTACACATATGCCTGGTGTTCAACCTGAATGGAAATGCAGAGCTTTGCCTCACCTGTGTATTGTCGTTTGCAGCCATTACTGCACACCTGAGCTGCCCTTAACCCCAGCTTCAGACGCAAAGAGGACATTCAGTTATTTTTCTGGTTATCATTCATCAATGCTGGTATTAGAATAAGGATAAGGATCCAGCATTTATCCACATCCCAAAAGGAATAGACTACTATATAAAATACCCTGCACTCCTATAAATGCAACTAAGTGTTCACAAACAAGGTTCCCTGGAGAACAAAGCCCATGAGTATGTTCCTACAGTTGCTAACACATCCTGCTGTGCCCTGGGAGGCAGTGGGATTTTTCTCCTTTGTGGGTTGGCATCCAATTTGATTCCTAAAAATTCAGTGCTTTTCCCTTTCCCTTCTGCCATATTGTCAGGTGCTTCTGATTTATTTGTGCAAAGAAAATGTATGAAGCTTCATTCTTGCTATATTCCCTCTCCACTGACTAAGGATATGAAGCTTCTGGAAGAGAGAAAAGACACTTATCTACATGAGGGAACAAGTGGAAGAGGGAAGGGAAGAGCCTCGAGCTAGTGCTGCTGTCTTGATGTGGCACTTTGAGTTCAGCAGCAGAACCAGAACTTTATTAAGCCACCACAATGTCAGGGATCTGGGTCTGCACGAGTAACATCATGCCCCAAGGCCCACCTGCATTCCTAAGTACCTGGGCTTGGAGGTGCTTAGCACTTCAGGAAGCTGCCCTCAAATATCCCTGTCCCAGAATGTTTCTGGGGCTGCAGAGGCTGTTCAGGGTCAGGGCAGCCCACAGAGAGGTGTTGCCAGAGGAAGTCATTCCTTCTAGGTGAAAAGACATAAACTATTTCTTGGGAGAGGAAAACTCAGGGTGAGAGTGCTGGGTGAATCCCAGCACAGGCTCCCTCAGCTTTACATTACCTCATTCATCTGGGCATTTTCCCGATGTCAAATGCTGTTGGATGCTTTATGCTGCTAAGGGAGCTTCAGAGCTTCTTCCTACGTGTGGCTGAATGTGAGAGCCAAGTGATCCGTGTTCAGACTTTACAGTGCCCCAGGTCTCAGTGTTTGGGCAGTACCTGCAGTGGGGCCACACGTGTGTGGTTGCTGGGAGTTGATATCTGTGGAGCTCCCAGAGCCATAAGCACCACCATGGACAAGCCAAAAATTAGGATTGCCCAATACAGGAGAAGCTACATATGACAAACACCACACAGTTGTTACTAAGACCCTTGGGGGAATCCCTCTGTGATAAAACAGAATGAATACAAAATTAACATGTTTGCACATGTGCCTGCCACCATTATAGCCCACTTTCACCAATTTGCTTATTGTTCCGTGTGCATCAAAAACTGAGACGTAAATGCATTTGTCCTAATTAACTCCTATAGGGAGAAGTCATGAAGAGAGCAGATATATGACCTGCACTTAAGGCCTGATAAAAAGGAAAAAAAAAAAACCAACCAGAAAAAAACAAAACAAACCCCACCCTCCTCTTAAAATGCTAGTAGTCTTAAAATTGTACTTTTCCCTGGTTCTGTTTAGTCTTTGTTTTTTAAAGCTGCTGTTGCTACAAGTAATCCCTAAGATCCTTGTTGCTGGAAAACATAAGGAAGAATTTGTTTGTATTCCCAGTGTGTGTCTTGCAGGCATTTCACAGGATGCTGTGCATAGTCTTTTCTTGCTTCCTTCTGTATGAAGAGTTTTCTCTGCTGGTTGTTTCCTATAGTAACAAAACAGATAAAAAAAGGAAACCCCTTGTTAAACCACAAAAACTAGCAAGGGATTTTATGTAGTGCCTGAAATGAGCTTTTAACACTCCCAATTAGAGAAATGAGTTCAGTCAGGAAATGATGTCTTGTTACCATGATGCCACTTTCTGTGTACTAACTGTCCCCTACTTTTCACATGTTCTCCCTTGTATATCCTCTGTGCATGGTTTATCTGTGCACTTCCACTCTCCCAAAGGCTCCTTCCTTTATAGCTTCATACCCCGGGGTAGCTCATATATCACAGGACACATCGATAACCCCACTTTTCAGTAATTCGGGAGAAAGGAGAGGTATGAAAATCTGCTCGAAGTTGCTTGGTGTGTTTGAGAAGCTGAGCACAAAGCTCTGAGCAAGATTGCAGTACCAGCAATGCTGCAGCATGGTCAGGATTCGGGGGCCATGCTGCTGGAAAGCAAGAGGTGTATGTCAGTGTATACTTCATGCAACACTGATCATTTTGTACTATTTAACTTTTTTGTTGACTTTCAGCCTGCAAATGCAGATGTGCTGTCACTCAGATGCTCAGCTAGGCAGAGTTATGTGCTCTTGGCATCGCACTGAGTGTCTGAATGGAGCATTTTGGCACCAGCCTGTTTGGAAGAGGGCTGTTTGCCTGCTCATGTTCTCATTAGTATCTGAGCTGATGAACGACATTCTTCTGCATTTCTATGTTCCTAGATATAGATCTGGCTTCTCTCTTCAGTCTGGGCTAAATGCTCAGGGGGAGCTGGCTGGGGAGCCTGTGTCTGCACTGCTGAATCCATGCAAACACTGGGAGAGCCTGGGGAGCAGCTCTTGATGGCAAGTCCTGCAGATCCTGTGAGTGTCCGGAAGAATTAGTGTAGTTGACCATGGTACAGTCCTTGATACTTTCAAGAGTGAACTGCTTCTACTGATCTACACTAATAAAACAATACACAATGGTAGCTCGGCCGCTGCCAAAATGTAGGTCTCTCCCTGGCCCCATCTCATAAATACCTTAGCTGGTTTTAGTTTGTGTTGCTGTTTTAGCTCCAGCCCAGAGAAAAGCCTGCCCCAGAAGTGCTGCTATCACTCTCCTATCACTCTTTCCTCTCCCCGCAAACAACCACCCTTGAACTCCTTTTGCAGTAGTGCCATCAACCTGCGGTCACAGTTCCCCACTCTGTCTTTTTATGTCTGTGAGAAACTTCTCTTTGAGCTTTGCTTGGCCTTTTCTGCTGGAAGGAAACCCCAAACAAAACCCCAAACACTCTCTCCACACACAAGAGCAGGCCCAACTCTCAGTAAAGGTGGCAACCGCATTCCCTGGATCAGCGCCCACCTCTGCTGCCCTCCGTGCATTTCCTCTTTGCACTCCATTCGTGAGCGGGCCTCCCCCGCCTCTCCCACTGTCATTCAGAAATAGCAAAGGAGCACAGGCAGAATTCGATTGAATGAACACATTTTGCCTGCCCTTTTACGTTTGATGTCCCGTTTGATGTCTCCAGTTGTTGGGTGGTTTTGCTCTGTGAGTGTGAGCACACAGATGGCTCCTCTAAGCACCTCGGCCCCGGATGATTGCTTGTTAATTTTTGCTTTGGGCTATTTTGAGCTTTTTCCTCTCCTCCCAAGAGGACGTTGGTGTGGTGTGATGATGCCGGTGTGCCACCTAGTGATTGAACTATTCCCTTGTCGCACACCATTTATCGGGGCACTCGGGGGCCATATTTTGGCCCCATTTGCCCGTGGTCACCTGGATCGCAGGTAACCTGTGGCAATGCCTGCAGCCCCTTTGCTCTGCTCAGTTTGTCCATGGTGAGAGGATCCCACTGAACTGCTTTTCCCTGCTTACTTCACTTTGTACCTTTTGTCTTCCTTTGTAGTTCTTTCTACTGTATTATCTGCAGTCTCTCTGATGTGGGCAAGAAATGGGAGATCATTTGAGGTGTGCTGGCTGCCAGCTTGGAGGTCACCCATGGCCATAATCTAATCCACCAGGCAATATTTTTGCACGACGTGAAAATTTAGCAGTAGATACATGTCAATTAGATGCTCTGGGGGAGTCTAGACAGTGTTTAAAGCCCTTTAGACATGAGGGGTATCACTGCAGATATTTATCGGCTTCACACCTCATAAAACCATTTCTGAACTATTTCGGCAGATCCAGGCTGGGAGAGCAACACATGGTCCTAAGGCTGGAGCGGAGGCCTTTTTTGTCAGGGCTTTGTGCCTGCTGCCCGCTCCCCAGATTCCCAGAGGCACGCAGGAGAGTGAAAGGGGGGAAGGCACTCGGCAGAGAAGTGCATCACAGCCGGCTGACCTCCTCTGCTCCCCTGGCACACGAGCTCTGTTCCCAGATGCAGCTCCCCAGACGTCTGACCTCCCGCCCGGTTCCTGCAGTTCCCCGGGGCATGGGCGTTGAGAAGAAACACCCATCAGTTTACAAGCAGCTGAGCAAGGCAGGTTCAGACCTTCCCAAAGGTTCTGGTCCCGGCATTGTACCTGTCCCTGGACGCTGCTGGGAAATCCAGCTGGGTGCAGTTGCAGCTGCAGCATGACACAGAGTGCTGGGTAGGGATGAACTCTATTCCTGGGCTCACTGCTCACCTGCTATGAGTCATGCAGCAAAATTATGCTGCAGAGGCTGGTACTGCTCGGTCAGTAACCACTGTCACAGCTGCCCTTCAACAGAAGCTCAGTTGCAGGGAGAAACACGGTGACAAGCCAATGGAGTCCCACAAGAGGATGGGGCAATTAATGAAAGGTTAAGTGTAGGAAGTCAACAAACTTTACCACTGTAGATCTGTGTTGGAGGTCAAGGTGAGCAATTAACACTCCTAAAAGCCTAAAGAATCCTTCCTCTCCTCGTAGGGCAGCTGTGGTGAGGAGGCTCTGAATGTTGTGAGCTTTCTGATAATGACCTTTTTCTCATTCTCAGAGCAAAGGTTTGTTCAGGCAGAAGGTGAAAATGCTGCTGGAGCCTGGGTCTGGGGCTCTCTGCCTTTGTCAGCAGCTGTGAGAGATGAAGCACCCCAGACACATGCTTCCACCCCTAGGTGTACTCAAGGTGTCCTTTGGGAACACAATTTGTGTCTTCCTGGCTTCTCCTACCAGTGCTGCTCCTCCTCTGATCCCACAACTAATTGTCCTGAAGTCTAGAAGTTTATTAGGGCCCCATGAAATGGGTTTATCATCTCCTAGTAAACCACAGCATTGAGAGGTGATCTGGGATGTGACAGCAATGGGGAGAAGTGGTTACTTTGTTCAAGGAACCTCAAGCTGTGATTCAGCCATAAGCCATTGTTACTGTCAGTTGACCATCCTGTGGAACATGTTGTTCTTCTGGCTGGGGAGCCCATGGAGGTGAACATGCAGAGATAATCTTCCCTTCCTTGCACACTACAGGCCTCTCTCTTGGCTGCAAGATCCTACAGGGCAAGAGGTGCCAGCTCACTGCTGGCTTCTCATTTTTATTGCTCTGCAATCCATGGCCGTATTTTGCTTTTGTTTTGTGGGTTTTTTTCTTCAATTCCATCATTAAGGTGAGGCGTTGTTGTGAGGGTGGGGGCTTACTCACTACATCCAGTGCTGCAGGATTCTCACTGTTGCACTCATCCTGGAGTTAATCAAGACTGACAGTCAAATGTTTTAAGTGTGGTAGCAGAATCTCTACCTGTGCAAACACTGCCTGGGGCAGGGATTTATACAGTTGCAGTACAAGAAAGTGGATTAATGTGGACACTGTGGGGCATCTTAGATAGGAATGGTGCTTATGAAGCTTTTCCTTGAGAGAGAGGGCCCTCTTTCCCCTTATTTACTCATTTTTATTTGTATTTATTCTTCTACGAGAAAAGCTTCTGCCAGTACCCGGGCAATTACCAGAGCACAGCAGCACAAACTGGGATTTCATTGCTTCCATGCTGTCTTGTTCCTGACAGGTGAGCCAGTAGGACTCTCACCTGCTCTGTGGGAAACAAGAATGTTAGACCGAATCTTTCCCAAATATCTCTGAGGTCTGGAAATGCAGGAGCTGGAGGCCTGAGCATTTTGGGCAGCTTGTAGAGGAGGCTGTGGCAGAGCCAGGGGGAGGCTGCAAGCTGTGCCCTGTGCCAGCAGTGTGCCAGGCTCTGGCAGTGAGCAGCAGACTCCAAGCCTCATCACCTGTTCAGGTGAACTGGGAACTGAACACCACTTTCCCTGAGAAGAGACCCTGTCTCCAGGGCACCATAGATATGGCAGGAACTGGAAACCTTAATTTTTCTCTCAGCCCTTTGAACTTGGGGATGAGGGGTGGGAATGCTGACCTCTGCAGCTCCTCCTGAAGAGCCCCATGGCTGCCTCGAGGCTCCCAGTTGCCTTGCAGGGGGAGAAGAAGGTGCAGGTGTGGATGTGATGATCTTCCCTGCATAATAACGCTGCAGGCAGGTCTGATACTTTTGATGCTCCAACCAGGCATGAGGGCCTGGGTGAGGAGTGTACTTTTCCAGATCTTCCTTCCCTTCAGAAATGGTAACTTTGCTGACATGGATCTTCTCCATGAGTAACTTGATACATTAGGGCAGGGGACCGTGCAAAATAACAGTTCATTACCACTGTAAAAGCACACAGGAGTAGGAATATTCCCTCTGTGGAACCAACAGACAAAGAAAAACAATCCCAGAGGAATAGAAGACTTTGCATGTGGAAGGCACACAGGGATGGGGCTATGCAGCGCTGAAGGGTTTCTTTGCACACAGACTCTCTCTCATCGCATGCAGGTGCATAACTTCTCCTGGAGGGATAGAGGGGAGGGGCTGGGGAATGGATGAGCTCTCCAGAGCTCATCATGAGCAGCTGTAGGAAGGGTGGGAACGTGGGAAGAGGAGTTTTCCTGAGACACCCAGGAGAGCCTGAGTCTTCTCTTCCTCCTTTGTCGTAGTCTGGAGCAGAGGTGGATGTTCAGTTCTGCTGTGGGGTTTAGCTACAGCTGCCAAAATCAGCCCTCGTTTAAGAGTGAAGAAGCAGGACGATGTTCCTGTGTTGGAGATAAGAGGAGGAATCACTCCGGAGTAGGAGCCGGCGCGCTCGGCATCAGAGCTCTCCTGCAAGCTGCCCTCCCTCTGAAATACCTCGCTGTCCAGCTGGAGGTGACCTAACAGGTGAACAACACAGTGAACAACATTCAACCTTGAGAAAGGAAGGGCAGCCGCAGCTGATGATGGTCCCACCGCGGGGCAGGAGGGCGGATGGCGGCGTGCCCAGAAGCACGCTGCTATCGGGGCGGACACGCGGGTATCGGGGCCGGCAGCTGCTGCTCGGCGGCTCCTCCGTGCCACACCGTGCCGCGGAGCCAACAGCCTCGCCCCTCTCCCTGGAGAACGCCAGGTAGAGCACCGACCCCTCCGCCCGGACCCGCCTCGCTGGGCAATGGCGGCGTGCGCCGGGAACTACAGCTCCCAGCACCCCCTGCGGCAGCAGCGTCCAGAGGACGCATGCGCCCCGCGCGAACTCCCTTTCCCGGCAGGCCGGCCGAGGGCGTGGCCCCCGCCCCGCTCCCTCACGGCCGTGACGCGCGCGCCGTGACGCAGCGCGGTGACGCAAAAAAGTGTGCGCCCTCCACAGCGATCGCGGCCGCCGCGGGGTGCGCGGGGCCGGCAGCAGGGGCCGGGGGCGGCGGCGGCACCGCGGGGCAGCGCGCA
>VZRV01010292.1:1201778-1257688 GCA_013398115.1 Falcunculus frontatus | reverse complement strand
GGCCTGCGCCGCCCCGCCCGCCGCGGGCCCCCGCGCCGGCCCGCCCCCTCCGCCGGGCTCTTCCTCCTGCGCTGGGCCCGCTCGGGCGGGAGGCTCTCCGGTTTTTCTCCCCCTCTTACTCTGGCCTCTGCCGACCTTTAAGCGTTGGGTCCGCCCGTGCGTCCCGCCGAGCCGGGCAGTGCGGGACCCCGGGGGAGCTGTCACCGGCCGCCTCCGCCCCCGGGAGGTGCGGCACGCGTGTTTCCCCTTCCAGCCGCGCGAAGAGGAATTGATGTTGAAACGGAGCGGGTTTTTTTTTTCCCCCCCCCTTATTTTGTAGACAGCAGAAGTTTGTTCCTGTTTTTTGGGCTTGTCCTGCCAGATCAGAACGTAGTTACAAGTTTGTTTTGTAAAAGGAGGAATTCCAGGAGACTGGATAACCTTGCGGTTTTCCCTGTCCTTAAAATGCCTTAATTAGAAAAAAAAAAACCCCATCAAAAGCCAAAAAACCAAAACTAACCGAGTTTTTAAACAAATACTTAAAAGCAACATTAGGGATATGTTCAATTTAACAGCCAGTTTGGAGCTCTGTTAAACAGGGAAGTTGAACAAATGAAGACTTCCCTCAGAGCTTCCCTCAGTGTAGGACACCAAACCATGTTTTTGTGCTCCAGAGATTGTGAGGCTTTTGTTCCTTGGTGGTATATTATTTCCACTAGTGAACTTCAGTGTTGACAGTTTGTGATACTTTAACTTCCACGTGGTTATTTCAGGCTCAACAGGTTTAGACAAATAGCTGTCAGGTGCCTCATCTCTTTAAAGGATATTTGTGATGAGAGGGAGAATTTTATTTTTTCCTAAAGTAAGGAATTCTTTGTGTTAAAACATTAGTATGAAAGAACCTACAGATGTCCTCCTGCTTAGCTTTGCTGGGCGTTTAACTAGATTCCAACTCATTAGTGGTGTTACATTATTACATTAGTCTTCTGCTCTACATTGTGTCCTCAGCCATACTTAGAATCACGTTTGGGAGCAATGTAAAACTTGATTATTTAAGCTGGCCCAAAGTGCAATTATTAGACTTTGAGTTGCCCCTATGCACGTGGAATTACAAATTCTCTTGTAATTTTTATCCATTAATGTGATGTGCACATTAATTGAAATGTTCAATCTTCCTACAAAGTTGATTAAAATTGTGGTTTTCAGGAGACCTTTTTTTTTTTTGCTTGAGGTATGAGTTTTGGTTTTATTATGTGGCTCTTTCACTTTCCATTAAAATTGCTAAGTTAGGCCTTTTGTGTTCATTTCCCAAATAGCCAAACTCTTGATTTTCAGATTTTACAAGTATATTTATATTCACTAAGAAGTCCCATGCTTTAAAATGTTTATCTGTGCAAAGTCAGTGTGTCCAGAACCTCCTAATCGTTTCCCTGAACACAGCATCAGTGAGGGAATGACCTGTAGTGGTGTTGCAGTTAGTGAGAGGCTCCAGTGTGTCGATGGACAGAAGGGTGGAGCTGAACTGCTCCAACTGTTCCAGGCACTGAATCAAGGTTTGTGGTTAGAGGTCACTGGAATTTTATTTCCTCGCTGTTCAGAGGTGTCTCACTAAGGTGACTCAAGCACTAAAGTGTCTGAGGTTTCAAAAACATCTGAGTACCTTGAGGAATCTGTGTCTCAGTACTCTTTGGGTTTCCCTTTTCTGTCAAATTCTTACATCTCAGAATGAGTAAAATGCCCATGAAACCTTTGCTGTGGTACAGGAATACCCAGGTAGTGTTTAATATTAAAGCAATACCATGTGCACCAAGCACAGTGTGCTGAAACAGGCACATGTGGGTTTTCAGTAGCAGTGGCCACCATGGTAGTTAAGACTGCAAATATTTGTCTTTCAAAGTCAAATCCTTTGAGTAAGTGCTTTATGTTTTGTTGATATGAGTTCTGTTGATTCTAAATATATTTTGGCAATAGTGCTGTTGGGGGAAAAAAATCCCATTCTGTAGCTTATTAGATGTTCAAACTGAAATCTGTAGTATGCCATGATTTTCAAAACTTATTAAGAGAAAAAAATTACATCCCCTTGTCCTGCCCCCAATTTAAATCTGATTGGTTCTGCTGGTTCTTGGAGAGCAATTTAGGATGGAATTTGTTCAGCAACTTGTCCAAGGGAAATAATGAATGAGCTGTTCTCCTGGGTTTCCTCTCCATCAGGCCAGGTGTCTTGCTGACAGTTACAGGTTAGTTAATATCATTTATGTTCTTCTCTTCTCTGCAGAGCTCTTCACTTTGATTTAAGATGGGATTCTTGAAAAAGAGCACAGTTGGAATTTCTGTGGTGCCATCTAAAGTAGTTGTATTTATTTGAATAGATTGGGAGGGATAAGCCTGTGGAAGAGACGAGATGCCTTGGCAAGACATTCACTGTCATTGCGGTGTCCCTGTAGAAAGGGTGGCATTTTTATGTTATAACTTTATTTCGGGAAAACAGCTCTCTGTCAGCACCAGTTGTTTAGATCAGTAATGTGCTTTTTTGAGGCAATAATCCAGGTTTTAGGGATAGCTGGGGTTTTTCTGTTTTCACTTGGTTTTGTTATAGCACAGGGTGTCCCAGAGGGATTGTGAGCAGTTCCTGTGGTCTTCCTGACTGGAACTTTGTTGACCTGTTGCAGGTATTGCTGGACCTTTCCTATTTTCCAGCAGGAACAGTTAAGGGTTGTTAGAGGAAGTAAATTGTTTTCCAGATTGCAGGAGAGCCTGCACAGGCACTGTACAAGCTCTGAGGTCACTGGGCCCTTTTTTCTGTATCCCTTGAGTATAGAATGAAGGTGGGGATGTCTGAAATGGTTGAATGTGGATTCCGTTACAGCACTTGTGTTCTGAGATCCAGAGTGGATTTGTCTGAATGTTTTTCTGTGATATTTAAAAGCTGTGAAGTGCTGCTGGCAAGTGGTGTTCTTTTAATGAAAAAGGAAATGGAGCTTTATGAGCTTGGAGTAGTTTTTCTTTTCAAAGGTGTTTTGGGGGTGTGTGTGTCTGTACAATCTCATTATGTTTTTGCCTGCATCTAGGTAGTGTTTCTTCCTAAGCAATTTATGCATTTGCATCGAATTTCCTGATGTAGTTCTGAAATGAATGAATGAATAATGAATGCCCTAGATAAAATCATAATTACTTGTGATTTAGAAAACATCAACTTTCTTCATGCTTAGGTAGTTTTTTTGTTAGCATATGCCCACTTCATATTGCACTTATCAAAATGGTGTTCTTGTAGTCACAAGTTTATCTTTTTGTGGTCTTTGGGTGATGACTTTTGTGCAGTTTCTGCCAGTTTAATCTTCAGCCAGTGATCTTAACTTCTTGCTTCCCATTTAACTAACCAGTCACAGTACATTAAATTCAAGCACCTATGAGACGAGGTAGAACTGTAGGATTGTTCATCCATTCTCTGAGTGAGGAAAAATTTTAAACCAATTGGAGGTTTCCAGCACACAGTTAAATTATGATGATGTTTTTCAAAGACAAATTGAGTTATAAATGCACATGTAATCTATGCCGTGGCTGCCTTTATAGCCTTTATAGTCATTTGACTGACTCCTGAACATGCATTTCAGGGGTTGATTTGTATGTCACTGTCTTAAACACTTCTGTATTGAACACTGGTTTGAAAACTTATCTGGGTCAGTTATGACAAATGGGTATTTAATCTCATGGCAGATGGATATTGGCTATGTTATGGCTAATGAAATGCTGGAAATCTTGGTGTGTTTTTGGATGTTAAGAAATCTGTTTTGCTTTGTGTACTCTCCCCCACCTCCAATACAAAGTCAATTTATAAATTAGGTTTGGGTATTCCTTCCTCCGGAAGTTACAACTCTTCACAGCAATCACAGTCTGTCAGGTTGGAAACTAGGGGCACAGCAGTATTTTGAGATAGATTTTGCTCTAGTTTAGTCTGTTAATATTTCTCGTAGGTTTTTATCAGATCGACAAAAGTTGACACCTGGAAATTTAAAGGCTTAAACAGAACCTACAGTGATAGTTCTCTTCATTAAATGGTACTTCAACAAGTCACTCAGTACTGTAGGAGCTTCTCACTTTTGAGGATGGGAAGATAAATCTTCTGTCAGCTGCTGTCATGCAAGTAGAGGCTGATAAATCTGAAGTAATTGCTCCAGTGCTCCCTCCTGTGATCACCCTTCCTTCCTACTGGAGCTACTGGCTGTTCTTGGAAACCCTGAACAAGTGGTGCCTGGCTCTTTCCCAGCCACGGCTGTCCTGGGGCTGCTCCCACTGCCCGCAGCGCTCGGGGCCGCTGCCTCTGCTCCTCAACACTTGTGGGCCTGAGGAGTTTGAGCACTGTGGGCTTGAGGAGTTTGTTGGCACTGCCACCGCTGGCTGCAGGGCATTAAACTGGGATAACGACGTCGATCGCAGTCTTGCTGCCCTGGCTGGCTTGGTTCTTGAGTAAATTGCCGCAAAGGGTAACTCGGGTCTGCTCATGGAGCTGAGGTAGAGCTTTTATAAGGCTCAGCAGTGAACACAGCTGTGGTGAGCTGTGCATTCCAACCAGCCTGGTCAGGGCTGGGGAGCACCAGTCAGGACTTGTGTTCAGAGGTGCACGTGTTCTTTAGTCTGCAGGCAAAGGACCAGAAAGAAACTTTCACCTTTGAAAGCACTGTTCTGTCACTTTATCTTCTCACTCCTTGTTGCTGAGTATTATTTTCTCTTTCAAATGACTTGTAATATTTGATTTAGATTATTTTGATGAATATAGTGAAAGAATGGGATTTCTTGCTCATTTTGATGTCTTTTTTTTTCTGGTTGTTACCTCTGCCTTAGGCTAAGCCATGACTTCAGGATCTGGGCATGTGGACTCCAAGGCTGAGCTCACTACTTTGCTTGAGCAATGGGAGAAAGACCATGGCAGTGGGCAAGACATGGTCCCTATTCTCACCAGGTAAGATTTATTAAGCAAATTCCTGAAGCTGAATATCTGAAGTTACATGACAGCAGCTTTTACCATGTTTTGTCTTGATGTGTTCACATACCTGATAACCTGTAATTCATTTTCTTGCTCTGGAAATTGAACTGTTGGTGTGGTATTTAAATACAAACTTTTAGTAAGAAATTTATATTACAAAGACATCTTACACAAACTGTCTCTAAAACATGAATTTAATTCTCTGAGGTAACAGAAGTCAGGAGCATCATTAAATGCTTGAAATAACTTTGTTATCTTCACCTGAAGCTTGTAAAACATTCATCAAGATGGGAAGCAAAGTGTGAGTGGTTTGAGATTGCAGTGACATTGATCAGATTAAATGAAAGGATGGGAGTAGGATGAGTAGGAGGAACTATATTGAGAAGATATTACTGAGGCTCATAGGGCATGTTTAAAGTGAAGTTTTAAAACCTTATTGATTTCTTTTTTAAGCTGTGTGATGATTGACTGGCATGGTATTGTGAGAAAAATATTCCCTGGACCAATAAACTATTTGGAGCGGTGTAGGTAACACCATTAATTATAAGACAATATCTAGTACAAGAGAAAGATTTGAGTCATCAGTTGCATTTGCGGTTTCCCAAGCCAGGCTTCATTTGGGTAGACTGAGATTATTCCTGCTTTAAGAGGAGATTTGCAGAAATTCCCCCAGTTCCTCACAGCTCTGCTGGCAGACCCATGGCCTGCCTCATGTGTGCAGGACTGAACTGCTCTGCAGTTCAGGGGCAATCCAGGTGTCTCTTCTGCCTTGTTGGGTCAGACAAGTCAGTGCACAGAACTGGAGCTGGCACTGGGTGGAAGTAACAGGAATCAGGTGGAGCTTCTTTGCTCAGGTGCTGTGCCTCACCCATTGGACACAACTTTTTTGTTGTTCTTACTGCATTTTAAAAATAGCAGCACAGAAGAGGGAGGTGAGCAACAGAAAGCCAACCCTAAACACTTGAAAATTAGTGGGTCAGATTTTGGTATATCTTTGTGTATTGTCTGAAGGAAACGTATGTGCTATTTCAACACTTTTTCTTGTAGGCATAACCAGAAATTTACTGTATTCTAAGAAATTTAAAGACGTTTGAATGAAACATGTATTTTCTTGTGCTTATAGCAATCTGGCACTTCTTGGTCCTGCTCAGCTCCTGGAGCTCCCTACATTATTTATGCCTAGACAAGTCTGATAACTGTTGATTCTCAAGGTTTCTGTGCAGCAGGCAGAGTGGTTATGAATGGTGAAAGCCTGGGTATTTTTGCTTTAGTGGAGATAGTACAGATTTATTTAAGGTAGGTAGCGAGAGGATCTACTGGCTTTGGCAGAGATTAGATTTGCAGTGCTTCAATTATCAATGAAAGCCGTGTTTCTGTGTGTAGGAGACAGTTTCAGCTATTTAGGTATTTAGAATTTGCTGGTAGAGATGCTCCCCAGGAATCCTCACCAACTGGAGCTTGCATTGGCCAATGTCCTGAGGCAGAGCAATGCCGTTGTGTATTGGTTTAGTCTTAGGGCAGAGCGAGCTGTGCTCACACTTTTGTTGGTGAGGGGTGTTTCTCTACTTGCTTCTGCCTTGTGAGCTACACGGAAGAAAACTTCCGTGTGGATGGGGGTCTGTTGAGTGGGATGCTGAGGCAACACATGTGAGAATGCAGTAATGGGACAAGGACAGCAGCAGTAATAGCACCAGTTACAGACCACAGCTGAATTGTCACTTCCAAAAAGCTGGTTTTCTGGATTTATAAACACTTGAATGTTAGAAGGTATGAACTGAAGAAATTGCTTGGAAAGCCTGTCAGCAAACAACAAATATTTAATATAAGTGGTTTTCAAGAATAGTGTAAATTGAAATGATCCTGCAATAAGTGTTAGTTCATAGCCTGGATGCAAGTCGTGTTCAACCAGTGAGACAAATCTTGGGACTCAGATCCTTCATTGTATCCCAGGAGCCTCTTTCATCAAGAGAATAAATCAGCAATTTAACATTGTAACTTCATCTCCACAAAGGAACCATATTGTGGTATGGCATCCTGGAGCATCTTACGCTGTTGCAATCTGCTGTAAAGGCTCAAGTTGGTCATGAATGCCGAGTGATGACACAGAGCAGGATTAGGGTGGCTTTGTTATTCCATCTGGGTCACTAGTAGCCTTGCAAACTTTCCTGTATACCCCTGTCCCTTCTTTCCCCACTTGCAAGGTGAGTTCAGTTTGTGGCAAGTGAAAATGAGGATCTGACTAACTTTTCAAAGGCAGTTGTAAAGAGAAAAAAAATCAGTTAAAGTAAATGGCTCTGTGTAAATCCTACACCTTGTCTGCAAACTTGGAAATGGCTGCAGAACCAGTATAATGCCGACTGAATGAAGGAAATCTTGAAACCTGAATAAAAGTTCTGTGGTTTTGTGAATTGTGTTTTGTTACAGCCCTGTGTACCAAGTGCCTATGTTAGAAGGCAGGAATGAGCTTTGGTAGTTATTTGACTCTCCTGTTTCTTCAGTTGAGAATTGACAAAGCTGCTGATCTAGATAGGTTCATCCAAATCATGTTACAAACCACCTTTGTATGTGTTAGTTAAAAGAAGGGTATTGTAAGCAAGCTTGATTTCTTTTTTTTTTCTTTTTGAAAATCAATTTCGGAGAGGCAGTCCTTTTTTTTTTTTTTAATTTTGGGCAAACAATTGTGAATCATTGTCTCAAAAACCTCCATAATTAGTGATTCACGTTCATCTTTCATTGAGCCTGTGATAATCTTGTTGTCCCTGAAAGCACTGGGAGCTGGCTCACTGTTTGGCTGCCTACCCAGACAGGATGCACTGGCCAGAGTTGTGCTCACTTTCCATGCTGCTTGTCTGTCCTTTCTGGCATGTCACCAAAATGCTAATTATCACCTCAAAAGACCTGACAAGGCGAGGGTGCTGCTTCCCAGCTCCCCATTTGTCTGGGTTTTCTGTCAGCAGACACCCCTCAAGCTATTAGTTCTCATGGAAAAAAATGAGGAGCTGGCAGTGGAGTATTTAAGTAACTTGCTTTTGCCAGAATTTCTTGAGAGCTCAAGCTGTGCCACCTATTATTAAGAAGGGACACAATTTGCATCCCTTCACAATCAGGCTTATAAAAGTAAATATTGGAACCCCACAGGATCAACAGTTTGTTGAAAGATAATTGTCAAATCAAAGGCAGGCAGGAAAATTCTCTGCTCATTCCCAATGAGCTAATTTGCTGTTCCTAGAATCTGGCAGGCATTGTCCTCTGTCACACTGGCAAGTCAGTGTAGTTCACAGAGGCTGGACTAAGTACATTTTTGCCTCTAATCATGCCTGGGAACACTGGATATTTTCTGGAAAGTAACAGGAACAGAGTAGAAGTCAGCAGTGTTCTGTAAGGGATATCCTCTGTGAAAGACAAATATTTTTGCAGGGATTACTGCAGCCTTCCAGCAGTTTTCCCTCCCCTATGATAAACTCTGCCTAGATAACTACTCGGAGGTATTAAGACCTTGTTTTAAAATGCTGTGCTGCACATAGATGCTGCCTCCCACTCTGGACCTCTGTAGAGGAGAAGGAATCATGTTTTATACCAAGCAAATGAGATTTAATTTGCTAATGTTTTTTCAATTTAATTGAGTGCTCTTTATTTCACCTCAAACTGCATATATTTCTCCTGCAGCACTACATGGAGAAGGACAGGGGATGACTATGGAATTATTTATTGCTTGACCACAAGATAGTTTTCCTCTTCTTGATTTTGTGTAAATAAAAATAATAATTCTCTTACTGCTCATTCTAAACGAGTTAGAGCATAGTATTTCTTGTGTTTGCTGAGGCTGCTTCTCAGTTTAAGGGATGGCATAGCTCCAAAACAACTCAATTTTGTTTTTCTGATACTGAGGAGCATTTAATGTATTTTGAAGGTCTATGAACAGGGAGCTGGCTGAGTTTCTCCTTGTCTTATCCGTGGTGGTAGTTGACACATGGGTAAAAAGTTGATAACTGAGTAGAGGTTACACAGCACTTAATAAAAGTATTTAATATTTATTAAATATTTGTATTTAATTATACAACATTATTGAAATTTAATGTGCAAAATAACAAAAAACTGTGCAGGCAGTTTGAACAGCTGCCCCTGCACAGACTGAACAGGGAGGAGGACTAAGTCACCTGTTCAGGACTTGCTCTGCTGCAAAAGAAAGGCTCTGTGGTGGTGAGAGGTACTACTCAAGCCCTTTATTTTCTCTAGTTGTCTACACTATGTCTTGTAGAACACCACAAGGAGTCTAACATGAGTAAATAAAAGGTGTTGGCCCTTCAGAGTGTCATGTTTGTGCATCTCTGGGGTGTTGCTATGGGTTCAGTGCATTTTGGAGATAAAAATGAGATGAGATAGTAGGGGCCAGTCTCTTCTCTCCCTTCTACTGTGGACAGTCAGAAATCCTCTGGTGGCACTGAGCACTGGGTGAAAGTTGATGGGCTGGTTTGGAGTGCTCTGACAGATCTGTGAATGTGAGGAGCTGTGCTCCATGAGTGTGAATTCTGCTCACTTTGTGTTGTTCCTTCTGCAGGATGTCTGAGCTGATTGAGAAGGAGACTGAAGAGTACCGCAAAGGAGACCCGGACCCGTTTGATGACCGACACCCAGGTGAGGTGTCCTGAGTGGTTTTGGCAGCACCAGCTGTGTCCCAGTGCTTACCTGGTAGCTCATATTCAAAAATAAACAGTTTTTAACCTGAATGTGCCGACTGCTGATCGAGGTCTGACACTGCTTTTGCACTGGGAAGCTGTGCTATGTAGTGCTGACAACTAGAGCATCCCACAGTCACTTTGAAGGTAGCAGTTCAGTGTTAATGTTGGCATCTTGAGGTAGGAAGATGAGTGTTTTTCTGTTTGTCCCACAGGTCGGGCAGACCCGGAGTGCATGCTTGGTCACTTACTGAGGATACTCTTCAAGAATGATGATTTCATGAATGCGGTAGGTTTGCTCTGAGAACTTTCTCTGTCAATTCCTCACACCACCTTATTGCTTTTATTTCCTCTCTGCTGGTTCACCTTGATACTTGTTTAATATTAATTTTAGTGGTGTCAGAATTCTCTTTTCCACATTAGTGGTTTTTAAGATGGGTTTAAGAGCAACTCATTTGCCACTGTAAAAGTGACTCAAGAAAGGGGGAGTTCATGAGCTGTTGGAATGTGTGTAGCAACAACTGAATTAGTTGTTTTCAAGGTTTATCAGTCTCTTTAAAGAAAATATACCTCCTGTAATACAAGCCCAAAAACATAATTACTTTCTGTAATGGAAATGAATACCACTAATTCCAGTGCCTTGTTTCTGAGTGCTTGGAACTGCTGGGCTGCCTGTAGGAGCAGAAGAGCAAGTCAGCTCTGGAAGACTCAGACAGAGAATCAGGAGGCAAGAGTCTGGCTTTCCACTTGCATTGCTAACCTCTAACATGACTTAATAGCTAGAATTTTGTTACCTTTGCTTCCCTGTAAACACCTGTATCAGTACACATTGCTGGAAGGATTCTGACAGATTGCTTGCATGTCTCTCTCTGTCTTAAACTGCAAGTGATAAGCAAATACAAGTACAGTTAAAAATGTGCGATTTCTTATGTTCGTTTTTTTTGTTATCTTTTCATGTTTGCACTATTTACTGTTACAGAAATCAGTTCAAGATGAATATTTAGTCAGTGAACAGGAGGTCAGAGGCTCTCTGCTTCTCTGAGAAGTAATTTTAACTTGTAAGGCACTGAGGGAGCAGGCTAAAGGCTGGCCATGTTGACATCCAGGCCTTAGACTGGCATTCCTTACCTTATTGTTTTGCTTCTGTGGGAGCTGTAAGGCTTTCACTGCTCTGGGTTTGGTCAGAGTTGAATTTCAAACCAGTGCTGTTCCTGATCTTCTCCAGCTAGTGAATGCTTATGTGATGACAAGCAGAGAACCTCCACTAAACACTGCTGCCTGCAGACTTCTTCTGGACATCATGCCGGGACTGGAAACAGCTGTTGTCTTTCAGGAAAAGGTACTAAAGCTTGGGTTTTAAGCTTGCTTTGTTTTGTACTCCAACAAGACTTCCCAAAGGAGAAACCATTAAAAGCCATATTGAAAACTTGTCTCTGAGAGCCAATCTGTTCAGTCTTGCTAATGGTTTGGAGCTTTTTGCTCTTGGCTTGTTCATTTAATCAAATCTTGGGTATTTCATAGCTTTTTAAAGTGTGATGTGACTGATTCAAACAGAGGAGCTGGAACTTAATGTAATGTTTTGGGAAATGTTGTAATTTGAATTGTTACTTTATAGGCCTGTGAATGGAGCAGGCTGTATAGAAGATGGAGGACTTGCCCAGTAATCCCCAGCGCCAGCAGAGTGATAGCTTTCCTAGAGCTAAGTGATAAGCAAGTCATACTTTAACTAAGCAGTCTAAAATCCACATGCTTTGTGGGGATTATCTGGAACTGTGATGGACAGCTGAATCAGACTTCCTCATGTTGACAAATGAGTTGTTTTGAAGGAATGCACACAGAGTGGAAAGTGAGGAGAAAGTGAATTCACTCAAGCCACAGTTTCCTTATCTGTAAGAATTAATGTTTTGCTGATGTTTGGAATTGAGGTAGTGCTTCTGTATAAAAGATATAAATTAATTTCTCTACTATTAGAAATATGCATATGAATTCTAAAGCATGATAAAAGAAAAGAATTTGTGAAAGATTTAATTTAATTTGAGCTCTTTGTGATCTGTCCAAAAGCCGAGTCCGGGAAGCCTTGATCAAAAAACAATTTAAAATCAAAACAATAGTTCCTCATTTGAGGAGAATATAACTATTTCCAGAGACCAAAGCTCTCTGTAAGCTTAAATGAAATTAAGTTTTGCACTTAAGGACTTTTTTCCTTTTGACTTGAGAGTATCTAAAGCTCTGTTCCGGCACTTAGGGCTCCTGTACATAGGAGGCTTTGGGAAGAGGGTGCTGTTCCCGTCACAAAGAGGCCCTCTAGCGGCCAAGGGATTTCACATCTCATCAGTCAGATTTTTTTGATTACATAAGAGCATTGAAATAATAATGCAATTGTCTTTAAATATATAACAGGCAACTCTAAAAATCTGTAAGCTTAGAGTTCCCATTTAAATGTGTCTATTCATTATTACTTTTCACTGATCTTTTATTGTATCATATCTATAATTCAAATTATGTGCAAGATTTGCCATGATAATGATGGGTTGTTGCTGATGTTTCCAAATCCATTGGCAATTTTTGAGGAAACAAATTAATCTTTCATTCTAAACCACTGTCTTTTTAATTGACTGTTTTAAATTTAGCCAAATTTCATTCTACTTGATGTAAATTCAACATAGCTTCTTTGAAATTTGGTAAATTGCTGGAGACTTTTTTATTAGTGAAACTGACTGGAGCTTTGGACTTGTTTGTTTGGACTAATTCATACCTGTAGTGCTTTGCTACTTCCTAGGAAGTACCTTAATTGGCCCCTTTATGTAGGTGTACAAATCCAAATATCTGATGCCTGGGCATAGTTTCATGCAGCTTAAAGTTTTAGATGACTTTTTGGTTCCAGGTATTTTTATTCATTACATGCTTGGTAGGAAATCCAGCCTGGTCATTAGAGATACGAGAGAATTCTTCCCAACAGGTGCTTTCACAGGGACTGAGAAGTTAAAGATAAAATGTTGGAACTGGTTTCTTGTTTTCTCCCTTCTAGGAAGGCATAGTTGAAAATCTCTTTAAGTGGGCACGAGAGGCTGATCAGCCGCTAAGGACATACGCAACGGGACTGTTGGGAGGAGCTATGGAAAACCAGGACATTGCTGCAAATTACAGGGATGAGAACTCACAGTTGGTAATGATCTCTCACTTTCCCTTTGTGGAATACATTTACCTCTTTTTAATTTTTGTTTATGAGGAGCTCACATTCATGGGTTAATATATGAGTCTTACAGTGGTTGTAATATTATCTGTAAGAGTCATGGTTTCCATCCTTTCCTGACTGACTTGGAGCATTCAGCCTGCTTTTTCTGTTAACAGCAGTTGTATTCAAAATGCCAATGCAAACCTAAGAAGTCAAATTACTTTTTAATGAGACTCTTATTCATACTTTCCTTAAAGAAGAATTTTCAGAAGCTTTGTATCTGTAACTACTGCATGTTGTGATTTGCCCACCAGACAGAGGTTTTAAAATGAAAGGTAAGTCAATGTGGAAACAACTATGATGAAATTGTGATGGCTTCTCTTCTAAACATTAAAAGTAAAAGCATGACCTTTGGTTTTGTGGAACTGCAGTTTACCAAAGCTGCTGCTTCCAAAGGGAATGTTGCCTTTATTTCAGGCTGGGCAGAGATGGTGGAAGGATGCTGCAAGCTGCTATGATATTCTGTTAGCACCAATATAGCTCATCTGCTCCTAATGGATTTCCAGCCACTTCCTTCTCACACAGGAGACATGGTGCTGATATTTTAGAATGAAAGTAGCTGTAGCAAAATGGATTTGAGTTCTCTCACTCACTTTGAAATTGTTATTTCTCTGGGCAAGTGTACACCACAGCATACTCATAGAGCCCTTTATGCTGTGGAGTAGGTTATATGATGATACCAAAAAATATGGTTGAGGTGAATTGCATGATCAAAGCAAGGAATGTGTTCTCATGAGTGCTGCCTTTTTGAAACAGGTGGCTCTGGTGCTTCGTCGGCTACGAGAGTTGCAGGTCACTGAAATGACCACAAAACAGGAAAACAAGCGCCCCAGTCCTCGGAAAGTCCCGTCAGATCCTCTGCTGCCCCTCGATGAAGAGGCTGTGGATATGGATTATGGGGAGATGACAGTAGATGGAGAGCAAGAGGAAGTTTCTGGTGATATGGAGATCTCCTTCCATCTTGATTCCAGTCATAAGACCAGTAGCAGAGTAAACTCTGCTACAAAGCTAGATGATGGGGGACTGAGAAAAAGCAAATCAGGGAAACAGCACGAAAGAGACGGCTTCCGGAAGGCCAAGCAAAAGCTGGGCTTCTCCACCTCGGAACCAGAGCGGATGTTTGTTGAGCTGTCCAACAGCAGCTGGTCAGAAATGTCCCCGTGGGTGATTGGCACTAATTACACACTTTACCCCTTGACTCCTGCCATAGAGCAGAGGCTGATTCTTCAGTACCTGACTCCCTTGGGGGAGTACCAAGAGGTGAGCATATGAAGGTGGGAGGAAGCACTCTGTGCTCTAATTCTCCATACAAAACTAAGTGGAATTGTGGGGGAAAATTGGCAGAGCTGTTATATCACTCCCTGATATTTCCTGTCATGATTAGGATTGGTAACTTTTCCTGAGTTGTTGATGACTTTTAAATTGATGAAGTCATTAGTTTGAATAT
Source organism: Falcunculus frontatus (assembly GCA_013398115.1). Classification (NCBI taxonomy): domain Eukaryota; kingdom Metazoa; phylum Chordata; class Aves; order Passeriformes; genus Falcunculus; species Falcunculus frontatus. The sequence goes on along the minus strand of VZRV01010292.1, from coordinate 1,243,370 downwards.
TACTTGGTGGGTAATACTCAAACCTGGAGCTAGCAGATGTGTGGTCTGGTAGTTGGAGCATGGCCTTGGGGATTTTGTCCCATGTTCCTGTTGAATTTCGTGCTTGCTTACATGACACTTTGTTTGAAGTGCAGACATTTTTCCTGTTTCCTGTGGGGGATACAATAGATTCCTGCAAGTAAAAGTCTGAGGAAATAACTTGAAATTCTAAATGAAGTGGTTTTGTGCAACCTCTGTAGTAGTTCTGAGGAGAAGTGGCAGGGCCCATGTTATGCAGATGCTTTTGAAAGCTGATATTATTTAAATGGACAAAATAATGTGGCTGTGTCAGATTTACCGAAGTGTTTCCATTTTTCTTTTTTTTTCTTTTTTTTAAAATTTTTTTTTCCTTTTTTTTTTTTTGTGGTTTACCTTAATTTGTAACAGAACAAAGCAACACAGTTTTGCTTTGTGATAGATGTTGTGCGTGCACATGTGTGCCTTGTTTCTGTGAGAGCCAGAGAAACCATTACCCCCTAACACCCTGCATGCTGACTGGATTGCTTCGTATGCCAGCAATAGTAGGCTGTAAAAATAGGAATTACTAGCATAAAGGTGTTAAAAAGAATGATGCAAAGGGTTTTGGTTTGTTGCCCTGCTCTCCTGTTTTTTCTGTTCAGTTGTTGGGTAGTTGTCTTTGCACAGATGGAAGGTGGAGCCTCTCTCCAGGGTGGTATCTGTGTGGACTTCCATAGCCGCACTTGAAGGAGAGTCTTAAGATTTCCGTGTGGCAGCTGCCATGCACCTTGCTGCAGTCAGCAGATGTATTACAAGAGGTCTGTTAACCTTTATTGCTTCCTATGGATGGAGCTGGTTACCACTGACCTCTCATAACAGGTATCTGCTAATAGGGGAAAACTGGGGGTTTGAGAGAGTATAAACCAAAAGAGACCTTGTAATTTTCATGAAATATTCAGCTGCTGTCCTGTTTTTGTTTTTCTCAGCTGCTACCCATCTTTATGCAACTGGGATCAAGGGAGCTGATGATGTACTACATTGATTTGAAGCGAACCAATGATGTGCTGCTCACTTTTGAAGCCCTTAAGGTAAATTACTTTCATAATACATAAAATATACCATAAACATTGTAAAAACATTGACTATATGCTTGCTACGTGTCAAAGGCAAGTGCTTATCTTCTTTAGGCCGGTGTCTTGCAGCATTCCCAGGGATTGGAGTTGGCTTTCACTCAACTTGAATGCATTGCAGTTTTTTTTTTAAGTGTCAGGCACTTAAAATGAAAAAACAGGGAAGGAAGGAGGGAATAAAAAGATCTTAATTGTTCAGGAAGGGCCGTTAAGTTCACCTTTCATCTGCCTATTTGAAGATGATAAAAATTCCTTTTTCCGTCAAATGGTTGTGTTCCTGCTGCCCTTAGATAGCATTCCTTAGTTATTCCACTGCCTACCATCTCAGAGGACATTTGAGAGGGGTGAGTAGCATAAACATCTTACCCTCAGAAGCCCCAGCATGACATCTCTGAGCTCAGTGGTTGAAAGACTAATTTTGTGTGAGTCATCTTTAAGGTTATCTCCCCAAGGTAAAAAGCCACACAAAATAACTTTATTCGAGCCAAACCTGCAGTGCAGCAGCACAAGTTAAACTTTTTCTGTGCCTTCTTTCCCACTTTCATGATAACTTCTCTGCCTCTGATCCCCGGGTCTTCCTCTTTGTATCTTTGTCATTTATCTGAGAATTTATTTTGAAGGAGCAATGCTCTACAGAAGCTGTAGGTTGCTTCAGTTGGGAGTGAGTGGGGTTTACAGTGATTCTTACTGTTTCCTCTTAAGGTGTAGGTAATACAGAAAAGCATTGTGCAGTACACTTCAGTGCAGGTGCAGACTTCCCTTTAATTGCCTTTACAATTCATTTTGTAAAATTCCTTATGTCAGCAATATGTCATAATCAAAATATGAATGCAAATTTAAAGTTATTAGTGATAATAGCAAGTGAATGAATTTGAAGGCAATAGGAAGACCTTAAGGTGGCTTGTTGGATAATTTCTGAGTTGCTCTGCTTTTCTTGTATTTCTTTTGCAAGATGTGTGGAAAAAAAAGTGGTAGTGCCTCTTTTGCTTTTGTCATTGGGATAAATACTGCATTCTGGATTAAATGTAATGGGAGGAGGAAAGGAGGTGGACAAAGCACAGAGCACTTGCTTTTTCTGCCGTCTGTTTTTCCATGGAATGGAATTGATGACAGTTTGAAGAATCCCAGTCTAATCTGCTTTTATCCTTCCTTAGCATTTGGCATCATTGCTGCTGCACAACAAGTTTGCAACAGAGTTTGTTGCTCATGGAGGAGTGCAAAAATTGCTGGAGATTCCTCGTCCTTCCATGGCAGCAACAGGAGTGTCCATGTGTTTGTATTACTTGTCGTACAATCAAGATGCTATGGAAAGGGTAAGAATCCTTCTTATACTGTAACTGCAGTGATTCCCATCATTTCTCAGTGTTTCTACCTGTGTTCAAACAATGAATAAACATCTCCTAAGCTTAAAAGCAAATATATATGGGTGATTGATATATGCAGAGGCATTAGGAGGTATATGAATAATAGTGTATTGTTTCAAGGGTGTGGATTTCAATTCCTAGGGAATTAACTGAAGACCTTGCCAGCACTGTCTCAATACTTTATTCACCCTTTTCATCCTATTCTTCCCTCTTCCCCTCAAAAAATCCCAGCAAAAACCTCCTTCATTCTCATTTGCCTTTCTTTTCCTGTCTGTTCCAATGGACTCCTATACCTGAGATTGCTTTTCTCCGTGCATGGTTCCAGATATTCTGCCAGATGTTATCCCCAATATGTACAGATACCAGGTAGAGCAGGTGTCTGTGGTACATTTGGGATTTCAGAGGAAGCCAGCTTCAGGATAGTCCACACCAAGCCTCAGATGTGAAGCTGGTAGCACTGTATTCTGTGAGTACATCCAACACCAGCAGAGAAGAGATGGAAACCTCTGCTGACTTGGCACACAGCAGCTGGTGCCAGCACTTCAGCTGACCCTGGCAGAGGGTTCCCAGTTCCTCCTCAGTAGAAGTTAACAGGCAGATGCAAAAATGCAGTTCCGAGCACATGGTCTGCACATCTCGGAGGCAGGGTCTGAGAACAGGAAAAGACCAGCTCAGTTGTCTGTTTCCAGAGACAAGTCAGGCTTTAGACTTGAATTTGACCATCCTTGCAATTCCCCTAGGCTTCAGTGCTGCCAGAGTTCTCTAGAACCTCAACATAGCGTATGGTACTGTTACACTGAGCACAATTTGTATTTCTTCAGTGAAAGCTTGTCTGCCTCTAGCAAAGCATTCTTTGGATATGTGGAAGTGGTACAGAGAAGGACTCTCTGGGTATTCATTGTGCTTTGGTCTGAGAGTGGACCAATTTCTAGTCCTACATTGCCAAATCATACCCTTTATTAGTCTAACAGTGGTTTTTTTTACTGGTCTGGAAATGGGACTTTTTATTTCATGTCTCAGATGTCCCAGGTCAAGCTGAGAATAACTGATACTTGTCTTCTGCTTCTCAAAGAGTCCTCATTCTCCTTGGACCAGTTCTCTTCAACAATCTGTTTGAAGTCCTCCTCAAGAATGTTCTTTTGCTTTCTAGGTGTGCATGCATCCCCATAATGTGCTTTCAGATGTAGTGAACTACACCTTGTGGCTGATGGAGTGCTCCCACGCCTCGGGCTGCTGCCATGCCACCATGTTCTTCTCCATTTGCTTCTCCTTCCGTGCTGTCCTGGAGCTCTTTGACAGGCACGATGGGCTGCGACGTCTGGTTAACCTGGTAAGGGCTGTGGCTTTAAGTAGGGAATAGCAATTGAGTATCAGGTTTTGCACCCTATAAGTGCAACTGTGGAGTTTTGTTCTTTTGTTTGGTTTTGCTTGGGGTTTTTCCTCCTCAATTCCCAAGAGATGGAGAGGTGGGTTGAGTTGTCTAAGCAATACTCACATGCATCCTTTTATCTTTTTAATTTTTATTATTATGATTATTGTCTAGACCCTTTGGGAGCCTTTTGGTGCAACTCCTGGGTTGAGCAGTACTCAATTAAACAGTGGTGGCTTAGTGGTGGTCCTGATGTTTCTTACCACTCCACATACACGTACACCCTGCTGGATGTGGATAAATGCAGCCTTGTTCCAGGAGAGGAATAGCTGTGTGTGTGCTGCAGTAACCACAGTACCTTCTGGGCGCAAGTGACACCGTTCATGTACAAAAGCTGCAATGTCTGCAGGGTGTTGCTGTGCGCTCCTGCAGCTTGGGCTGTGTCTAACTCAGGGACATCGGTGCTGCAAGCACACTGTGTGGTGCTGTATTATGCCTAATAGTACTTGGTACAACACTGCCTCCAGACCTACACTGATGTGACTTCTGCATTTCTATCTTCATAGATAGTGGAGGAGAGGGCATGGTTCAGTTTAGGCTATTTACCCATGCAGAGACCCTCTTCTGTTCAGACAGCCTTTGTCAGCTCTCAGTGTGTTTCTATGCCCTGTACAGCAAAGGCAGCATGCTTGGGTTTGGTACAAGAGCAGCTGAGAGTTGTAGGTGCTTTTTTTCCTGAAGACTGAGCTGATGAAACTTTTTTCCCGCACCCAACCTCTTTCTGAAGATAAGCACTCTGGAGATCTTAAACCTGGAAGACCAAGGAGCCCTGCTGAGCGATGATGAGATCTTTGCCAGTCGCCAGACGGGGAAGCACACGTGCATGGCCCTGCGTCGGTACTTCGAGGCTCACCTCGCCATCAAACTGGAGCAGGTGAAGCAGTCGCTGCAGCGCACTGAGGGCGGCATCCTGGTCCATCCACAGCCCCCCTACAAGGTGAGAAGCACATTGCAAGCTTTTCACAATTGTTGCATTTCTCAGTTGAATCCAAGCTGCAGACATATGTAGAAGCCAGTGCAGTAACTAGGCAGGGTGCAGTTATTTTATTTGTACTTTTTTCCTGTCCTGTGGAATGGCACTGCAGTAGGAAAATACAGAGGAGCCCTTGAGGTTAGTCTGAATTACATTTGATTAAGGCTCCTGCTCATGTGCTGTGGTTCCCTTTCCATCTCTCAAAAACTCAGAGGCAGGTTATTTTTGATACTTGTGGGGTTTTCTATGCTGTGAATCTCTGAAAGGACAAAATCTGTATGTGTATAGAGGTGCATAATGTCGAAAAACTTGGAAATAAGTTTAATTTGATAATGATAACTGAAATGTCTTTTGGACACCACTGTTTTTAGAAATTACCAGTGAGATCCAGATAGATAATAATCCACAGTCTTGGCCATGATTTTTTTCACAGTGATTTCTCCCTGCAGAACTGGTTTTGTTGGTTTGTTTTGGTTTTGTTTGTTTGTTGGAGTTTTTTTTAAACTGGATTTTATGGCTGCTTGTTTTGAGAGAGCACGTTCACCTGTGGTTTCTGATTTAATTTATGATGATTTTCTAGAGGAACTGAAATAAGAAGATATAAGGGTGTTTTTGCTTCTGCAGAAATCACTTATTTTCAGTAACTAAAGAAATGTATGTAAGCTGTTGCTTTCTCATGTAATTAAAAAATACTGAAAGGCAAACATACTGAATAAAAAAAAAGAAATTCCTAGTATGTTTTGTAGTCAAAACTTAGAAACTGTAATTGAATATTTTTAGCAACCTTTTTAATATTTTAGCAGAAATGTAATATTGAATAATGGTGTAGTAACTACTAGATTAGTAGCTTAAAAGCAGAGTAGAATTTTAATTTAATGTAACTTTTCTTCTTAAATTGGCCTAAGCATTCTAAGACTGTAAAGAAACTTAAAGGATATTATCCTTAAGCTTATTATTGTATATTATACTGACAGTTGCTGTATTCTTTTATAACTGGGGAATAAACCAGAAAGTAAGTACTTAATCTGCAAAACAGAGTGGTAGTCTAATCTTGTAGATGCAGTTTTCAGTTAAATCCTGGCAGTGGGGGATTTGATGTGCAAGTTTGTAGCCCTTGTGATCTAATGATGTCCCTTTCCCTGCAGGCCTGCTCCTATACTCATGAGCAGATTGTAGAGATGATGGAGTTCCTGATTGAGTACGGTCCAGCACAGCTCTACTGGGAGCCAGCAGAGGTTTTTCTCAAATTGTCTTGTGTCCAGCTCATGCTTCAGCTCATTTCCATTGCCTGCAACTGGAAGACGTACTATGCAAGGTGAGCTGTTTGCTGTAGTGCTCTATTTGAGTGCAGCACTTGTGGCTCTTGGGCAGGACATTACATTTCCAGATTTTCTACCCTGTTAGTATTTAAAATAGGCACATGCTGGTTAGTGCTGTTAGGGCCTGTGCTGGGGCCACACAGTGCTTATCGAAGTTAACTCTGGGGAAAGCAGGACTAAAATTTTAAGGTGGAGAGAGGGATGTCAAGAAATTTCTGAAGAGTTAAGATGCCTCAGGCCTTTTATTACTATGACACTGATTTCTCAGAAAAGCTTCATCACAGTTCTGTGCCTCTTTCTATCTATCTCAACATTTGTTTACTTTTTTTAAGAGAGATGCTAGAAAATGCTCCAAGGAGAGGGTGAAATCAAGATGTATCTTAATCCTGGAATAAGGTGGACCAGGGCTCCCTCCTCCTTATTTCTGCTGCCTACAGGAGCTCCTTGCCTAACTTGAAAGCCTTTGAAATCTGTTTTGCTTCTGCAGTTCCCTGCTTCCCTCCCTCTCTCAGGTTGCACTCTCCTGGGTAGTTTGTGTTCTACTGTTTCTTTCCTTCTGCAGCTGTTTCCTAATTGCTACCTGGGTTAACTCCTACCTTTCCACACAGGTTATAGATCTCCTCTTCTTTGCATTGTTCTGCTCTCTCACCTCTTGCTGAACATCTCTTTTCACCTTCCCCACACCTGTGTCTCTCTTAAACTGGAGCCTAAATAGGTGTCTTTTTGACTGTCAGAGTTGTCTGGTTTGCTGCTAAACAGTTTCCCTTGACTTGAGAAAATCTTCCTTCTTAGTTAACTGGTGACAGAGTATTTTAGACAGCAGTGTTTCCTAGCTAAGATGTAGAGTTAAATTCAATTTAGAAGCTTAATTTAGAATGCTTTCATTGGTAAGTCTTAACATTCTTAGTTTTATAAATACAAAATTACAGTGCTTTTAGGAGCCTGTGGGCCATGTGGGATAAATGTTGGCAGACTGCAGGCAGTGGTGTGCGTGTGAGCACTGCCTTCTGTGGAGACCAGCCCTTTTCATTCTCAAATCAAAAGGCACCATCAAATGCAGCAGATGTGACTGATTTACTTCCATTTGTTGGAGTAGAGTAAGTTGAATACTATTTGATGTTATTGAAACAACTCTGTACATGCAATTCTAAGAAGTTCTTCTGTTGCTGTCTTCCAGGAATGACACAGTACGATATGCTTTGGATGTACTGGCCATCCTGACTGTAGTTCCTAAAATCCAGTTGCAACTGGCAGAACCTGTGGATGTGTTAGATGAAGCTGGATCTACTGTTTCTACTGTGGGTAAGCTGAATACTGTCCTGATGGCTTACACATTTATCAGTTGTCTTCTGCTATGTGGATTTTGGCTGGCTGTTCCTCACCTACAGTGAGACAAGGGTTAAAATAATTCATGTACTCAGAGTTACTGTAAAGGATGCAAATAGATGGGAGAGTGCACTGTGATTAAAATTGTGTCATGATTAGTGCTGTGGTTGGGTTACACATTTAGAGGCTGATCTTTCTCTTGCACTTGTTTTCAAGAGCTCATTAAATACAGGTGGAGGCAAATGTACTTTTACAATGGGACTATAAGATTTCCTCAGTTTCCCAGAAATTTAGGTCTCCTGCGGATATGGCGTTTGAGAATATGGGAGAGGAACAATTACTGTTGTGTGAGTTTAGAGCATAACTCCAGGTTCAGCATGTAAATGGGTGAGATGTGCCTGGATCAGATTCAATGCTTCTACTTTAACTGGAGCCTCTTTTTTTTTTTTTTTTTTTTTAAGCCCCCCCCCCCCCAAAAAAAAAGAAAAAGGGGAGGCAGAATAGTAGATATAGGCAAAAGACAATTTCTTTTGCACAAAAACTCTGTAGGTTAATACCAATACTGTGAGGGTGTTGATCTTCTGAAGCAGACATGAAACTAACAGGAATTCTGTGGGGAAAAAAGTAACCCTAAAGTTTCTTTGGAAGTTGTTATATGATTAATTTTTCCTCAATGACTTGGTCTCTTATACAAGAGAGTTGTTCTCTGCAGTAAGAATCAGAGCATGTCTGTGCATCTTGCTCTGGTCCAGATACCTTAGATTTTTTACTCCTGGTCTGTGCGTGATCACCACCTCTGAGAGATTGTGTGACACTACCTACTCATGATGAGATGGAGGACCAGCAGTGCAGGAAAACATTTTGCTAGGGAGGTAGAAGAATATGATGTAGACTAGTAAGCAAAACTTCAGGAATTTTCAGAATTGAGGGAACTACCTATTTTCTCCAAATTTGTTGGAAGACTCCCTTACCTGTCTGATCAACTTGTGTAAGATACATTTTAGAGTACTAAAGAAACTATTTCTTTCCCTCACTAGGTATTAGTATCATCCTCGGAGTTGCTGAGGGTGAGTTTTTCATCCATGATGCTGAGATTCAGAAATCAGCCCTTCAGATCATCATCAATTGTGTGTGTGGCCCAGATAACCGGATCTCCAGCATCGGGAAATTCATCTCTGGGACTCCTCGGCGGAAGCTTCCTCAGGCCCCCAAGAGCAGTGAGCACACGTTAGCCAAGATGTGGAATGTGGTGCAGTCCAACAATGGCATCAAGGTGCTGCTGTCCTTGCTGTCTGTGAAGATGCCGATCACTGACGCAGATCAGATCCGGGCGCTGGCCTGCAAAGCCCTGGTGGGGCTGTCACGCAGCAGCACCGTCCGGCAGATTATCAGCAAGCTGCCCCTGTTCAGCAGCTGTCAGATCCAGCAGCTGATGAAGGAGCCGGTGCTGCAGGACAAGCGCAGCGAGCACGTGAAGTTCTGCAAATACGCTGCCGAGCTCATCGAGCGCGTCTCGGGGAAGCCCCTGCTCATCGGCACGGACGTCTCACTGGCGCGGCTGCAGAAGGCGGATGTGGTGGCCCAGTCGAGGATCACGTTTCCTGAGAAGGAGCTGCTGCTGCTGATCCGGAACCATCTCATCTCTAAGGGCCTCGGGGAAACCGCGTCTGTCCTTACGAAAGAGGCTGACCTGCCCATGACTGCAGCATCTCACTCTTCTGCCTTCACCCCTGTTGCGGCCGCTGCCTCTCCGGTGACTCTGCCTCGCACTCCTCGCATAGCTAACGGCATCTCGGCCCGTTTGAGTAGCCACACTGCTGTAGGTTCCACTGCCACCTCTGTCCATGCTCAGGCAAGGCCGTCTGCATCCCAAGGTCCACCTGCCCTTCCAGGCCCTTCTTACGCCAGCAACTCTCCTCTGATTGGCAGGATTAGCTTTGTCAGGGAGAGGCCGTCTCCCTGCAACGGCAGGAAAATCAGAGTGTTGCGACAAAAATCGGACCATGGCGCCTACAGCCAGAGCCCAGCTATCAAAAAGCAGCTGGACAGACACCTTCCTTCCCCACCCACGCTGGACAGTATAATCACAGAGTACCTTAGGGAGCAGCACGCCCGCTGCAAGAACCCTGTTGCCACCTGTCCCCCTTTCTCTCTCTTTACTCCCCATCAGTGTCCTGAGCCAAAACAGAGGCGCCAGGCGCCCACTAACTTTACCTCACGGCTGACCCGCAGGGCGGCCTTTCCGAAGTACGGAGGGGTGGATGGTGGCTGCTTTGATAGACACCTTATATTTAGCAGGTAAGGAAGAAAAATGTATTCTGATCCCTCTCAGGATGTACCCTGTTCCAAAAAGCATTACCTGGACTCAGGCTGTGCAGTCCCACAGTGGAATATCGTTGGAGACAAAAGCGTTTTCATTCGCAGTGACAGTGAGAGAGCCTTGAAAGGCTTTTTTAGTAGTTGTTCTGTTTGTCTTGTCCTTAGTGCTGACTCTTAGTACACAAAGCACACTTTATTTTCAGTAGCAACATTGACTAATGAAGCTGGTAGCTCTTTGCTCTCCTTTGGAAGGTAAGTATGTAGCACCAATTTTACATGAGAGTGTAGCATAGCCTTGAGGATGGTTGGCTGACAGATGCAGGACAGTGAAATCTATATTTTGTTCTTGCAACTGAATCATCAGCACCACCAGTTGCCTCTTTATGTGGCCTTTCCTGAGGTTAAACTGGAATGAAAGTTTATGAAATTAAAGGTGACGCGTTCGTGAAAGCATCTTCACAGTGAAAGCAATGTCACCGTGGGAGGTTATGATGTCAGGAGGTTGTTTGGCTGGTGTGATGACATCTTGTGCTAAGTGTTTCAGAACTGTTAGGAATTTTTTTGCTAGCTCTCTGTACTTACCCAGGTGTTGATATTACGGGTTTTCCATCAATCCAACTTTGAAGATGGAGTCCAAGTGCTTCAACTTAATGATATGCTTTAACAGAAGTACCACATAGTGGAAAACAAACCCTAAAGATTGCAAACACTGTTGTTATACTTGAGCACTAGTCTTCAAATTGACACTTAGCTTGCTCAAGAGGAAAGCTATAACTTGTACCTATGTAATCTTTAAGGGCTGGGTTTAATACCATCACACAGCATTTCAGTTTTGCTTCTCTCTTTTGGGTTACCCATGTATTTTTGCCTTCTCTAGGTTCCGTCCAATTTCTGTGTTCAGGGAAGCAAACGAGGATGAGAGTGGCTTTACCTGTTGTGCATTTTCTGCAAGAGAACGATTCTTAATGCTGGGTACTTGCACGGGGCAGTTGAAACTCTACAATGTGTTCAGTGGACAGGAAGAGGCCAGTTACAACTGCCATAACTCTGCCATCACGCACCTTGAGCCATCCAGGGTAAGGAATCACAGACATATTCTGATTTTTAGGCCCTGGTATGTTTTGGGCCCATCTGGATATGTGCATCTAAGATGTACCTACTGGCTGGCCTGCAGTGCCTGTCTTTGAAGTACTTGTAATAGTTTCATATTCTCACTCTTGTGAGTTCTATATTTAGAGTTTTTTCTTCCCAAGATAATAAAGAAGTTACACAGTGGCTGTGTGCCTTCTTGAGAAATTAATATATATGTCTGGAAGTGGAAAAATGCTTAAACTGATTATTACACATTTATTTATGTGTGAGATAAGATATATCAGAGTTTATATATCTTCCCTTTGCTGGAGAAAGAAATCTATCAGGAGATGATTCTAGGAAGAAAGAAAAAATTACAAGCAGAATGGATTCCACTCACAGGGCATCAGAATTCAGCCATGGATTATCCTGATTTTATCTGCTGTTAACATCATAGATTGCTCCTGTTGTTATCTCTAAAGTTCGTCTACCAAGGGCTCTTTGTTATCCATAGTATTAGATACCTGGATTTTATCCCTATAGGAGTAGTATTAGGCATAAAAGTCTGCTCTGTAGTTTCTAAATTGATCTTGTAAGTTAGAAGTGTACAGGTAAAATGATAACCTCTGTTTTCACTGGTACTCTTTTCCCTTCCTCCACTCCAATCTGGAAATCCAGGATGGATCTTTATTGCTGACATCTGCTACGTGGAGCCAGCCTCTGTCTGCATTGTGGGGAATGAAGTCTGTCTTTGATATGAAGTAGGTACACTCTGATTCAGCTATGGGGTGTGCTGCAGTTGGAAGAACCATTTGATACAGGAATAAACTCTGTAAAACAGAATAGCACAGATCTCACAATGTCTTTTGTGAAAGATAAAATGTGCTCCCTTTCTTATGTTGGTATATTCCCTATTTTATTTGGTACAGAGCAAATTCTAACGAAGTTCTACGTAAAGTCCTGTTTAATGCAAGGTAGATCAGTAAAGCCACTGTTACTCCTGAAGACAAAGAAACATGTTTGTGTTTTTTTTCTCATGTTTGTAAATTATCTTGGCAATCTTTATGGAGCCAGTTCAGAATTTGACTAGCATGGTGATCTGCATCCTGAAATTGTCAGACCTGGATGCAAGCGCTTTAAAATCTATTTCAGTATTTACAATTGTTCCTTCCTATAAAAAAAAAAAGTGTGGAAAACTCCTAGGTTTTAAAAGGTTTGATTTAAAGGATTTAAAAGGTTGTCTACTTTAGTTGTAAACAACTGTTTTGGTGTGACCTGCGTGGGGTCAGCTAGAGGCCTTTCTTCAGAGGAAAGGTTTAACTTCCTCAGGCTGCACGTGTTTCAGTGTTGATGATGCCATCCATTGCTGACTTCTCTGAAGATTGTTATGTTTATGGCAGGCCCTGTTGACGGCAGGTCTGAATTTGCTACTGCAGTATGTTGTGGTCAGTGGCAAAGGAGAGAGTTTTCTACGTCTTTTTTCTGTTGTTGAAACCTGTGCTGGAGCTGTTGGTGTTGTTTGGGTCACGTAGAATCTGCAATTCCTTGACTTCTTTACTGACTGTGTCTGCAGGCATTCCTTCCCTGATGACCACTATGTGGAGTTCAGCAAGCACTCTCAGGACAGGGTCATTGGCACAAAGGGAGACATTGCACATGTAAGTATCAGGAAAGCTCATGGCTGTGAAGCTCTGGCAGGAATGTAATTCTCCATAGGATGTTTATTAACTGGTGTGAGTGCTTTGATGCTCTGTGTAACTGATGAGCTTCAGAGGAAAGCTTTGAAAGTGTCAAATAACTTGTCCCTCTTCCTGAGGGTATACACTTGACCATCCCAACCAGCTGTAGCACAAGCAGTGTGGGTGTGTTGCCTCTGGGCAAGTATCCTGGGCAATTGTAGGTTCTGCTTTGTTTTATTCATTTGAGAGAGATCATGCAGGATTCTTTTTAATTTTGAAGTTGCTTTCTTCACCTTACTTTTCAGTAATAGTAATAATAATAAAATTCCACTGTAAACAGTAGCTCAGTCAACAGCTGTGGGAAGTGACCTATTAGAAGTGTCCTCCTTTTGCCCCCCAGCCCCGAATTTGCAGCTTACTTTTGGGTAATTTAACTTTACCTCTGTATCTTCAGAGTATTGTTGTAGTGCTTTGCATGAATACCTGCAAATTGGACAGACAAAAGCTTCAGAGAGCTTCTGCTGCTTTGCAGTTCTAATTTGCATTTGTTATAAGCCCCATCTCTCTTGAAAGAGAATTTGCTTAAAAAATGTTCATTAAATATAACTTATTCAAATTATTTATAGTTTCACATGTTACTCTGATTTGTTTAAGTAAACTCTCCATTCCTGCCCAATTTTTAACTTGGATTTAGCTGGAAGTGAGATCAGTTTGTATGTTGTATTTATCTGGTAAACAGATGAGTTTTCCAGTTCTAGAGAATATTTTCCTCTGTAAATTTGAAAAAGAGCTAGGCTCTAAAGGATGTTACTGATAAGATTTATCTGAGGAGATGATCGTAAACCCTTTGTACTAGTTCAAAGCCCTTTTTATATTCCAGAAGTTTCATGTGCCAAAGCTCAAAGTTGCCTTTCTGTGTAAATGCCAGGAATTTTAGCTCCTTTTCTATAGTTTCTGGCTTTTTTCCCCTCACTGTGTGCTTTGGGGTTTTAATGTTTGTAAATACCATCTGCTTGGAAAGCATTTCCATTTCTGAAATAGTTTCTGGCTAAGTGGTACCTTGTGATTGCAGCTTTCCAGTCCACTCCTCATAGTGGGGTTATTGTATTTGGAACTCATCCTGATTGTACTGAAATATGTCAGTGAACCTGCAGTAAGCCAAGCACTGGCCAAAATTTGTTGTGAGGCTTGCTTCCAGCTGTGAAAAACTATGAAAGGGATGGTAGGAAGGGTTATTTATGGAATGCTGTCACATGAAATGGGGAACGGGGTGATTCTGTAAGCAATCTAGAAAGGGGAACAGGGGGTGATTTTAGGCACAGGTATATTACAAATTGTGACTAATCTTTCTTTTTCTTTTTAATCTAAAAGATCTATGATATTCAGACTGGCAACAAGCTATTGACTCTGTTTAACCCAGATCTTGCCAACAACTACAAGAAGAACTGTGCCACCTTTAACCCCACTGACGACCTTGTCCTAAATGATGGTGTCCTCTGGGATGTCAGATCAGCACAAGCCATCCACAAGTTTGACAAATTCAACATGACTATCAGTGGTGTTTTCCATCCCAATGGGCTGGAGGTCATAGTCAACACTGAAATTGTATCCTTTGGCCACTGTGGTAACTGGTGCTGGGACCTCAAGAATTGATATGGATGAACAAATAGCTGTTTGCAGAGTTGTATTAATGGTCTGCTATCTGTGAATCAGGGAAGAGTAGGGACTGTTAGACAGGTAGCTAATTTAAATCTAGATTCTGCCTCTGATGTAGCCTAGAGAAAATACTTAATACAGAGAGAGAGCAGGAGAGATTTTCTGATACTCTCCATGGCACCTCAGCTCTCTTCCTATGTCTTAACAAGATCAGCTTTGAAGATGCTGCAGTAACCTCTCATGACTGGGTATGGCATTTTGAGTAAGAGCTTTTTCATTTTGAGCACATGGAATGGAATCGTAGTGGTAGAATCCAACCCTGCTTCCACCATATTTGCAAGAGAGTGGCAATGAGGTTTCTTGAATGCATTTAGTTAGTTCTTCGCCACTTCACTGAAAAGGAAGTAGAAACTTTCAGTTGTTTGTTGCTCCTTAGCTTGTGTTTTTTCAGTGGGACCTCCGGACTTTCCATTTGTTACACACAGTACCTGCACTGGATCAGTGTCGGGTGGTCTTCAACTATACTGGCACAGTGATGTATGGAGGTAGGACTTCTCCCCTTCCATCACTCTCCTGGGTCACCTCTTGGGAGATAAGTAGATGCTTGTTCAGTGAAACGGGAAGCTTCAGAGTCTGTGTAACTCCAGGCCTTCCTGGCATGTGCGACCTGGATTTTTTCCAGGACGTTCATGCTATATGTATTGCTGACAAAGACAGTTTTCTGTAACATCAGCAATATCACAACTAATTTGTGAGATTAAAAAGCAACCTGTTGTATAATGGCAGATCCAGTGATGCTTGAGAAAATAATTTTGTCCTCTGTATTAAGTTTTGATGATCTGTAGTATCAATAAAGGCATCTCTGGAAGAGCAGATATTAAGTGGGTCTTGCCAAGCTATTAACTATAAAGAAAATTCATGTCAGAATCTAATTTGATCTGAAGTTGATTAATGGTAGTGACTAATGGAAGGCAGATTTGTGGAATAATCTCTCGTTGTTTCAGCTATGTTGCAGGCAGATGATGAGGATGACCTTCTGGAGGAGAGAATGAGAAGTCCCTTTGGCTCTTCTTTCAGGACATTTAATGCAACTGATTATAAACCTATAGGTAAGAGAGGAGCCAATAGCTTTGTCTGGAGGTTTGAAGATTTATTGAAAGTTTGCTTAGTAACATTCACTTCTCTTTGCATGTGTGAGAAACCAAACCGCTGTATCCTGTTCTGATTGAAGCACAGGAGTTGGTTTTAATACTGACATAATTTCAAGTATCATATCCCATTCAGTGTGTGACTGCCTTACTTGCTACTGTTCAGCAGTTCTGGCTTTATGTCCTTTCTTCTTTCCAAGTAAGGCATAATCTGAGACAGTAGGTCACTTGGCCAGGATGGCATTGCTCTCATTTCACACGAGGCTCTTTTTTTAGCTTGTGGAGCTAAGCTAATTGCTGCTGTGGACATAAACAAGTGTGGCTTTCACTACTGAAAGGAGACATAGGTCACAACTCAGTCCCTTTGTTGCCACCTATTCTGAAGGATGATCTGTTGTTTACTGTGCTTAGGGAAACCAATAAATGTGTTATCAAGGGAGGAGGCACCATGAAGAGCAGGTTAAGAACTTGCATGGCTATTTTTTACAATGGTCTCCAACGTTTCTATTCTTTATTACAGGTTGAATTACCTACAAACATTCATTTCACTTGTTTCAGTTGTTTTTTCTTATCCCAAGATTGTATTATTTGCTTTTAGACACTTTTTCAGTGAGCATCAAGTAACCTGCAGTTAACCACTGAGTTTGTTGTGTGATGTTTTCCAGCTACCATAGATGTAAAGCGGAATATCTTTGACTTGTGCACAGACAGCAAGGACTGCTATCTGGCTGTCATTGAGGTAAAGCAGCTAAAATAAACTCTGATCTCTGTAGCTGTGGTTTGAATGCACTGCTTGTTGTTTCTTTTTTGGACTTCCTGCTGATGAATTCATGTCCTAAGCAGTGGTGTTTTGATGGTGCTAAAGATACTGTTAGCTTTTTATTCTGCACCCCCTGCAGTCTTGTTTTGCTGCCTCTCATTCCTTAAATTTCCAAACACATTTGCTTCTCTTCTTCAAACTTTCCCCACTTTATAATGTGCAGAGGTTTTCCTTCTCATGAGCGTAAAGAGAAATGTGGGTTTTTTTCTTATTTATAGCAATAATTTCCTATTATTGCAAATTAAAATGTGCACTGTACCAAATAACTGGGAAATGCAATCTTTTGAGGGCTTCCCACAGAGCTTTACTATGAATCACTCTTATTGTTCCTTTTACACTTGTCTTCCTAGCAAAATCCCAGAATCTAAGGATTTGAAGCAAAAATTACTGAGCAAAACTTCTGGTTTGTTAGGGATGCAGTTCTTTGCTCAGTAATATGTTGTCAGAACTCGATTTCTTGAAGCCTGATTATGCACATGTAGTGAGTAATGTACAGTCCTGTCAGCTTTATACTCTGTGAACCACTGATCCCTACCGACCACAAAAGCAAGTCAAGAATTCGTAGCAGGGCTAACTTCATGTTTGACTGCTGAAGTTGGAGATGACAAAATATTGTGAGACCAAGAAAATTTTCTTTAATGGGAATCACTGGAAATGTTACTTCAGGGAACATGGCAGGTCTTGAAACCAAAGAGACTAATTTTTAGTGCTAATTGTACTGCTGCTGGTAAATGGGAGGGGAGGATCTTGGGAATGTTGCTGTGCTTGAGATCAGATGTAGCACTGGATATGACAGCTGAGCTCAGTTCCTGGAGCTAACTTGTGTGGGCATCTCCCCCACAGAACCAAGGCAGCATGGATGCCATGAACATGGACACGGTTTGCAGGCTCTATGAAGTGGGCCGGCAGCGATTGGCAGAAGATGAGGAGGATGAAGAAGAAGATCAGGTGAGAAGCATAGCATTAACCTGGGTGTTCAAGAGTAGCTGTTAGCCCTCTACATGTGTTCATTTATTACCCAGAAAGTACAGAGGCCTCATTTGGCCTCACCTAATGTGAAATAGATCACTTTCCTGTCAGTGTAAGCTAAGACTGTGTATGCAGAACCAGTGTGAGCAGTAACTTTCTGTGCTGTAAACTAACACAATCATTTATAGTTTATTTATTAATTTCTTTAAGTATTCAGTCTTGATCAGAAGCTTTGCTTTTCGTTCTGCTTTTTTTTTTTTGAGTGTTTCGACCTCCATATAGACAGTAGTGCTTGAGGCTTTCCTTTTTTCAGTTCCAAGTCTCATATTTGGACATAATTTATCACCAACTTCTGAAAGAGGCACAGCTTGTGACTAATGCAGTGAAACTGCACAGTACTGCTACACAGCAAAAGGTTTAAAGAATTTGAAAGAGGGCTATAGGTTTGCACTGGGATGTGTTGGTTTTCCTTCTCAGATCAGCTGTTTGATCTCTGGCAACTTGACAAAAGAGCTCAGAACCGCAGTAAGTGCCCCTCAGGGTGCAGCTGGTAGAATACACAGTAGCACAGAGTGCTTACTACAGTAAAGTGAGAATTAAAATTCCACAGAATCAGTTTAACTTTGTGGGTGTCAGGTGTTCTTGGGATTTTTTTTGGGCAGGCAAAAACCTTATGCTTCAATTCCCTAAAGATTTTAAATGCATTATTCTTTGCTCTTTGGTGTCTGCATTCTAGTAAATCATACATTTGTATCTCCTGTGAGAAAAGCTGACTTCACTTTTTCCCAAAGAATGGTAGAAGGTAATACTTTGGTGGGTTTTCTTCCCAGTCTGTGTGGAAAGCTGGATTTGTGCTACCCTTTCTGTCTCTGAATCTTCCTGTTGCTAGGTTAAAACTTGTACTTTCTAGTTCAGAACACTGGAGAGGAGGTCTCAGGAAAGAGTAATTTTCTTTGCAGTGACCTGTTGTTATTACCATTTCCCTGTAATTCTGAGGGTAAAGCAGTAGTCCTGCTTTGGGTGTGAAGTGTGCTTTCCTGGCCACTGAGTGTGCTACAGGGTTGCACCTGAAGTCTTGGCATTCTTTTGAAATCAGTGGTCGTTGTTTCTGTCCCTAGATTGGATGGATTAGAAGAATAGAATTTCTTGGGAAGCAATGAAGAGGGAGGAGAGATTATTGCTTCTTCCTTCCTTTCTACATCCCAGCCATCCAGTGCTCTGCTTGGGCGATATTTACTATTTCTATCTCCACTTCCACTGTTTTTGTTCACTTTCAGTATATTTTAGTAAACTATTTCATATTTTCTTTATAAAATCTCCAAAATTAGTTTGTAGCAGAAATGGGGTTTGCATTGTACAATGATTAACTAGCAGCTGTCAGGTCCTTGCTTTGCAAAATTGCTGGTAAGTGTTGACTTAAGGGAGATCTGTTTGTGCAAGGCAGTCAATGGTTCCAGGCTGTAACACCAGGTACCCAGCAGAGATAAGGGATCTGCCATCCATCAGATGGACACTTTCTGTCTTACAAATAGAGGTGGCCCCAGGCAGAATCTAAGTGTGCTAAAAGCTTTTCTGTGAAGCTGATGGAGTGTTCAAACAAAGCTGCTCCTGAATTGATTTGCAAGCTAAGAGTGATGAGTTGGTATTGCATAACTGCTGCTTTTTTTGGTCTCCATTTCTGGGGTCCGTACGTGTTTCCTAGACAGCAACTTTTAGAGATGGTTACAACCAAGTTTCTTTAGTAAGAGAGATTTGGTTTTAATATAAACAACACTTCTGAACCCAAATTCAATTCGATGTCCATATATCTAGCCAAACATAAGCTAAGCCCTTTGCTCTCTGTCCCACAGCCGTTCTATGCTTTTTCTTCAAGTTTGTTTTTGTCTTAGGTTTACAAAATACAGCTTTGTTTCTGTAGGGGCATCCAGCTTTGAGCTAGAATGAATAGAGGTTTTCCTGAATAAAGACAGAATCTCTCTGGTACATTTGTCTGTTGAGACCAAGAAGAGGTTCCCTGATGGAAGGATTTTTGTTTGTATGCATATCCTCATACATATGTAGGTGTTCAGTATTTGCCCAATTAGTTTCTGTGATTTAGCTTTTGAAAAATTTGGTATAATGTTTCAAACTTGTTGGAACTTCTCACAGATACTCTAAAACCCCTTCTGGCTGAAAGAGGATGCTTTCTGGTATTTCATCAAAGTGGTGTGGGGGGGAAATCCTTATGAATCAACATGAATCTGGTAACTTCTTCATCATCAAGGTTTTAAGGCAGAAATGAATATCTTTGACCCCTACCTCTCACACCTTGACTTGATGCATATTTGGATTTTTGTATTTGACCTACATGGGTCCATGGGTACATTTTTTTTGCCTGTACAGAAAGTGATGAGTACTCAAACAGAAGGGTGGCTGATAGGCAAGCCTTGCTCAGAAGTCATGTGATGCACAATAAAATTGCTTTAAAAATTGTGTTAAGAGACAAGAACTGTGGAGAAAAATATCTGCCTTTTTTTTTACCTTAAATTTTGATACTTCACAATGTCAGTTCTGATAAATGTCAGCTGAAGGCTCCATGACAGCTTTTTCAAAAAGCAAAGACTGAGAGTCTTTAAAATGAACCTAGCAGGGATGTTTGGCCTGTAGATATTTTCAGCTCTGTCTGTAATATAAGAAACAAAACAACTATGTTATTCCTCCTGTCTCAATCCAAACCTTGTAAGATCAACTGATTTGCTACATAAATTGCCCTCAAATTAAATGATGGGGCTGACTCAGTGCCTTGAGCATAGGACTGCTGCAGTGAATGCTTGTGGGTTTGTTTGAAATGCTCGAGGACAGCACCAGTGAGGCCAGGTTCTTCCCCTGCTGCTGTACCAGCCTTTCCAGGAGATCCCTGGGAGGCTGCCTTTTCCTAGGTATGGCCAGTAATCCAGAGTTGTCAAGCCTTGTTAAGCAGAACAAATGCTAATGAATGTTGATGCTCTGTGGTCTGTACTTACTATGTACTGAGGGAAAGTGAAGATGTAACAGGCTTAGCAAGAGTCTGTTTGCAGACTGGGTGTTTTACTCCAAAAATACCAGTGTTCCTGCCTTGAACTTTCATGAGTTTTGTGAATTATTTCACTACTGGATGAGTATCCAAGTATGTCCATCAATAACCAGCAGTCTTCCTCACAAGTATTTGCAAAACTCTGTTCAGCATACAGGGAAATATGTAAGGGTTTTCTGTTTTTCAGTCTGGCTGCAAGATCCTCCTCTTTTTCCTCCTGTATTTGCTGCTGTTCTGATATGCTCCTTCAGTTAGATTTAGCAAAAATTAGTTGGGTGTCTGAGCTATTGGTACAGATCTTGGACCATCTTTTGGTTGTTCGCTTGCTTTATTCTTACTTGTTTCTCTTTCTTGGCTGATTAGTATCCTGTGTTTCACTTGTTAATCTACTGTCTTCTGCAGTGAGGCAGACGAGGAATTTCAGAGGAAATGGCACATGGCAGTTGCTACGGGCTAGAAAAGGAGACTTCAGAAATATTATGTGCTCAGAAAAGCTGAAACCAAGGGAACACAGAGTAGACTCAAAACTGTGAAACTGAAGTCTGGATGATGTGATCTTCTGAGTGGGTTTTAGGATTTTCAGTCTGTGCATTTTTACTTCCCTGTTTTAGCTTTTCTTTCTGTATTAGTTGTTTAAGGGCTGTTTTTCTCCTGTGGTACGTGTGGGTGATGTTGCATCTGTGAGGCTCAAGCGGTGTCCTGAGTTATTGTCATGTTCAGAGAGATTTATGGCTTCAGCAGCACATTGCTTCACCTAGCTGTCCCTGTCCTATAAAGTGTGTTCTACTTCTTTTGCCAGACCTGAAGAACTGTTAATTATCCTGCAGTGCTTCTGGGCTATCGAAATGGTTGATGGTAGGTGTGTAATTTGTCTTTTTGCATTGGTTTAGAAAATTCTAGGTGATGGGAAATAAACTTTGTTGATAAGGCAAGAAAGACTCGAAAGACAACCACTATTCTGACATATGGTTTAGCCAGGGTGGAGAATGTTTTCCTCAGCTTTCTATGTGGTCTTTGTGATCGCAGTTTCTACTTTTATTTTAGGATTCTCCCCCTGTCTGCCTGCAACAGTAATTCCAACAGCAGTACCACTGTACTTTATTGCTGTTGTTTGATATAGTTGGTTTGTTTTTTTCATGTGAATACTTACTTGCTGGGGAAAGACCCCACAAACCTTAATCCATATTGGCACAAGTATTTGGGAATCATCAGACTATGGTGTGGTGTTTTGCCATTATAAGCTGACTGGAATGATTTATGTCATCAGGGACCCTTAAGTAAGGGTTTGTTTTAGAAGCTGTTCCTGTATTATTTGAAGGTACGGTTTGATTTCAAATCTTACTCAAGGATAAAATGGTTTACAGAATAATAGCTGTGAATGGGTATTTTCAGACAAATGCCTCAAATGATAATAAATATGTGTTTATTGCGCACCTTCATAGGAATCTTTGAGCTGAGTTGCGACTGGGGAGGCTGAGTAAAGAGTGGTTTCTATCAAAGACCTTTTTATATAACAGACACATCTTTTGAACAGGTATCCTCCAAACCAGATATTTAAAAGAACAGTGCCTGTACTTCTTACCACATTTTTAGATAGTAGCAAATAACTGTGACTGCTTTAGCCTATTCTACTGTTTCAGAATCTATTTTCAGTAGCTCTCAGGCAGTGCAAACAGAGGAAATTCTTGGAAAGAGATAAGTATTTGGAGTTTCCAGAAGGGCAGACTTAGTATTATGGAGTAAAACAGCTTCAGCAGAGATGAAAACATATTCTGCCTGTTCAGTGACATAAATCAAAGATGTCCTTCCTCTTGCCTAACACATCTTTCTAGAATTCCCACAGTAGTTGGGATCCAAGAACATAAAAGCTGTCCCAGCTGTGATGAGAAATGCCAGTCTGAGGCTTGAGAAAATAAAGGAACAAATTCTTGTCCATGGAGAGGGAGTTCATTTACCTGCCAAATTTTGAAATTCCTTTATGCAGTATTGTTCTTTGTCACGGAATTAAAGGAATGAATTTATTTTTGTAAGTGAGAGTGTGAGATCAGTGAGAGAAAGGAAGAGAAGCATATTGAGAAATTGTACCTAGTTCTGTACTCCTTACATTACCTCTGAGCCCTGCAGCACAGGGAATTTAATAAGTCACCTTAGAACCCCTTTATCCCAAGCATTAAGGAAGGTGCCAATTGTGAAATGGTGGCTGGCACATGCCTCAGAGGACAGTGACTGGAGCCAGGCTGATTATCATCAGCTGCATACAGTTAGGTTGAAAGGAAACATTTCATAGGCAAAACCAGAGTTTGCTCAAAAGAGCCCCACCTGAATCTCCCAACCCATGGGAGGCCCATTCCCTTAAAGCTTCTGTTTGTCTGTATGATGGATGGCTTGCATTCATCACAGGTAAGTAGTCATTGTTAGACAAGCTAAACCTACTTACACAGACTAAGAGATTAACTGCTTTTTATTTCTTCACTCCATGTTTTGCCTCTGTGACATTCTGTACGCTGTGTGCTGTTTCCTGTTTTAAATCTGCACATACCTACACCTGCATAGAAGCCTATGGTAAGATTCCTTGCTTGTTACATACAGTAACTTCTGCACCTTCCCAGGCTTCTACGTTTTTAGCTCTGTGACTAATGGCTATGAAGAAGTAGAAATTCTAATCCTGAAGTAGCCGAGAAGGTAAAAGTAGGTGCAGCCCTGTAGTGTGAAAGAGATGAATACTTAGAAGTAATTTAATGGTACATAACAGGAAATGGGTTTGCTAGCTGAGGGGAAGGATGGACACTAGGTAATCTAGGATGTGAAATTCCTTACATGCTTGACCAGGGAGTCTGTTTGCTATATTTAAGCTTTTTCCACTACCCATTGTCCAGGAGTGTTAAGAAGTGGTTGGGGGAGGAATTGGATAGAAACACTTAAGTGACTGAAAACCAGACATTGTCACTCTTGGGAATTGCATAGCAAAGGCCCAGAAAGTACCAGCATGGTACGCAGCAAAGAGTACAATTGTCAGAAGATAGGACAAGGGGACTGTCTGTGGACAAAGATAGATAGGTAAATTACTAGAACAAGGAGAGGCTGACTCCTCTGGGTGAAACATTCTTCAGTACACTTGTATTTGAACAATGATCATATGTCCTTTTTTATGAAAGCAAAGCCCCTTCCCAAACTGGAAATAAAGAATAATTAAAATAATACTGATAATCTGGAAGGGATCAGATTACCAAAGTTACAAATTTGTTGTAGGAGAAACTTGGGGAAGGAGGGTGAAGTAAACCAGTAGGCTGCTTCTTGCAAAAGCAAATAAATTAACCAAAATAATGAGACTATGGGAAACATGAATTTGTTTAAAAAGAAAACAAGCCTAGATGAAATAAACAACTGCAAGAAGCAGATGTTACCAGCACATAATTTGACTTGGCTAACAGTAGCCAGAAGTGAATTAAATATGAGCTGAAACATTTGAAATAGTGGGAAAATGTTTCCTAACATGGGATTAATTGTTCTGCAGCTAGAGAAAAGATAGATGAAAATAAGAATAGTTAGAGTAATACTGTATAGCATGATTCAGACTGAGAAGTGCAATAGAGATTGTTTTCAGAGGGAGGAAGTGTTGATGGAAAGCAGCTGGAGGTGAGAGGTGCTGCCTTGGAGGTGCTGATGGGAGGTGAGCAGAAGCTAGGGAAGGAGTTCATGGAGCAGTCCCAGGAAGCTAGGCAGAACTGTTGATGTGCTGCCTGGTTTTGCACTGTGAATCACCTCCTAGTAGAGAAAGAAAAAGTCAATGAGGTGTGAGACAAACAGATAAAGCTTTTTGTAACAGCTGAAACCATGTCAAATAAGCAAAAAAGCAGTGACCTGTAGATCTCAAGACTGGATCAAAATTTCCAACCCAAATATCAACAATTGAAAAAGACCTGTGGGGGTCTTCCTTTGGCAACTAAAGGCCAGCCTAGTATAAATTTGAGAGATTGTGTAACTTGCAGTGGAGAGGTCTCAAATTCTGGTCATGTGGTCATAAAAAATGTTTGGATTAAAGAAATGTAAGAAAGCTCTATAAAAATGTCTTGAGAGTACTTAAAAGCAGGCTGGTCTATTTTTATATACTGCAAGTCTGCAGTGCTGTAAGTCATACTTCCTGGAAGCACTTTGTACATACACTAATTTAATGTTCGAATACATTACAGAAATATGTTAAAATCAAAAAGTTAAGGTTCTGCTTAGCTAACATGTATTTTGCATCAGTTTGAGTAAGTGAAATACTGGGGTTTTCCTGAGCCTTTGAATGATTTTTGAGAGATGAACACCAGTGAGTATGTTAAGTATCAATAAGCTGTGCTACCCACAAAAGACAAATTTGTGAATTTTGTATGTGCAAGATGATTGGTAAAGGGGAATGGCGAGAAATTCTGTGATGAGGATGAAAGCTTATGTAGTGCGTGCCAACAAGCATCGAAGAACAATATGCCAGAAAACACATAAGGCTTGAACAAGTTCAAAGGGTATTTACTAAGCTCTGAAAGGGCTGTAAAAACTGGCAATATGAAGAATTAGGTCAAGCAGGTTTTTTTGTTCCAGTGCAGCCACCCCAGTATCTGCTATGACTTTAGGGGATGTTGTTTAGTTTTTTCCTTTGGGGTTATAAATGATAAATTAATTGAACCAATTCTACTCTGCTTTCTGGAAGCAAACTGGTGCAGTAGAGTTAAGTTACCAGTAATTTGCTTTGAGGTGATCTCGAGATAATCCTTTGCCGTGTAATCAACTTTTCTGATTCTGTAAGTTTATGTCCAGGTTTTCTTGCACTTTTACATCTCTGTAAATCTTCATGTATGCAGGTGTGTTAGAAAGCTGTTGGGAATCACTGAATCACTTTTGTCCTTTTAAACATCCTCAAAGCAGTTCCAGGGTCGTGGACTGTGTGTTGAAGCTGTTTATGTGTTACTGTGTAAGTGAATTAGTGAATTTGGGTGAGTTAGTGAGTGTTGAGAAATTTCTCTTAAGATGCACATTTAAATAAAATGTCCCATTTTGGAGTCTGATTCTAGAAGAACAGATAGTTCCTCTAAAATGTTAAGTGATGATTCCATATGTTACTAACTTACATGCTTAAGACTTTTTGAGTTAAACCACTACAACCCTTTGTATAGATGGTCTTTTTCAGCCTTAACTAGTATTTATTAGTTGAATCAAATTAACTAGCGTCAAACAATTTGCAAGTTATACTGGGGTCTGTCCCTCTGTGGACATCCTATCCTGTGGATAGCTATTGCACATGAAAGTTGGAGCCTCCTTCTTTGCTGTCCCCTTGTAACTGGGTTTTGTTTGTTTGCTTGAAATTGTCACCTTTGTTCATTGCCTTATTTTTGCAGTCTTTTTGCTTTAACTAGGGTGAAATACTCTGTCAGTATTTTTGCAGAGAGTGAGACCAGGAAACCATTTTGTGTATGAAACAGGGTGGGTGTTTCCTAGATGAAAATTCCTTTACCGTAATCATGACCCTGTGTTTTTGATGTGCAGAAAGACTTGGCCATCCAGACATGTCAATACCTCAGTGTCAGCTGTTATGTAGTGACATTGTGTGTGCTGGAGATGAAGAGGGGTAACACTGGTACAGTATTGGGAGCATAACACAGAAACCCCCCTTAGTGTTCATGTTCATTAATTAGTAAAATTAATACGTATCTCTGTAATATCTAATTACAAATTTGAGTCTCACTAAGGGTCAGTGAGTACTCAAAACTGTTCTACTCTTGGCATCTGTCAGGGTCGAACTCCCTTAAATTAATCCAAAGTTTTGGTATCTACAGCTAATTAATATACCTGAATCACAGTGTAACTAAAATGGAGGGCAGTGTGACATAATTAAAACAAAAACTGGACTCCACCATGTCCCTCTGCGAACTGCCTGCTCTATTGAGAAAAGGGGCAGGCAGTAGATTTTTTATTTTCTTTTTTCCCCCCCTTCCTTCACAGCCTCAGGTTTAGGTTGTTTGTAATTTTCCATGAATTCTATGAGAGTATGGGGGTTTGGTGTGGCTGCATTGCAATCATGGTGCACCTTGCTGTAGCACAGGGCACACACAAATACCAGACCAGGAGTCAGAGTGCTCACAGGGAGGTGGAGCCTTTTACAGAGAGAAGGTTATGAGATGGTCAGTTTGGGATTCTGTGGTTGTACCCTTGTGCCTTCTGCAGAGGGAACTGGCAGCTGTGAAGTGACTTCTCTTGGAGAGGGAAGAGAATATTCTCTATGGAAGCAGAGGAGGAATCTGAATACTCCATGAACAGTTCAAGTTCTGATCCAAGCAGCTTTTACAGAGAACATTCCAGTTAGAAGAGTATCTTTAGGCATCTAAGGGAATTAGTCATAGCTGAAACAATTCCTTGATATTAAGTCCTATGGAGTGTGCTGGTCCATGGGTTCTGTGGATGAGTTTACTCCAATGAGGAAGATGAGCACAGGTGCCTCCTTGTTTTGCATGGATATGCATGCTGCTTCTTTTTTCCAGCAACACCTGTGGCACTGCCCAAAGCTCTTGTGAGCCACTGATGAGTAGGCAGGAGCTTGCTTTTGCAGGTTTTTCCTACACAAGCCTGGATATGGTTTGGAATAGCTGTCTTGTCTTCCCTTGTGACATGGCACAAGGATTTTTTTTCTATGCTCTTACTCAAACAGGTATAATTTTGATCTCATCTTACTGTTCTTAGGTGGTTTTTAAATGAATGTGGCCTGACTCTAATCACCAACTTCAGATTAAATAATTTAAACTGTAAGAGTGGAAACATTTCGGTTCTTCTGTTTGTATTTTCACAAATTATGTTTTCCTCACTGGTTGGTATAACCCTTCAAAGTTAATTTGCATCTAAATATACAACCTTTCTGTGTAATTTGGCTTTTACCCTTGTCAGCCAGAAGGGATTTTTAGCTCTATACAACTATATTTCATTTCATCCTGTATTTGAAGGGTGATATTGGTATAAATGCCTTGCCTTAAGCTTGAGTTAGAATGTTGATGAAACAGTAATTCAATTTCCAAGAAATACATGACATATGAAACATAATCAAATTTAGTAGTTTTGACATTTTGAGTCCTTGTGGACTAGATATTTAGGGAAAAAAATACTTTCAAAAATTCTACGGATGTAGAAACAAAGAAGGGACCTAACTCATTTCAGAATCCTTCAAGTTTTACCTACATGGACTCTAAATGAATCTTGCAGACAACATACTTTTTTCCCAATGTCTACAGGTGTGTCTCTGTCTCCAGACACTGAGAAACTTGGCTTAATTTTTCTAAGATTTTTAAATAAATTGATATCTCTTTTCTGCTTCAAAATTGTTTAGTCACTGAAAAACGAAAATAAACTCTCCTGCCTTTTCAGTTTTTAATCAGCTTTTCAATTCTGAATAGAGTAATAAAATTTAAGACATTGGTCTCTCTGCAGATACTGCGTAGAACAAAAATAAATACAAATTATCAAGATAAAGCTTTTATACTCAATTCAGTAAATTTTATGGAAAATTATACCCAGTATGGCACTGCAGTTTAAAATTGTGAACTGCAAGTAAGATATTTCCTCTCCCAGTGTATATACAATTATGTCTGTTTATCTGAGGACTCACTGACTCAAAGTAAAGTAGTAATTGCTTAAAATAAGCACAGGCTTTGATACAGGTTGGTTTTAATTTTATATTGAATATAAACTCTTTCATAAAGGAAGCTGTATGTAGCAAACCATTGCTTTTATACTGTAATCTGCATTTAATAACACAGCACTTCTGGTCAGCAGTGAAGACTTGGCTGCCTTTTGCAAGTGAAGAAACAATACAATTTACTCAGGCTTTTTGTCTTTATTTCTCTTGCCTATGACAGATGTTGGATTTGTGTGGGTGTGGTGGTTTTTTATAGCACTGACTGAAGAAGAAGTAGGTTGGGGAGATGACAGTAAAGGACTTGCCTCTGTCCCTTTAGATCTGAAAATGCAGCAGTCTAAACAGCTCAGTGGGAGTGTGGTGAACTTGAGGACGAAAGGAGCCCTTGAAGTGGGTTGCTAGATATCTATCTTAATTGCTTCCTAATTTTGCAAAATGTGTCTCCTCCCGAAACAAAGGGGCAATTAGGACTGAATGAGTTGAGAGCATTCTGGTAGAGAAACAGGCTGTGACTGAGGAGATGTGCAGGTGGATTGAAGCTTTTCTTTCAGTCCTGGAACACCCTGGAGCTTGGCTTGTGATGGCAGTTTGTCTGGAAGAAGGATAGAACTGTTACAGCTCCTTCCCACTCAGTCTTATCCACTACACACAGGTTTCTGGATTTTGTCTGTACAATGAGGTATTCAGCTGCTTTACTGAATGCAAATTCTTATGGTTTGATAGAGAAAGATCATGATCCACAGGTAAATACCAAAGATGAGACTTCTGAGCTGCCTTAAACAGTTTTGTCATCTGAGGCTGAGTGATTCAGGGATTGGCTTTGGCTAAAAGTATCCTTCCCTACATTTTACACCGTATCCAAATGGGAATGACAGAGACTGAATGTGCATGTGGGTTGATGTCAAGTGGAGGTTTTGGTCCTGCTGAAACTAAAGCAGTTTGCACAAGACTAGCAACAAAGCCATGGATTAACAGGTCTTAACTGCATGTCCTTCTCAAGGGTGCATTGTGGTCACACGTGTTGGTGGCCAGTCCTGGAGAGGAGCTTGAGCCAATGGTATCTGTTTGCATCAGCATTTTGCAGTGAAGACTTTGCAGGCCTGCAGGTGATCTGGCATGTGTGATGTTCTGAAGCTGTGCAGAGAGTGCTTAGATGGGTGATGGCAGAGTGTTTGTAATGTCTGATGGCTGGATATGGGGAGAAGTGAAAACTGTAGGTTTTCTTTAATTACTCTTACTCCATTTTACCTGTATCTTAATGTCTGCACTGGATTGTTTTTGCTGTCTTTATAGGAGGAAGAGGAGCAAGAGGAAGAAGATGATGATGAAGATGATGATGACACAGATGACCTTGATGAACTAGACACGGACCAGCTGCTGGAGGCCGAGCTGGAGGAGGATGAGAACAACGAGAATGCTGGTGAGGATGGAGAAAATGACTTTTCTCCCTCCGATGATGAGGAGATTGCCAACCTCCTGGAAGAGGGAGATGAGGGTGAAGATGAAGATTCTGATGCTGATGAGGAAGTTGAGCTGATTCTTGGAGATAGTAAGTGTGTGCCCACCTTGGTGACCTTGTCCGCTGCTTAAGGTCCTGACAAAGAGGCAGCATCTAAATTTCCCCTGAAATGACTTAACTGACTTGTCCCTTGCTGGTATGAGTCAGAGACCATCATCATGCTTGTTCACCTGTGGCCTCTCTCAGTAATCTGCTGGTAAAAACAGCTCTTATGTGAGAGAACAACTGTGCATTCTGGAAAAGGAGGTATCTCCTTTCCTCAAGTGCTCCCAGGTGTGGGTGTGTGTGTGGGAACTCCATGTGAAGAAGCTTTGTCTGATTGCTTGCCTGTCCTGCCCTTCAAGGGGACACAGGTTTAACAGTTACCTCACCTGTCCTCTCTGCCTCATGTGAGCCTGTAAGGACAGAGGAGCACTTTTGATCCTTGGTGCTGTTCTTTCTCTTTTGTAATTGCTTGAAGTGCAAAGCCAACATGGCATTTCTGACTTCACTTCATTTATTAGACTATTCTGAAGCTAACATAACTTTTGGGGTACAATTTAAATTGTTCTCTTTTGCTGGCATTCCACAAATACAGTGATTTGAACATATGAAGTGTGTGTGTGTATGTGTGTGTAAGAAAGAAAGGTCAGAACTTTTTATGTAGCAATAAAATTTGGAAAAATGCTTCACAAGAAAGAAGGTGAGTAGGATAGCATCAGGCTTGGGATTTGTGACACCAGATTCTGTTCCCTTTTTTGCAGCACAATTTTTGAGTATGTGCAGCCAAACCACTTAGTTATTTTTAATTTTCAAGCTGTAAAAATGGACATAATGTAGTTACCTTAAGTTAAAAGGTTGGTAAGGATGAGTAATTACAGTGTGCAAGGTATTTGAAGTCCTGCAGTGATGGGAGATTGATTCCCATCTCAGCTCTCACATCAGTCTTCCCTGCCCGTGTGCTGGAGGATGAAGCATGCCAGGCCCCTCTTTGGCAGTGATGTGGCTGACAGACTCATCCATGTCTTCTTTGACAATGTAGCTCAGTCATTTTTAAGGACATGGCCACATTCGGTTGCCAGAGTTATTCTGTGGGGTCGCTCTGCTGTTCTCTAGAAGGAAATAGGTTTATACTATAGGGCCATACAGGATATTTGCACTGCTCAGTCATTAATAGCATGTTGCAGTGCAACATTTTGGGGTTACAGGGAACCTCTGTGTCCTAGTAGCGAGCAGGATCTTTGTGACACAACTCCACTTGTTTTTCCTCAGGGAATGCAGGGCCAGAAGCTCTTCAGAGAGCACCTGGGGTGCTGTACCTTGAATTGTCCAAGGGGCAGAATGGCCAGGATGTTCAGGCCATTTCAATAACTCTTCCTGGAACAAACCAGGTGCTACTTGACAGGAATTTCAGGTGTGTGCTGCAGAGCACTGTGTTATGAAGCAGTGACATCTGTACATCATTTATGGATAGAGCCACTTAAGCAGAACTTAGATCTGCTATGCCTGTGGAGCTGTAGCCAGCCCATCCCATGGCTGTTAGGTTGCTTAGCAGCAATTTTGGGAACTCAGAGCAGGGAGTGCAGCTCTGCCAGGCTGCTGCATGCATGGTCCTTGATGGGTTTGATGAGTGGGGTTCTATGGCAGCTGCTCTGTGACTTCATCTGACTTCTGTTTCCCACCCAGGGAAGAGCAATTAAAGTTTTCCTCTGTGTATGCTTGTTCCAGAATTAAAAGTTGTAAGGGCACTGCCAGTGTAGCAAGGATAGATCTGAGGCATGGGGGTGCATTTAGAGTGTTCCCTACCGCAGATTCTTGCTGGATTGTGGGTGAACCTCCATAACATACTGTGAGTGTTTTCAAAGCAAAATAATTCAGAGGACAATTGAAACAGGGGAGTGAGTGGCATTGGTCGCTATGTGTTCTAATTCCTTTTTAAAAATAATCCATGGAGAACCTTTAAAGTATGAATTTGTCTTCCTCCCCTTTTGTTACCACCCTGGGGACATCAGATCTGTTTGTCAAAGCAGCTCATGCATTGTGCATGTCTTTCAAGAGCTTGTTCCTGGGCAGGCTGGGTGTAATTTTTGAAATTCACATATGGCATAGGATGGAAGAAATACATGGAATTCTCACCCGCAGCGGGGCTGACTATTGATTCTGATTCCTCTTTTCTTCTATAATCCAAAATGGCAACTTCCAGGCAGGTCTGTGCAAACTAACTATGCCAAGCAGCTAGCTGCAGTCAGGTTTACTTGTAGACATAGAGCTCAGAACTGGAAGGTTGTGTGATGAACTGGGGAATAGTGAGGAGATCCTTTCTCAAAGCTTTCCTCTGGGGTTAAAAAAAACCCCAAACAACAAAAAGCCCCCAAAACTCCAACTTTCCCAGCTTCTCTTCTCCAGAGTTTCTGGATTGTTATCTTGCTTGTGCTTCTTTCCCTCTTACTATGTAAGTGTAGCTGCTGCAGCACTGGCTGGTGTTTTCTAACTCCCCGATGTGGCTGTGGCTGTTCTTGGAGCACTGATGACCCCTCAGCTTAGGCTCAGTCTGATGGATGGTGAGATGGAGCATCCCTTGCTGATCACAGTGGAAAGGCAGCTGGCTGATCTTCAGGGAGGAGGGTTGGGGGAAAGCGTCTGTGCCCTCTCTGCTTGCCTGTGATTTTTTTTTCCCTAAGGATAGAAGATCTGAGAAGGGGTGAACCTTCCAGAAGGTCTTTCTTACCTTAACAGGCATTTTAGAGATCTACCATTACTGAGATGGCTAAGTGGAAGTCTTGGTGTCTTTTTTTTTTTTCTTTTTCTTTTTAACTATTTTTAACACCCAGTTATCTGCTGCATCCAATGAATTCGCATAAGAAAAAGAGCCAACATCACCTCTAAGGTAAGGCAGGAGCCCTTTTGCTGCCAGAGCTGCTACCACTTCCCTCTTGCTCAACTGAGGGAGGAGAGATCTTATGTTTTAAGATAAAAAGCAAGTGTGTGTATGTGTGTGTGACTGCTTCTGGTAAATCCCTTCATGTCTTTATACTGTACCACAATGAAGAAAACCAGGAAAAGCACAATTTGCAGGTCACCTTTAGTAAATGACCTGTAGTTTAAATTCATTACAGAAACCTTTGAGTTACTAGAGGAAAGTTCTGGTTGTGAATGTGTGGATTGCTTCCACCTTAATGGGGTCCAACTCACTGCGTAAGGAATTACCCTGTGCACATCATACAGGGGCCAGGCTGGTGGAAGTGTCCAGCTGTGAGGAATGACTGCCACATCTGTCCAGCCCCTGGTGTGAAGAGCTGTTGCCCTTTGTTGTGCAGGCAGCTCTCTGCTGGTGTCCTCCCCACCTTACCAGGGGAAAGACCTGCCAGCTCATAGGAACTGCACTTGCTAAAGCTGCTCTCCTTGAGCCTGTGTTTTAAGCAGGGAAGGAAAGCTCTGGTGCAGATTTCCTGGCTGCTTTTGAGTGGTTTGGAGCACTGATGGTGTTAGCTCTGTCTGTGCCGGGGAGCTGCAGCCTCAGGCAGGGGTGACCATCTCCTGTGCCTGGGTGGGTGCCTCTGCCACAAACCAAACATAACCCACGTGTCTCCTTTGCAGCCGACAGCTCCGATAATTCCGACCTGGAGGATGACATCATCCTGTCCCTGAACGAGTGAGGAGCGGCTGTGGGGCGGGGTGTGGGCAGGAGGAGACGCTCCCTTCCCAGCAGAAGACCAGAGACCAAATTGGAAACCGACTCTGAGCACCCCAGCCCTCCTTTTCCTGGGAAAACCTGAGGATCTCCTGCTGATCCGCTGTGTTGGTTTGAGTCAGTTTGAGGCTCGGGGCTAAGTCTCAATAAAGAGACCTGGGGTTAGGCCTCATTTCTCTCTGCCTTTTTTTTTTTTTTGTTGTTTTTTATTTTAGGCTGAGATGACTCTTCAAGGAAACTTCTGAAGATATTTCACAATATATTTTCTTTGTATAAAGTTCTTTCCTAAAGAACAGAAATAGTTTTATAAAAAAAAAAAAAAAAGAAAAAAAAAGGCAAGTGTTCTAGTAAAGAGGGGAGACCTTTGTATTCCTGTAGTACCTTGTTACCATGGGGTAGGTTTGGGGAGAAAAATTGTTTAAAATTAAAAGAAATTAAAATTTATGCAACTACTAAGTGAAATAAGAGGATCATGGTTTCTAATATTGTTGAGGAGTGAGAATATTTTTATTTTAAATATGATTTTATTTTTAAAAAAGAAGAACTACAGGTGTTATACCTGCTAATGCACCAGTGTGTTCCAGATGCTTTTGTCCTCCAGGGAAGAGCCCCTGAGGTGTTTGCTAATGTAGATTTGCGCTGTGATACCAGCTGTAGTGGGAGGCTGAAATCCTGGCTGGGCCTAGTCAGAGCCTTGTATTCCCAAAGACATGGGAATCTGGGATTGAAGTTTGAGCCCTTTTTCTCCCCTCTGCCCTTTGTGGTTCAAGTTTTTTAAACTTTCTTTCTCTCTTTTTTTTTTTTTCTTTTCCCTCTTGCCCTCTGTGTGGAAACTGCAAATTGAAGGCCTTTTTCTTTAATGTAAAGTGTATTTATTAAAAAATTAAATGCAAGTCCTGTCTCTGTGTATGGCTGTGAATTGTAGCCATGCAAAAGCAGTGCTCCATGTGCCTGCAGGGCTCGGCTGAGAGCAGCCAGCTGTAGCTGGAACCTGGCTGCAGTAAGGAAGGGCAAAGGAAGCATGGGATTTGGGAGTGCAGCCTGGCCATGGCACAGCGGCTGTGGGTTCCAGTCTGAGCCCTTGGGTTGGCCTGACAGCCTGGAATTCTCAGTGCCATCCTTACCACACTGAGTGGGAGCTGGATGATGCCACTGGGCTGTGGTTTTGTGGGGAGGCTCTGGAGTGTCCACTCTGCAGTTCAGGCAGGGAATTCCCCATCTCCTGGGGTGTGCCAGGAGCTGGGAGCAGCGCCGGCTTCCTTCTGTGGTTTGGCATTGCCCAGGCTGCCCTGTGGCTGTCGGGGCAGAGGGCAAATCAGGTGCTCCTGTTGAGGCATGACAAGAGGCCCTGCCCTCAGAACAGGAGGAAGAAATGGCAGTGGAGTGTTGACTTCACAGTGCAGCACCCGACTGCGCAGCTTGGGCCTGTGCTCAGAGCTGGCAGGTGAGTGTGCTCACTGTGCTTGCCTGGACAAGGCCACGACTGTGCTCTTTATTCCCAGGTGTTCAGATAACATCCACTCACCCTTTAACCCTTTCTCTGTTTTGGCCACTTTCAGAATAGGGTTTGAGGCAGAATGGGGAACTGGAGACTTCTCACTCTTTGACACTACAACCAGTTTTCCACCAAGAACTGCTCATTTCCACTAAGGCTTAAGGTCTTATTGCTTGAAGAGGAAGGATTTCCTTTTTAACTGAAGGAAGGGATAGCTTTTTTTCCCTCCAGCATTACATCTATTTAATGCACTTACCCAGGGCTGCTTGTTAATAATTAAAAAGAAAGGTTCTGCTGCAACTTAAAATGGATAATTGTACCCTACAGAGTCGATAAAGATGAACAAGTTGTGATTACTACAGCATTTAAGACCAGCAATTGGAGCAGCATTCTGATTAAATGAGGGGATTGAAAATCAGATATGCCACCCAACAGCTGCGGAAGGAGCCCCGGCCTTACCAGAAACCATCCTACCCAACTTCACCATAGAAAAATGTGAAGCTCAGGAGGAGGAAAAAAAATAAAGCATGTACTCAGCTACTACTCCCAGGGAGATGCAGTGCCAGATGTCCATATATTGTTCTGGCATTATACCCCAGCTGTAACTGGCTGCATCTGCTGCTGATTTGGGCCTGGCTATTTCAGAGAAATTTATCAGCTAGTTTTGTGAGACAGAACCACAACACCTGGGATGGAGCTCCTGTGTATGCATTTGACTTGAACCAGAGGCGCTGTAAGTATATGAGCCATCCCTCCACTCCCACACATGCCCTAACTCCACTGAATGGAGCCAGAGGGAGTGGGTTTGGGCCTTACCCTGTGGGGAAGGAGGCAGAGCCCACAGGTCACTGCCCCACAACTGCTGAAGCAGCCCCCCAGCCCCTGTCCTGGACAGACCTGGCCTCTCTGAAGTTAAATATACAGCTGGGGAAGCTGCCTGTACCCCATGCTACTGCCTTAGTTCTGGGGGGTCTCACTGAAGAGTGTTGGTCACACCAACCTGGGTGCAAAGTGGGGTTCAGAAATGGGGGCTAGCAGGGATTATTTTGTTTTTGTCAGGCCATAATTCTGCAGCTGCTTGGTATGGGGAGAATTCTCAGCATTTGGAAAATCACCTGCCACCCTGGCATCACGATTTAATCTATTTGAAAGCATGTTGCTTGGAAAGAATCCTATAATCTTCTGGAATATTCACAGCACGTGGCTGATGTGGTGCCATACAGTATTTCTTCTATGAAGCAGTTACAGACCCTGGCTTAGGGGGTGGAAGGAGATTTAAATGTTCTGCCAGCTGGCTAAGACATACTCCTACCTCTCTGCACCAGAGGGGAGCAGGGAGGATGCTGTTTCCTCCCATGATGTGAGCAGACGAGCCCAGTACAGCCTGTGCCCTCCTGTCAGTGTGGTCTCATTGCTCTGGGCCCCAAGTAACTGCTTGGCCCATTTGGTGCCCTGCAGCACCCTTCCATGGAGCACAGCCTGTGGAATGCCCTGCCAGCACCCTGGGAGGGAGCAGCATATCCCTGCAGGGCTGGGGTTAAAAAATCTCCCACAGGCCAGGGCTGGGAGAGCAGGGTACAAACCCCACCAAAGCGTAGCTAAGGGTAATGACTGAGGCGCCTCAGCACTGGTCAGAGCACATCCAGGGCTAGCCCTCATCCCTGCTTCAGTAGGAAAGACAGACAGCAACTGCTGTTAAAGAGGCCTTATAAGACAGAATGTTTGCTGAATGGGTGCTTAGAATAAAAGCTGGGGTAGCTCAGTCCAAGCACTAACACTCTCAGACCAGCTCACAGCTCTCACACCCTGTTCCCCCTCTGAGTTTCAGATCACCCCGAGGAGCCGGACACCATTACCCTGCCATGATCACCTTACTGCCCCACTGTACTGGGCTGAAAGTCCCAATCCTCCAAAACCAAACCCCCAGCACTGCCTTACCCAGCACCTTCCAGCATCACTGAGGGGCTCAAGCCTCCCACCGCAGTATCTGCTCCCCAGAACTGCTGCCCATCCAAGTTTAAGGCCCCAGTCTTTGATGCTGTTAAGATCCAGACATAGTTATTTTACTGTAAATGCCAACCCTTTTTCAGGCCTGTTTCTCTTGGAATCAGCCTGGATACATGTGTGAAGGGATGGGATGGTGGACACGAGGCCAGGACAGGGCCTTTGGCCTTGGCAGAGTCTGTTAAAGCCATGGTATGGCTCCATTGCCTGCCAGGGAGCAGGGAAGCCTCAGGTCATTGTGTCCAGAGGGATGCTGCTGCTTCTCTCCCAGGTGTTTTTCTCCTTTACACCTGTTAAATTTGGTAGGAGAGAGATCTGTTGGTCTCACATGCTCACAACCATCAGCCACCTCTCTGGGAACAGAAATCTCATCATTCAAATCTTACCCAACCTTTGTCTACTAAACAACCCTACATTATAATTTACTTACTTCACAAGGAAAGTGGGAGATGGAGGATTTTGGACTGTTCCTTGGCTTTGCCAGCAAACAGTTGCAGCTTTTATAATGTACTGATTTTTTTCCTTCCCCTTCCTAACATTCACACACCATAACACACACAAGGCCACACCACGAGCTGCAGCTCCCTGCCACCACCAGCCAGGCGGGCACTTGTACTGGCACCACCTCACTCTGCCTCAGGCTGCCCGGACACCTCCAAGGCAGGATACTCCCACAAAAGGCTCTAATCGCTCTAGGACTGGCCACGAGGGGTATTTAATAGCACTTGGTTTCAGATAACACTGAACCTTACAATTGTTGACATCTGGCACTGTCTGCGTTACAACAGCATCAGGGACTCGGCCACGAGGGTGGAGTCGGTGTCCCTATAACCGTGTGAAACTGGGACAGCCCAGTGCCACCAGTGCAGCCTGGCTGCTGGGGGCAGTGGGGTTGCTCCTGTGCTCCCACAGCACATTCCCGGAGCCCTGCTGTTCCCAGTGGAGCATTCAGCTCCCCTCTGCCCCGTGCCTCCACTGCATCAACAACACCTTCCGTGGCCTGGGAGCTGCACTCGGGCACTTAAGGACAATCATTTTCTGGGATACGGAAGATGCATCAAATGAAAT
The DNA here is from genome assembly GCA_013398115.1 of Falcunculus frontatus. Classification (NCBI taxonomy): domain Eukaryota; kingdom Metazoa; phylum Chordata; class Aves; order Passeriformes; genus Falcunculus; species Falcunculus frontatus. Next base: position 1,205,702 of record VZRV01010292.1, on the reverse strand, counting down.
GCAACCCCCAAATCCCATAAAACCAACCCACACTTGTTGATATTAATAACCCATCATCAGCTGATGATGTCCCTACCGCTGCAGGGTTAAAAAGTGAAAAATAAAATATTATTAGACTGGGTTATGTTCCCTGCTAAGCAGATCATGACACCAATCATACCTGAGAGCTGAGTTTTAGAAGAGCTTTTGGCAGCCCTCAGCGAATTGCTGGGTCACAGAGATTGGTGCAAGTCTCCTTCTCCCACGAATTTGTTCACTTGCTTACCATGAGAACAACAAAAAACCACCTGCAAATCTGAAGAAACTTTAAAATGTAGCATTTTTAATCCCACACAATTTTCTGTAAGTCTCCTAAAATCTACAGGCATCGTTTTAAAAAATAAAAATATCCCCAAACAGAACAGTGTGGATTTTAACTCCATCTTGGACTCATTACCACATCCTCATGTTGCTGGGCACTCAGGGGGTCTGGCCTCCCAACCAACCCCCTCATACCCTACACAGCAAAGGTGATGGATGCACCCCAGTTTAGAGCTCAGATTTTGATCTCCAGTGGTTCCTCCGTTACAGGTTACCTGTGGTAACATAACACATTCTCAGCCAGCCAGGCACGTTTCTCTCTTTTTTTGTAAGCTGCAAACAAATTTTCCCTTCAGAAAAAAAAAAAATTGCCATTTATCTTTCAATAAAGGATTCCAGGAAGTACAACATGATTGACTGCAAATGGGCACCTCCAGCTCACCAAACACCTTCATGCCCCTGACTTGTCCACATCTAATATGGGCCCAAGAGGGTTCTCCCTTAAATCACTTTTTTTTTTCCTTCTGCTTGTTTTTCCTTTTATAAAAATTGGGAATGTCAAACCTTTTTTGTTTTATCCAAGAACTTCTATGACTCAGACATATGCCAGGTGCTCTCAAACCTCACCAACTTGAATATAGCATCCACTCCCTAATAGCAAACTTTTTGCCAAGTATCAACTAATTTTTTGGTGTGTATGAAAAACACTTTTATTCTTGACCAGGATTTGCTTCCTTGGTAGCTGACTTCCTGGGAAGCTTCTATCCTCAAAGAGAGACTCAACAGCAAAGCATCCAGAGTCAAATTTACGAAATAAAAACCAAACAGGACAAAAAAAAATATAGAGAACCAAACTTTCAGTCTCTGATACAGCACAAAGAACTCCCCTTCCCCTCCCACCTCGAAGGACACATATAAAGATGAAGGAGGTGCTCAAGGTTGGGATCTGAGAAACTGAACTGGGCTGGGGCCTCACCTGGCCTGGCTGCTCCTGCAGCACAGGGAACTCACCCTTCCTGGGCCATAAGAACTCGGATACCGCACAAGTTTAGAAATCCATCAGTGAACAAGGCTTTACTGACAACTTTTCATACAGTTAAAAAATAAAAATACAGAACAACAGCAGACAGTGTCACATATTAAAAACGAATAAAATGGGCTCTATTTAAAATTTTAATAGATATTATAGGTATTAAAATTAATTAGAAACTAAAAATCTTACCACTTTGATCAAGGTGTTTTGAGCCTCAACCAAAATGATCAGCCTTAAAACCAACTGGGCTGTGTGACACACAAAGAAAACATGGAACTTGAAAAGACAGTGTGGGCTAGGCAGTGTCTTTGACTATAACTATCACCATATGTTCTTCTTCTAACTTCCCCAATGTCCTTAGTGCTGACTGGAGGTACTGCTGAGAGAACTCGCAAGGAGGGAACGCGTAAAGCATGCCTGTGCTGTCCCTGCCCTTCGCCCCTCCCACGGGCAGGCTGATAACCCCAGCAGCCTGCTTCTGTTTCAAGTAGGAGACCAGATTCCTGAGAAGCCGTCGCTGCAAGCCAGGCTCTACCACAGGGAAGGTCCCCTCGGCCCCTGCCCCTGCCGGGGCGGACTGGGTGGCCAGGAGCACGGCGTAGCCATTGGGGCTGCCTTGTTTGATGCGCCGGGTAACTTCATCCAGCTTGGGCTGGTCCAGCCGAAGTCTCTGAGCGATTTTGAGCTGCGTCAACTTCCCGCCCGATGAATGGTCTTTGAGGAGTCCGTTGATGACACCCAGGTCTCCCTCCAGGATGTGCATAGAGGTGGGGAAGCAGCTGTTTTTTAGCACAAGAAGCCCATTCCAAGCAAGTTGCAGTGTCTGAGCATATTCTGATAAATTCTTTAGCTTTTTGGTCTCAGATTTTGGCTCCTCGTGAGTTTTTGATTCCGATTCACCAGTTCGATGATTGCGTTCGCTGTCCCTTTTTTTGGGCTGGGGAGCATCGGCTGGCTCACGATGGGGTTTCTCCTCGGCCGCGTGACGATTGTTCTGGAGGGAGTTACTCTGCTCTTTCTCGGCTCCGGGTTCTGTAGTGTGATTCTCCTTGCGAGCCCTGTCAGGGCTGCGGTCTAGAGCTGGCCCACTGGCCTTTGTCCTGCTTCTGTCCTCGTAAGGCGAGTGAGTAGTCCTCCCGCGGTCACTGGAAAGACTCCGGCGTTTCCGCCTCTCTTCCCACGGTTTGGGCACGCTGCGGTCGCCGTCGCTGCCCCAGCGCTCCCCGCTCCGGCTGCGCACGGACCGGCTGTAGCTCTCCAGGTTGTTCCTGCGTTCGGCGTTTTTGGCAGGGCTGGCCCACTCTGCCTCCACAAAGCTCCTGTCTCTGTCCGAGTACAGGAGGTGCGGAGGAGTCCTATCCCGCACCCTCAAGTCTTGCTCCAGGCTCCGGTGCCGGCTGTACCCGTCAGCCAGCAGCTCGTAGTGCACGGGGAGCGGCGCGGGCTGGTACTGCTGCGGGTATCTCGTCTCTTCTGCTTTGGCAAAATCCACTCGGAGCCTCCTCTCCGGTCCGCCCAAGGGAAAGCCCCTCATCTGCGCGCAGGCGGCCTGGGCAGCGTCCAGGCTCTCGTACTGGATGTAAGCGAAGCTGTCGCCCTTCACGTAGTCAATAGTCCTGATGCTGCCAAAGCGGTCGAACTCCCTGGCCAGGGCAGCCAGGGAAGTGCTGGGGCCAAGGCCCCCCACCCACAGCCGAGTGGTGGGGTTGGCTTTCCCATAGCCGATTTTGATGGGGTTTCTGCCCACAACGCGGCCTGACATGGCCACCTTGGCCCGGTGCGCCATGTCCAAGTTCTGGAACTTGAGGAAGGCGTAGGCACCGCCCTGACCGCGTGCGGGGCGCTTGATCACCACCTCCTCGATGATGCCGTACTTCTCGAAGGCGCGCCTCAGCTCCACCTCTGACACGTTGTGGTCCAGGTTGCCGATGAAAAGGTTGCGGGTGGCTCTCTGGTCATCCTCCGGCATCAGGTCTTCCTCGGCCACGATGGGGTAACTGTACGGGCGGCCGCGCTCGTCGTACAGCCCGTAGTAATCCAGGGCCCGCTCCCGCTCCCGGGAGAGCCCGATGGCGGCCGCTTCCAGCGCGAAGGCGGCAGCGGCAGCGTGGCGGGGCCGTGGCTCCCGCAGCAAGGGGCTGGTGACCGGCGACAGCGAGCGCTGCTTGTACTGGTAGGCGCCGTGCAGGGGCGGCAGGTACCCCAGCGGCTCCGGGGAGGGCGCAGGGGGCGGCGTGCGGCTGCGCCGGCCCCCGCGCAGGTACACGGGCTCCACCTTGAGCGGCCGGTCGTAGAGGAGCAGCTGCCGGGCCCGGGCGTGCCGGCGGGCGTCGCGGGCGTCCCCGGGGTGTCGGAAGTTCACGTAGGCGACGCGGCCGAGCTCGGGCGTGTGGGAGAGCTTGACACTGATGTCCCCGGCGCCCCCGCCCGCGAAGCGCTGGAAGAGGCGGAACAGCCCGTCCTCCAGCAGCTGGTCGGGCAGGGCCGCGCTCAGCCCGCTCACCAACAGCGTCTTGTACTCGCAGGAGCCGGGCGGCTCCCCGGCCAGCCCGGCCGAGCCTCCGAGCGGCGCCAGCAGCAGCGAGGGCGCG